>CM065139.1:9284145-9611645 GCA_033026305.1 Cirrhinus molitorella
CCAGTTTTGCGGATATTCACACCTAGACTAGTCATTAGTCAGGCGGCGACACAGCATTTGACCACTGGACGTATAAAAATCTTTTCAGGTTTAAAAAGGTGTTTATTTCAACACTGCATCAACTACTGATGCACACATTCATTTTTATTTGAATTATCACTCTGTAGGTTTTTAAACACCTGAGTGGAATAATTTTTATTGTATTAGTTCACAATCCATACTTTCCCAACTCTGGGAACATGTTGTTGGGGGCGAATTCAGACCTTAATATCTTGCTTTATGTAACATAAATGCAATATTAATGCATGTATTTCGAAAGCTTGCAATCTAATCTTTCAAAAGATACTGCGTGTGTCTATATTTGTGCTCCAACAAATATAATATAATAAAAAAAAAAAGAAGCAATGACGCATTCATATACCGGTATCTAGCGAGCTTAAGGGGTTAAAGTAATCTAAAAGTAATCCAAAAGTAATCTGATTACATTACCTAAAATGTGTAATGTAACAGATTACATTACTGACTACAATTTTTGTCATGTAATCCGGAACCAGAAACGGATTACAATTTGTTTCTAGCCAGCTCTGGTTATAATGTATATATAAAACAAAGAAAGCATGTCAAAGTAAACAAAAGTATAACAACAGCAAATAAAGAGAGATAGAGCTCAAACAGCAGCTGTACCACCATGAATAAATATAATATGATTTGCTTTAAAGGGAGAAGCTGTTTCAACAAAGCAGCATTTTCATAACCAAATCAATATCACGTGCTGAAGAACAAACAAGAAAGACCACAAACTATATATATTTAATGAAATCCAACGGAAACATACATTCATCCTTGCAAAGACACTTTCTAGGTTGATTTATCACGACATAATAAAAAGGCTTTTTACGCAAAACAACTTAATATCATCCGCTTTTGGTTTTAGGATATGACGCAAACTCGAGATTCACCCAAACAGTTTAGCTCTCATGGAGGTAAGCGCTCTCGATGAATGAGGGACGATAACAACAACAACAACAACAACAACAACAACCCAACCGGTGGACCGCGGATTAGTTACTGTTGAGAGGATTATCCTTAAATCACAGGACAGACACCACTCTCCTAATTCAGAAAATCCTTCATCAGACGGCCAACTTGACCTTTCATTTCGCTAGATCCCGCCAGCTGCAGCGCTTCCTTTCTCGTCTTCGACCTGTTTGCTTTTCGACGAAGCGCAGCAGAAGTTGCCAGTTTAACAAACTGTGAGCTCACGTGTCGGCGACGTGGCACAGAGGGAGAAGATCAGCACAGACAGCAAAGTTGAGACAGTTCCCATAGCAACAATAATGGGCCGCTGTCACGAGCGGAAGGGACGGACGTCGGTAACGACCGCTGGCCGTCTTGGCGCTTGATTGGGTGGACGCACAAATAAACAGAGGGCAAAAGTCATGAGATGAAATGCAATTCAAGGGTGTCAAGGAGTGATACGGTCTTCGCAAGCGATATAAACTGAGCTGATTAAAGGATGACGGAGGAAGAAGTGGCTTAGCGTGACTGTTCTAGCGCTGGGCGTTGAGATCTGAGAGCGTGGCTGCTTCTGATACCTGCAGCATTAGAGAGAGCTGATTACTGCTGTTAAAATAGGAGGGTAATGCAGGCGTTAATTGGATCACAGCGGAATTATCTTCGGGAGATTAAAAGCAAAAAAAAAAAAAAAAAACAGAACAAACATGGTGCTGCAGGGCAGCTACAACACAAATTCTACACCTATTCTTTTTAAAGAAAGAATTCAGTTGTTTTAAAATGACATTTACACCAAAATAGTACAAAACACAGCTGAAATTTTAAACATGATGGAAGTTTTTGAACAGTAAGATCTGTAATGTTTTTTTTAAAAGAAGTCTCTTCTGCTCACCAAAGTACAGCAAAAACTTGAAATTTTGAAATATTTTTACTATTTAAAATAACCGATTTCTATTTTAACATTTTAAAATGTAATTTATTCCTGTGTTTTCAAAGCTGCATTTTTAGTATCATTCTTCTTAGTATCATTCTGATTTGCTGCTCAAAAACATTATCATCATTGTTGAAAATGGCAGAGTAGGTTTTCAGGTTTCTTTGATGAATAGAATGATCAGAAGAACAGTATTTAACTGAAATCGAAAACTTTTGTAACATTATAAATGTCTCACTTTTGATCAACTTAAAAGCATCCTCGCTAAATAAAAGTATTCATTTTTGTAATTCCTTCCCCCCCACTTTTGTATATTACAAAAGCTTTTTTTCAGATAAATGCTGATCTTTGAACCTTTCTAATTATGAAAGAAGCCTGAAAATATTTACTTAACCGTTATAAATATTGATAATAATAAATGTTTCTTGAACAGCAAATCAGCAAACATTGGAATGATTTCTGAACAATCATTTGACATTTAAGACTGGAGTAATGATGCTAAAAATGTATCTTTGATCACAGGAATAAATTACATTCGAAAACATTCAAATAGAAAGCAGTTTTTTTAAATTGTAAAAATATTTCTGCTTTTGCTGTACTTTGAATCAAACAAATGCAGGCTTAGTGAGCTTAGAGAGAGTTCTTTAAAAAAAAAATAAGAAGAAACAAGAAAAATCTTACTGTTCAAAAACTTTTGACTGGTATTTATTACATATTATATAAAATACAAATAATTTTTGTGTGGATATGCACCGGTCAACCGGCAATCTAACCGAACCAGCCAGTTTTTGCTCCAAACATGAAGTCATGGGATCAGCAACCAGCCATTGGTTTTATTTTGCCTGACCTCTGTCCGGACTTGAACAATGAAATCATTTGCCAAAATGCAATTTGTCTGGAAACACTACAAAGTCTTTATTATTTCATATATTTTTAAAATATAACAAAAACATACAATAAAAAAAGCAGTCAGCACAGTCCTCTCGACAACAAACTACAAACTTCAGATCTGAAACAGCTACTTTATGCAATCCAATCAACTCACAATGGATAAAGTCAAGCCTTCCCCGACAATGTTCATAAATCCATCACATTATGAAATAAATCTGGCTGTGCATGACTTCAAAAATCGGCATGCACAAACTGATGAGCATTTAAAGCTAAATAACACATCATGAACATTACAGTCACAATGATGTAGTAACATATAGTGATACTTCATTCTCACTCATTCCCTCCTTCACTGTAGCTCTATGGGATTTTTAGCCATTTTCACAAGTTTAATCAGTTTGAACAGTGCTCACACACCTCTCAACAACAAGCTATATGATATGAGGTATAATTCATGTCTATACACAATCTAACCTCTTAAGCATGAGCAATAGCAGTAGCAATACTATAAGGGCCTCTCAGAATTTTTTTCTCCTCTCAGTATCTTCCCTGCAGTCCTCTTCCTCCTCTCGGTTATCTCTCAGACACTCATCTTTTGTCTTCCTCCCTTTCCTGCTGTCTGCAATGTATGTTCAGAGGATCTCATACACACCATCCAGAGAGAAATAAACCCAGTGGCTTCTGACACAAATGCATAGAAACACAGTCGTTGATTAGATGGCCATATTAGTTTAATGAGCATAAAGATGCACAAAGACGAGGAATTAACAGGCTTACAGAAGATATAAAGTGGTTTAAAATGAGCAGCTCAGCTCTAAATGCTAAACGATCCACATATAAACAATGCACGTCTACTGAAATTGCAGATGGAATAGTCCAATGCAAGGTTTCCACATCCTGATGAGGTGTGCAGTACTGATAAAGAGGATGCCAACCTTCGACGCGGTTTACGTCACAGAGTTAATGGATTACCCTTAATCGCGCTTTGAATGCAATAAGCGATCTCTCTCCTTGATTGCTGGATTCTCACTCGAGCCCAAGTACAGGTGGGGTTAGCTTGCTGACGGACCGCTCAGCGTGTGCTTCCTCTTGAAGCACAGGAGATCTGGGAGGACTGTCATTGAATCACAAACTCATCAGTGCCATAATCCAGTAGAAATCCAGTGAGAGCCCCTCTGAATACAGCTGGGGAAATAATGACACGTTGGCCTGCAAGGAATCTGCACTGTTTTTTTTTTCTGATCCAAGGATTTTTGGATTGAAAAAATATTTATCGCTTAATATTTTGACCAATATAGTTCAGAATCTGATAGAGCTTTATTGCCAAGTATGCTTGCGCATACAAGGAATTTGTTTTTGAGACATTAGCTTCCAGTATACAGAGACAACAACACACAGGCAATCAAAATAAGATGAGAAAAAAAATAAAAATACACAAATATATAAACACACAAAAAATATACAGAAAAATAAATTAAGAAATAAGTGGTATCTACAGTTGTGCTATAGATGAATAGAATAGAATAGAATAGAATAGAATAGAATAGAATAGAATAGAATAGAAAGATGCAGGGATGTATTAAGATGGAGGTGGTAACAAATTTATTGCACAATGCGGGGAACATTTAGCTGTTCATAAGGTGGATTGCCTAAGGGAAAAAAAAAAAAACTGTTCTTATGCCTTGTTGTCCTGGTATTTGGGGCTCTGTTATTTATTTATTTTTTTATTTACTTATAAAAGTGGAAACCACTTACTATGGCCTACTCCTCCATTTGTGGTCATATAAGAGTACCTAAGACATTATTCAAAACTATTTTAAATATTTATTTTATCTGTGTACATTAACAATAAAAACAAAACATTGGAAAAAATGGAAATAAAGGATTCAAAAAGGATGCTGCTTTCTGAGTGCATCACAAAAATGAAATGAAATTCTGCATATACACTGCTATTTATTGCAGTTTTTCTTCTTTCGTTTTGTTAATTTATTACTTATTTAGAAAAAAAATAGATTTCGCATACAAGCATATTTATTTATTTTATATATAGCTCTATTACGTTTTTCTCCGTTCGCAAAAATACTGCAGGCGCGTGATGTGATCATGTGGATCCTCACATTCTGTTGTCTATGCTGCTTTTTGCGTGTATAAAATTAATCCATGGAAAACAAATGTAGGTATTTTTAAATGGGTCACAGCCACGTAATTATTTGTCATTTAACAATCTTGTGGGTAATAATGGCTTAATGACTGTTGGTTGTCGATTAGGAGAAATAAACAAAAACCCCCCCCTAAATTAACATTCCTATTTCCAATAAGGTCTAATAAAAGGTAAGAAAAATGATAATAGGTCTAATACAACTGCGCCTGTTTATGAATATTGCTTGATACTCAAGTATATAAATAGTCTAGGCCTAACTAAGTACAATAAAGTTTTGTTTTTGTAAAGTTTTGTTTCAAACGGATGAAAAGCAGGCTACTAGCCTATGTAATTTGCGCAATAGATGAAATTATAAATAAAAACAGCTCAAGGGCAACGATTTTGTGATACACCAAAATATGTGACAATTCTGGGTTTTCTTAAGGGATGACGTCATCATGCAGACAGCACATTTCGCAAAATGTTTTTTTTTTTTACGCATTTTCTTTTTGTCGACAACAAAACGTCGCAAAAAAATGGATGGAAACTTGGTTACAGTTGACTCAAAGTCAGACTTATGTTAAAATGGCCAAATAGCAATATATAATTTTCATGAAAATGAATATTGTTTTTGCTTTACATTACAGTAGGGAAATTACAATGCTTCTTTCCTAATTTCCACACTTTAAAGAAATATTTTGAATTTGGACTGCAGTAGCGTTAACTCATTTAAACTGCTACCCGTCAGCAATTCATTCTGCACTTTTAAGTTTTTATTTTGAAAACAGGCTTATAAAAATGTGTCTCACTACAAATCTAGGGAAACGCTGTAATCATTTGCTGCATTAATAAAGCATAACCGATGACTCACAGCACATGCAATAAATGAGTTCACTGCATTCAGTTTGACCTGAGCCACTCTGAATTGCGGAAAACACCGGATCACAAGCTGACCAACTGAATGAAGTGAGTGTTTCACTTTGAAACTAGCAGAGAAAACAGTTAAAAAAGGGATTAACCATATTGTGCTTTCTGTTTAAGTTCATTTGGCAGATAGTGTGCCAGAGGATAATGGCCCAAAACAACTTTCAAGACCTTTTATGTTAAAATAAGAAGTTTAAACATTAAAAACTACACTTTGTGCCTGGAAAACCTTTCGCTTCATATCGCAATGTGACCACAATGATACAAGACAGTTGATAATACCATTACATCCCTATTAAATATATATTTGTATTGCACATTTACATTGCAATACATTAGCCAACAACTACTAAAGAGTCAAATATGGCCTAAAGCAGCAAAATTTGCATCCGCTCCAGAACTTCAGGTCTGAAACAGGTACTTTTCATAATCCATTCAACACACAAAGGATACAGTCAAGTCTTGCCTTACAATTTTCATAAATCCAGCCCATTAAAGAAATACAAAAAGGCTGCGAATTTCAGATCATATAGACTTCACTGTAGCACACAAACTGCTCTAATGCACTCTGAATGCAATTGCGCTGGATAAAAGCATGCGCATAAATGTAAATGCGAGATAACATGAGTTAAAAGTGGCTGAGAGTGCTACAGCCTCATTAGCAGTTGAAAGCATTATCAAATGAGCCTAAAGGCAAAATAAACATCAAGGAGGTTTGTGCATGACAGGTGGTTTTACCACTACAGACATTTCTATGGAATTCTGAAAGTGTGAATTCTATAGGTGACTTGTTTGCCAGGACGGATTCTGTCGTTTTCACCAGCCACCCGGAAGCATGTAATCAATATTGAGATGCGGGCCTCCGTGAGAGGAGCATTCACATGTGCATGCAAGCGTGCGGGCCAACACTAACCACACTGCCCACGCATAGCCCAAAAACACAAGGAACTACATTAAAGTTTACCGTGGGCCATCGCAAAGGGAAATAACCACCATTTCCTGGCCGGTTTTGCAGGCCGGGTTAATGTGTCTTTACTTTACAATACCTTACCAACAACACAAGCGTCTTAGTGATGTTTACAAGGCAGGTGAAGACGGAGGATGGAAAAACGTACAGCCTATTAAACATACACACAAGCGCACACAGACACACACCCACTGCAGACTCAGCAAACAAGTGTCCGTTTATTTTAGGCCGAAACTGTCATGACTCTATTTCACACACGCCCTCGTCTTCTCTTATTCTGTCACAAACACTTCCCTATGCATAGTTTCAATATCGACGGCAGTGTGGAAGGGGGTGGAGAGCGAAAAGACGCCGCGCTCGTGCCGGACCGAATGGAGAGTGGGCTTGAGACTCGCAGCCAGAGCTTCTGTTCAGGGACCAGTCCAGTGACAGATCCTTCTAGTCTTAAGCATCATGACTACATACACGATGATTCAGACCAATAGGCGTCGCACATGTCGTGTTGAGCAGTGGCCAAGTTATAAAAATGCAGGAAACTGATTTTTCTCCATTGATAAAGGACAAGGTGCTGAGGAGTGTAGTTTCTGTCTGGGGTAGGATGGTGAAAATAATGATTGTTGTCAAACAGGTTCTATTTGTTGGCCCATATGCCAAACAAATAGTTGCATGATTGCTTTTTGGAAAAAATGTCACCTACTAAAGACCTAAAGAGACATTGAAAGAGAAATATGAAAGTTCGGTCATCATTTCCTCGTGACGTTTTAAACCGGTTCGCAGGGTTCATACAGATTCTGTAAAATGAAATTCCAGAATTTAAGGACTTTGAGCACTACTTTTGATTTTCAAGGACTTGACAAACAGAGATCTCACTTAGTAAACCATGTCTTCTCTTTTTAATTAAAAAAAAAAAGATAAATAGATCAAAAATATACGAATAAAACAAAATAGCAAAAATAAAGTGGAGCACATGCAAAGTATAATTACTAAAGTATACTATATTTCAGATCGGGACTTCGGATCAGAGCGTGTATCACAAATCATTTGATTTGAATTCTTTAATTTGCAAAATGATTCACGAACCCATTCTAATCTAAATCAGTTGATTCATGATACACGCTCCGAAGCTCCAAAGTCCTGACCCAAGTCAAATTATTCACAAACTCACTCCAAAGTCACGTTCCAAGTCAAATGACTCGTGATTTGAAGTCCCGATCTGAATCAAATGACTTGAGATCCAACTGGAGGCTTTGAAAAATAATTTTGCGACACATTGTTTTAACTTATTCAGAGTTTCGAAATGCTCAGTTTTATGTATATCACTACATGCTTTTTAAAATCATTACAAGTGATGTCGAAATTTGACTCTTGGCTCTTTTAATTTGATCTGGTTTCTGCTAGTGAATCACTTAAAATGAATGATCAGAATCAAGAGTTTGAATCAAACGGAGCTGATCCAGTGCAAATGGCTCAACTGATTTGATTCATCTGTTCCTCCTTTTGCGTCTTCAGCCATGTTTACATGATAGTGTCAGTACAACTGGCTTAGCTCACTAGTTAAGGCATTAAATGAAAAAAAAGAGAAAAATTGATGTTTTTTAAATTGTGTGAATTCTGTGCGCTTATTTCACACTAACACTTATTTCACAGGTACATTGTCTTTTAATAATTCAAGCACTTTACTTCAGGAATATTGCTAGTTTTAAGGGTTTTCCAGGATTTCAACTTCAAAAAGTCAAATTCGAGTACTTCTGAGCACCTTGTATGAACCCTGGGTTTGGATTTCTTTTTTTCCTAAGACTTTTGTGCATACAATGAAAATTGCGCATTGCATCACAAAAAGAAAACCCTAAAAAAACACTGATACATTTTTCCAAATGTCGTCTTTTATGCTCAACAGAAATCAAAGCATAGGTTTGGAATGACATGAGACTATAAATAATCTTCACTTTTGAGTGAACTATGCCTTCAATGTGCAAAGCCAACTATTATCATTTTACATAAAAAAAAAAAAAAAAACTTCAGCTTCAAGAATGAAAACAGCAAAACTCTCTAACAATAAAAATCCAAAATGGTTGCCACTCATTAAACTCAGACCATTCCCAAGCTGTAAACCCACAGAGACGCAAACATAGTTTTCTTCCCGGTAAAAGTAATAATAATCAAGGTGGCGGATGTGGCTTCCATGATGACTGTCATTTTATGCAAAGTGAGAGATTATGCAACTTTCCTTTCTGCCTAATGTGACAGTCTTCAAACAGGTTATTTGCCATCTGGCATGTAACACAAACCCTTCATCCAAAGGCCCACATTTCGCAAACTAGCTGCCGCTGTTGCTACTGTTATTTAAAATGATGCAACATCAACTTAAGGTTCATTTTCCCTGGTCCAAGACTTGGCATTCTGAATGCGTTACTGCTTCAATCCAAATGCCAAAACATCTACCGCTCCGCGGGAAAATCCCATGGTGGAGCAACTTGGAGCAGAAGATCGCTCTTTTGGAAGCTGCAGCTCATTCTTCAAACTGTCATCTCGCAACGTCAAACCGGCAGGCTTGGCAAACTGCCGTGCGCACAAGGAAGGTCACAAGCTTAATTCGAAAAGCAGCAAACATCTCTGGCTGCATATTGACAAGTGTGTGGCTTTCAAATCAGTCAAAGTCTCCAAGAGTCAACAGGATGTTCAGTATCGCAGGATCTAGCCTACCGGATCTGATTGGTAAAACTGGTAGTAAGAAAAAAAAAAAGCCAAAGAGCCGTGTCACACGACTAAAATAAACAGCAATTATAGGGCAAAGACACATGCAAGATTCAGCCCGAGTCTGCTTGGGAAAATAACTGTACGACAGACCACAGCGTGTAAAATCCCGCAAGGGCCCTGTGCCAAAAGTGGACAGAGGACGAGAGACCGTGGCAGAGAGACAAAAGAGAAAGCAGCCCAAGATGATTAGAGAACTACACAGCATGGTGACCGGCCAAGAGACAATGATTCTGTGAGAGAACGCCTGCAGTCACAGCATATAATAGAGCCGTTCTAGACGCTTATGTGGATCAGGCCCAAATGGAGCTGCTTGGATATGAATCAACCCAAAACACAGTAGGGATGTTCATTCTGGTCATCTGGGCAGCTCAAGTGCCCCGCAAACAAATACGCAGAAGGTTTGTTATTTATTTATTTTATATATATATATATATATATATATATATATATATACACACACACACACACACACACACACACACACATACATTATATATACATATATATATATATATATATATATATATATATATGTATGTGTGCATTTTGAATAAAAGATTTCATTTTTAGCTAAATCTAGATGCTTTTTGGTATTAAAATAAATGTTAAGACTAAAGTATCATGAACTAAGAATAAACAATCGTTTTCAACAGCAATATAGAATAATATTACTTTATAAATATGCTATTGTTCATTGTTAAATCATGCAACTCGTTCAAAGGTCACTCCTGCTTTCCAAGGCGGCATTTATTTGTTTAAAAATATGGTAAAAACAGCAACATTGTGAAATGTTTTTACAATTTAAAAATTTATTCCTGTGATGCAAAGCTGAATTTTCAGCATCTTTACTCCAGTCTTCAGTGTCACATTTTAGTCCAGTCTTCAGTGTCACATGATCCTTCAGAAATCGTTTTAATATGCTGATTTGCTGTTCAATACACATTTTATTATTATCTATGGATGTAATGATATCAAAATCTTAAAAAAAAAAACTATAATATCTCAATATGAAGTCCACCATACGATTTAAAAAAAGACAAATGAAGACATTTTGTACATTTTACATTTGAATTATTATCTAATGCACTTTGAGAGTTCAATATTAAGAGCGCCAACAAATGTTCTTAACTAAGAAAACTCAAGTCAGAAAAGTCAATTAATTGACTTGTACTTGAACTTTAAAGAGGACTCAATCCTTGTTTTATTTGTAGTATATGATCTCAATCTAAATTACATTCACACTGGTGTTTTAGGAAGCCAAACTAATTTGTATATGATAATAGAAATAATTTTATATTATTGTTATTCCTATATTTTGAACTTGGACTGCAGTATCATTACCCATTTTAACCGCTAGCTGTCAGCAATTCATACTGCACTTTTAAGCTTTTAGTTTGACGGAAAAAGGCGGTAGAGCTTTTATTTTGACTGAGAACTCCAGCTTGAGTGAAAACAGGCTGACAAAAACACATCTCCCTACAAATCTAGTGAAATGCTGTAATAATCTGCCAAAAAATAAAGCATAACTGGTGGCCGTTGCATTCCCAAACAAACTCACAGCACATGCAATAAACAAGTTCACTGTGAATTGAGCCGTTCTGAGGCGTGAAAAACACCATACTTAAACGAAGCACACGCTTCACTTTGAAAACATGAAGGGATTAAGCCATATTGTGCTTTTAGTTTTAGTTCGTTTAACAGATACTGTGCCAAAGCGTAATACCCCAAAACACAACTTTAAAGACCTTTTTCGTCAGAATAAAAAGATTAAATATAATTTAATATCTACACTTTTTACCCAGCAATGATATCGAGACAGTTTTGCTGAAAGCAATCGTGCTGCTTAATTTTTGTGGAAACCGTGATATATTTTCGCAAATCTTTCGCTCCACATCTAAAATGGATTGCTTTCATGAACTTTGTTAAAATGTACTGTGATAGCCTTGTCCACATACATTTTTCCATATATCCGATATTTCCTAACAGTATCGCTCTGATACTGGATGGGAGTATCAGTCAGACGAGGCGGATCCAAATCCGATATTATGAGTATACTTTGTTAAGGCTTATATATAAATCTCAACTTGATATTGTGTTATTGTTAAGCCCCACAAAAACACAAAGCCCTATAAAGTTTCTGTGCATTATATTTCAATTGTTCTAAGCTGTTTCATAGTTTAATGTGAGGTACAGATTAACATTTAAGTCAAGAGTAAGAAGTAAACTCTTCTCTTCGCTGCGGATGACTGTCATCCTCCATTCAGCATTCAAAATGCGTGTCGCGTTTGGTTATGACAGTCAAGATGATAAAAAACTATCCAAGATGATTCACTGTTCCTATTATACCCCATCTGTAAATAAAGATCAATGGTTTTGCATAAAAGGACTTGCTGGAGTTGAGTGCCATTTCTAAATTGTGATACTTTCTACCGGGTGTCTGTTAGATCACAACACTGTTGTAAAGAGCACTATTGTTCTTCACTAACAGCGTAACTGAAATTTAAGACTGAAATCGCACAGATTTATACACTACGCACGCATTAATATCTCTTCACGTTTCTCTATGCGGAGAGCTGCGCATTTTGACTCCGTGTTCCTTCAAGCGCATCATTTTGCACACAGGACGCGCATACACGCTTTGCGCTGCTCTGTGTTTGGAGCCTTTTGTATTATAATACTTCTGCGAAATTAAAAGATTATCAGTAGCCTTTTTGTTCATCTCATCTGTCATATGGTGCTGCTGTGCTATACATTTCAAAGAATCTTTGAGAAAATTAAAGGTCTTTTAATTTTATAATCTATATAAAAATAATACAATATTACTTGTTTTTCATGAATGTATTTTACAAAAATACAAAGAGCAATATGTATTATTATTATTATTATTATTATGATTTTTAAAATTATTTTAGATTTTATAAAATTGTGTACTTATTGTTTTTTCTAGAGTAACTTTTGCGACTGAATTATCCACCAACCTAGTTTATAATAGAATTTTTGTTGTGATTATAATTATATATTTATTCATTTGTTGTTTTCTTTACAATGAAACACCATACATCACCACCAAATTTTACTACAGTGATTTGATTGCAACATATAATCATTACTGTTAACATTATACAAATTGTACAAACTTTAATTTAACAAACCCTAATTATTGTACAAACTTTAATTTAACAAACCCTAATTATTGTACAAACTTTAATTTAACAAACCCTAATTATTGTACAAACTTTAATTTAACAAACCCTAATTATTGTACAAACTTTAATTTGCTGTTAAGCTGCTTTGAAACAATTTGTTTCGTGAAAAGCGCTATACAAATAAACTTGACAATGAAGTTGTCTGTATTTAGTACATTGTGTGTAACACAAAAGAGTGATGGTCAGGTCAACACACATTAAAGTATAGAAATTCCAACACTGATTTAAAAAAAAAAACTGCACTAGTATCGGACTGATATCGGTATCAGCAGACACTCAGAATTGTTGGTATCACATCAGGATCGGTTCTGAAAAAGTGGTATCGAGCCAGCCCTAATTTAGTCAGAAGAAGAAAACAGGCAGATTTGGAAACACCAAATCTCCAGAGCCTCTCCCTGCGGTCCACACTGCAATTGGAAGAGACAAGCAGCCTTCAAATTTTAAAAGCGGCTCAAGGCTGGCCCGTTTCCACAATCCGGCCTTTATTTTTGCCACTTTACATGCCTGGACTGCACGTGATGCATTTTGAAGACTAACCATCATGACTGTTTTGACTGAATGAGAATGCAAAAATGAAGCTGGTAAAAGACACTTCACATTTCAAAACTAATATTACCTTGTCATTTTATTCACTGACCCCAGTCACCCTGCCTTTTTTTTTTTTTTTTTAAAGTGTCCCTCAAGCAACATGATTTGAGTATCCCTGGTGTAGGCCAAAAAGAGACAGAGAGAGGGTGAGTGGGGTGGAAATAATGACATTGACTGGCCAATTAATTCTCCAAATCCCAGAGCAATTAACAGAGGCTGGTGGATCAAAGAACTGTCAATTAATGCAATGCTAGTGCACACATGAACACGTACGCATGAACTCACTCACTCACACACAGACACAAACACATCTGGGCACAGACGGTCTGGCTCGCTATACAAAGGGCACTCATTGATATGTTGCACTATTATTACACACAAGGGCCAAACGTGCATCTAAATACACTGAAAATGAAACCTAAACTGTTAATGGGCATTGATCAATCCAGCCAGGCAGAGCTCCCAGCCTCGGGCCAGGAAGAGGACGGGTGTAATTATCCAAACATATCGGTGAATAAGTGAATAATTTGTTAGGGGTTTTTCTGTTGCTTTGTTTGAATGGAAATAATCCATTTCCTTCTTCTTTAATTCATCCTTTAATTTCATATTCCCGGTCGCCAAGCAAACACGAGATATCTTCAGCGTTCCCATGGCAACCGCAGTTGCTAGGCAACACAAAACTCTCAAACATCCATTCCAGAACTCTGACAGATGGAACGAGAGAGAGAGAGAGAGAAAGGGAGATGTGAATGAGGGAGGAGGAGGAGGGGTGGACAGGCAGAACACAAATGAAGAAACCAGGAGGAGGGCAGATAGAGGAATAACATCATAACAACAGAACGGAGCGTTAGGGAGATCCATAGGAGCCGTAAACGCCTCCTTCGGGCATCAAAGCCATGAGACGAATGCAGCAGAATAAACCGCAGTCGACCGGCTCAAAGAGATGGCGGAGATACGAGGATGGTTTTTACGATGTGCGCGCTCAGGGACGGAGTGTGCTGTGTTCTTTGACAGCTCTGGCCTGTCATCGTGAAACCATTACTGACGATAAAGCGGGAGGCGGGGTCTGCATGATAAATGATGGATTGGGCCAGGAAATGAAGACACTGCTCATCTGGTTGTGTATCATAAACAAGTACACTGACTCACAGCAGAGCAGTCGTCGCTATTGGTGGCATTTGTGCCTGGTTTGGCCTGACGGGACAAACGAAGAGATGTGATCATACGTCTGAACTAGCGTTAAATATTCATGGCTTTCATGTGCATTAGAGTGGTTTAAAGAATTAGTCCCTCCAAAAACTACTCGCCCTCACGTTGCTCCAAACCTTGATCTTTTTCGAAGCACATTACATTGCTGAATGTTTAATCCATTTTTTTTCTAAAGAACAGCGGGCAGGTTAAATGTTCAGGACAAATTAAGTCACTCAAACAAATATCACAAATATAACAAAAAAACTAACAAACAAACAAACAAAAAACAGCTGTGGATCAGTCAGGTAACAACACAGTATTATGAATCAAGAGTATGTAAACTTTTGAACGGGGTAATTTTTTTAAATGTAACTATTATTTTCTCATGTGAACTATATGTGAGCGTCTTTATAGTGAAATATCTTCAAGTACTAAATAAACAAATGACATGCAGTGTGTAATCCTTCTCTGCAAGGTGTATGTGAACTTTTGACCTTAACTGCACAAGACTCTTTTGTAGCTTTACAACAGATTTGCATGAGCAGTTTATTAAAATATCTTAATTTTCATTAAATGGAAAATGGCAGCAGGGAGATTCTGCAAAACATACATACATATATATATATATATATATACACACACACACACACATATACATTATATATATAAGGGCTGTCAAACGATTAATCGCATCCAAAATAAAAGTTGATGTTTACATACTATACATGTGTTTACTTTGTATATTCATTATGTACATATAAATACACACACACATACATGTATATATTAAAACATAATATTTATATGTATATATATTTATACCTGTATACAATTTAGATTAAAAATAAATATAAATATTTTATATATAAATCAAAATATTTTTTTCTTAATATATACATGCATGTGTTTGTATTTCTATATACATAATAAATATACACAGTACACAAATATGAAGTATGTAAACAAACTTTTATTTTGGATGCGATTAATTGTTTGACAGCACTAATATATATATACATATACACACACACACACACACACACACACACACACACACACACACACACACACACATATATACATATATATATATATATATATATATATATATATATAAATATATTTTTTCCAGAAATACTGTATTGTGCATTTACATATTTCTTGTAAATAAATTCTGGTAAACTCCATTTTAATAGGAATTTTATTAGTACCAGCAGTACTATAATTGCATTAACATTTTTGTTCTGTTTCTTCAAGTCAAACTTTTATTATGACAAGCTGCTGTGAAGTTTGTTTATATATGATAATTTTTCTCAAAAGACAAAAAATGCTCATGAAGTCACTTTAAGAGCAGTTCTTGAGATTATGTTTGTGTTCATGAACTCCTATATAGAGGCGGCAGAGGCTGAAAACACTGCAAGCGTCACACGTTCTTTAGTACGCGTGTAGTAAACAAAACTGTGTCTGTGCCATTCATTCACAGAGACGCGTAGAATACGCAGGATTCACATTTAAATAGTATTTTTGCAGCTTAATATTCACAGACACTAGTCCATATCACATTTTGAATTGGCAAAATTTGGCAAATTCTGTGACATTCCGTGTTATACAGTAAATTCTGTTTTTATGACTGAATTCCGCGTTTTCTGTATCGCAGAAATCATAGGGCTCTTACGGAGGACGGAAGGTTAGGTGAATAACATGAGGATGAGTAAATAAAGATGAGGATGAAGAATGTTCACATCCCCGTCTACATCTCTGTCTCTATGTTAATGTTTAAGCAGTAGCACAGCAGCACCATAACATTTTACTTCTGCGCCGGGTTCAAGACCTTGTTCCAAAAATTCCGCTGGCCGCAACAAAACGAAATTGATGTCACCTGCCACAAAGTGAAGCATGCTAACAAGAAAAAGAGCAGGAGAAGAAGAAAGAGTTCAAACGAGAGAGAGAGAGAGAGAGAGAGAGAGAGAGAATTGCACTGCAGTGCAGCATCTCTGTATCACAGACCGACATCGCCGACCAATAAATCATTTGTCATGGAGAGGGGGGATGGTGAGACATTATCAGCCCAAAACTTGCTGTCAAACTGTCACGTTTCCGCACAGATACATGCACACGAGCGTGCATGCAACGGTACACCAATGTCGTTCTGCTAAACAGGGCTATTCATCTTCGCCCTTAGCTGCCCTGCTTTATTTATTACAGTCAGTCGTGACTTCCCAGACAGGGCGAAGACTTAAATAAAAGGCATCAATGCAAGAAGCTTATCGATCTGCAGAGCACGCAAGATCTTTGGTGCGTGTAGGTCACGGGAGAGTTTGGACAAAATGGCTTTAGTTTAACCTGTGAGGGTAAAACAATGGTAGCTGTGAAACGCTACGCTTGTCTGGCAGAATCAAAGGTGGAACGTGAAGCTTTTTCTCCCATTGTGACAGACAGTTATCGCCACATGGCTGAGGACTGTTAACCATTTAATGCTGGGGGGAAAAAGGCTCTTAAAATCAATCAAAATGATCAATGCTGACCTCTCGCCACATGATACTTTTAATCGTGTGGACTGCTGAGGAGAAGAAACAAAACAACGCCACTAACATGGATAAACAATCCGATATTTATGAATGCTTCTCATATTATAACATGTATAGACAGCATTATCTAGACCATTCCAGATGTTCCAGTAAATCGAGTTCCTTCGCCAATAAAGTCAGACATCAAACGCTCAGTTTTTTCATGCGAATGTCTTTATAGCTGTGACTGTCAGACCAAATTATATCAATGGAGGAGGATGGCATTTTCTTCTGTCGTTCAGGGCCGACAGACACCCCTGAGCCTGAGCTTTTCATCCTTGCGTTGCTCTCTACATCTCCTCCTGCTAAGCAAGATTCATTTCTATTAATTTCTCATGCAATTTTAATGGTAAAAGCTACTTGTTGATCCCTATTAGTTCTCATATGGCTAGGTGGTTCACAGCGAGAGCTGGGTCTTCACAGTAGGGAGAACGAAGGAGTTTTTGCAATGAATCAACAAGGCCTTCTAAGACAAACTAAACTATAAGAGAAATTATGCAATATTAGCAATTTCAGGACATTTTGATCACACGCACGTCATCAAATAGAACTAAAATAGATCAATAGGTCGCATCTATCATGGCCTAAAAGAACTGGCCCGGAAAAGCCCAGCAGTAACGTATATTGTTACGTCACGCAACATTATTTGCTTCATCAAATAAACACAAAACCCCAGAGCAACGAGGGTTAAAAGACAAAGACAGAAGGGAAGCTACTGATTATGCAACCAGCCCCTGAGTCATTATCTCTTCCACTGGTCAGATGCAAAACCGAGACATTTGTCATTCAAATTCAGCATGTGAACTAGCGGCACCGCAGCAGCGAACTTTGGTTTCCTGCTTCGGCCACTCTTCAGAGAGGACCTGGAATACTTGCAAGCTACTTCAGGTATTTGAATTAGTGAAAATCCTTCTTTCACTTAATTAACACACTTGTTCGTTCACATGCCTATCGGCTCGGTTTCCCTGTTAAGATCACGAACAGGTTTCCCACTCAAACAGGCCATTTGTTTATATGTACATAAATAACAGTTTGTGACAGTGACTCATCTTATACTACAGTAACACTTTTGTAACGACACTGACAGGCTAAAACATACAGCCTATGAAAACATTAATATGTCCACTTGCTACTATCTTCTACATTTTAGAACAGATTCTTAAACAAACATGAAGACTGGGCGGGACTGCTGGATATTTTTAAATAGTCAATAGCGTTTCGTTTATATCACAGCTTGAGCTAAAGCCGTTGAGCTCATCTGACAGTGCAAGGCAACCACAATCTCATCTGTATCGCTGTAAAATATACCATTCTGTGTAGAATTCAAATGAACCAGATACGTCTCCCTATCCCCTACTTATTGCACTACGTGTCTTTTGTCGTACAGAAAATACTAACTCTGTGAACAAGTGACCGATTCCAGCCGCAGCTTCAGCACCTATTTATAGTGTAAGGGGTGGGACTCGGGTTTCTAGAGAGCTGATTGGACAGAACATTTAAGGAGAAGCTGAAGTGCAGGGTGATGTCATCAAAATCATTGATCGATATTGGTGAAAGTTAGAGACTGAGTTTTGAATGCTTATATCTTGTAAATGCGAATTTTGTCATTGTTTCGAAACACACTAGCTTATTAAGGCTAACATTCATGCTAAAAGCAAAGAAACTTTCACTGTGATTTCATGGGGACTTAACTACAAGAGGTGCATCCTGGGATGCTTTTCAAACAGTACTGAAGGAGTTCACATGCATGCAAGACTATCTTTTCCTTTACTATCTGATCCAACACCAGCCATACTCATATGGGATCAATTTAGATTGTGCGGTGCACAATGGCCTACAACTACGGTTTGAAGTAATGATGGATTTGTTACAAACAAACACAGCTTTTCACTTCACAAAAAGTAAATTGATGGACTGGAGTCATGTGAATAACTTGTGGATTATTGTGATGTTTTTATCAGCTGTTTGGACTCTCATTCTGACGGCACCCATTCACTCCAGAGGATCTGTTAGTGAGCAAGTGAAGTAATGCTAAAAAGAAACAAACTCTTCTACATTGAATGGCCTGAGGGTGACTTTTTTTTTAGCAAATTTTAATTTTTGGGTTAACTATTTCTTTAATTAATTACTAGTTTCCATCAACTCTCAAACCCCAGGTGGGGAAACCCTGTTCTAACACACCTAACCATTTCGTTGGTTAAAACCAACAAATATGATATGAACCTCAGCTAGCCTACCGTAACAACACTATCAGTGTGTTATTATTGTATAATGCATGCAAAAAAAGTCAAGAGAGAGAGAGAGAGAGAGAGAGAGAGAGAAACCACAGAAGCGGAACCTCACTTGGGACTTCAGACACAGAAGTAAGTAAAAATTAAAGTTAATCAAAATCTGAGGCTGGCTGCCGCGTTCCCATGGTGCCTTCACAGCTCACACTTCACACATTACAGCAAACGCCTTTGCTCCAAAAGCGGCAAGTGGAAAAAAGCATGCTTTCACTTAGGTACCTGAGGTTATTTGGCCATATGCATTCATCGCACCACAACACAAGAGCATTTGTACGACACGCCGTCTCGACAAAGAGTTTAACTGTTCAGGTGACTAATAGAGAAAAGCAGACATAACGGCCAGTGGTTACAAAGAACAAAGAGCTGTCTTTGACTCCACAGATAAGAAAAAAGGAAGAACAAGATCCTTATTTAACTTCATGGTGATTAAAATGTCCTCCTCAAGGGCCTGTTGCGTTTTTTCACAAGCTTTTTCGAAGAATTACTCTATTTGCATCCTCAATAACAGCCTTTTTACAAATCTGAAAATGATCCGACTCTTTTTTTTTTATTATTTTCAAAGCAAATTTGACTCAGAAAACTTACCAATCTTCTGGTTGAAGATTTTGTCAAAGGTCAGTTCATCCCTTTCCTCCAGGTACTTCTGCATGACACTCCGAATACTGTGAGAAAACAGGGAAAACAAAATATAAAAGATTAGTTTACTTTTGTTCAAAACTGTACATGCAAAACAAATGCCATCCAAGCCCTAAGGCAGCGGCAACGGGGCTTTTCAGCCATTCGACTGCCCTTCCGCCTCGATCCCGGCCTTAGTTTAGGTCTCTCCACAACCACCTGCTCAACCCATCGCTTCCCAACGGAGGGCACTGCCGCACTTGCCCTGGGAGAGGGTGTTAATGAGCAGCAAGTTTGGGAGACTGAATCAATTAGCACCCCCTCCAAGGGCTCATTATCACCCAACCACAGTCCCACAGAGTCAGAGTGCAGGTCAGGGGAGATAGGAGTGTCCCCAAACATGCTCCTGCAGTCCTTGACCAGACACACACACCCCTGTAGTGAGTGACCTGACACATTAAGGTAAACGGACAGGGATGATATCAGGACTGCTAATAAACAGAGCTGTTCCATGATATATGAACACTCATTACATATTTATTAGGGATGTAACAGTACTATCAATATTGTGGTATCGAGATGGCAAAACTGTCTCGATATTATTGGTCACATGACAATACAAAGCGATAGGTTTTCCAGGTGACAAAATACATTTAAACTTCTTATTCTAGCATAAAAGGCCTTTAAAGTTGTGTTTTGGGCCATTATGCTGTGGCACAGTATCTGTCAAACAAACTAAAACAAAGCACAATAAGGCTTAAATCTCTTCAGGTCTGTTCATCTAGATTTGTAGTGAGACGTGTTTTTGTAAGCCCGTTTTCATAAAAGCTCTACTGCAGTTTCCGTCTAAAATAAAAATGCTGACAGCTACTGGTTTAAATTGGTAAAGTTACCGAAGTCCAAATTCAAAATATCTCTTTCAAATGTTTAGGAAAGAAGTACTATGTTATCCCTGCTGTAGTGTAAAGCAAACATAATATACCTGTACAACATTCATTTTCATTTATTTTACAGTGCAAGTGTTTTTAGTACAATATATGGTTATTACGGTCATAGAATATGACACAATATTATAAAATTATTATTATTATTATTTTAGATTCTAATTTGTTTGGCTTGTTAAAATACCAGCGTGAAAGCAATTTATACTGAGACAGTATACCACAACTTAAGTTTAAGACTTAAGTTTTCTTAGTTAAGAACATGGGTTGGATCTCTTAATTTTGAACTCTCGAAGTGCATTAAATAGAATTTAACCTTAAAATGTACAAAAAAAATTAAAAGTGACAATGACATTTATGTCAAATAGTTTCAAATAAATGCTGTTTGAGGATTAATAATAAAAAAAAAAACAGTTTCCACAAAAACATTAAGCAGCACAAGTGTTTCCAACATTGATGATAATAAGAAGAAATATTAAGCAGCATACTAGAATGATTTCTCAAAGATAATGTGAGACTGAAGACTGGAGTAATGATGCTGAAAATTCAGCTTTGCATCACAGGAATAAATTACATTTTACAACATATTCAGATAAAAACTTGTTACTTATACATTACTGTTTTTACTGCATTTTAAATCAAATAAATGCAGTCTGGGAGTCAGTACGATTTTAGATGTTTGTAAAGAATCTTATGGGAGCATAAGATTCTTTACAAACATCTAAAATCGTACTGACTCCCAGTACGATTTTAGATGTTTGTAAAGAATCTTATGGGAGCATAAGATTCTTTACAAACATCTAAAATCGTACTGACTCCCAAACTTCAGAACTGCAGTTCTATATTTCATCTAACTTTAAGTAATTTCAGAGCAAATACATAAATAGAGATCAATATCAGATCAATACAGCAGCGCCCTGCCCTAAATGACTTAACACATTAGTGTAAAAAGCAAAAGCTGATATCTGGAGCGCTCATAAGCAATACACTTGAGTGGCTGAAACCTCAAGCCTGCGATGAGCCCTTTTAAGACATAAACAAGCTCCTCATTTATTAATGACTACATGTTTTACTCACGCACCGCATTCATAATTTAATCGCCTGGCCTACATTATTATAACACATTAACTGGCCTTCAGCATCTCAAAAGTGGCAACTAATTCGAAACCAGCGACTAATGGACGCGATTTAAAACGCAGGATTGCACCCCATGCAGGAGATATTGCATTCAACCACAACAGGCACGACCCCTCGCCGCCCCGTCTCTCTCAGGATTCAGACACATTCATCTCTTTCTCTGTCTGTCTGCAATCGCATCAGTTCCGTCCCACGGTCCAATGTCTACGTGACTGAAACAATCTCCAGTCTCTTCCACTCGTCTCGCTGTCAAACAATCCCGCCAGCTCCTCAAACACTTCCAGTCATGCTGTCAAAATCTCACCTCTCTGCCAGCGGGCTCACGACTGGCCCGAGGAGAATGTAGCAGAGCCGCGCTATCTCTCTCCCGCCGCTACAAAGTACCTTCTATTTAGTAACAAACGCCTTTGTTGTACCATCAGCTTATGCTTTTTTTTATGCACACTGGATGATTTCAGGTTTAAAAATGCTTACTGAACAACAACAAACAAGCACTTGGATGTCAGTTTTGACGTTAAACAACAAGTGTTAGTCAGAAGGTGCAGCTGGGAGTGGCGCGCCGCTTATGGAGGCCGTAATAATGCTAATGATGGGGACACTGATGTCAACGGCTAATGCTTTCACTCGATCTGTGGTGATGCCGCCCTGCTGAGGCCTACAGTAATCCCTCAGAGCAAACAGAGCCACTAAAGCAGACTAATCACAATGAGGAGCGGATGTATGGCTTACCACTTTGCCGAACGGAAAAGCCAACCCTTGTTATCGTTTCAGATTCGTACCGCGCATTACCACACCATCCGGGGAGGCTAAGTAGCCCACCGGCACATGCATCATCTCGGCCCAGGGAGAGACGTTTATATTAGCCTTGGCGTAGGAAGGAAGATGATTAACCGTAAATGAATCTCGCCACGAGTTCACTCTGATGCCGGTTGACGCCTGGTCGAGCGCTTTCGCAGGATTTTATGCTATGTTTACATAGGCGACAATCGCTAAAGACAAGCTCTATAAATAATTGGCAGGTCAGCAATAAAAGTGAGCACTTAAAACGCACTACTTAGGATATTCTTAGTTCAAGGTTTTAGAACCATCATGTCAACAAAGACGACTTTAAAGTTCAAGGTGCCACCATTACAAAGTCTATTAGCATGCTAAAAGTCATGAACACTGAGGTTAATGCATGCCAACTTTACATTTGTGACCCTGGAACACAAAACCAGTTTTAAGTAGCACAGGTATATTTGTAGCAATAGCCAAAAATACATTGTATTGGTTAAAATTATTGATTTTTCTTTTATGCCAAAAATCATTAGGGTATTAAGTAAAGATCATGTTCTATGAAGCCATTTTGTAAATTTCCTACCGTAAATATATCAAAACTTAATTTTTGATTAGTAATATGCATTGCTAAGAACTTAATTTGGCTAAATGTAAGACTATTTTCTCAGTACTTTTTTGATTCCAGATTTTCAAATACTTATATCTCAGCCAAATATTGTCCAATCATGACAAGCTGAATAAGCGTATTTATTCAGCTTTCAGATGATGCATAAATTTAAAATAACTGACCCTTATGACTGGTTTTGTGGTCGAGGGTCACATTTAACCATTAAAGCAACAAGTCAAACAAAAATATTCAACCCATTTGCATTGACTTGCAGCTGGATTTTAAAGTGGACTAAAATCAAAAGTTAGGAAGCCAAACTATTTAAATATAATAACATTTTTTTTATACCTAGGACAGAAATCTATTACTATTGCAAAGGTGTAGCCAAAGAATTTGAATATAATAATAATTTTACAATTTCATTACACCAAAAGACAGAAATACATTACTATACATTACTAGTCAAAGTGTGGTCATATTTACCGTTGTTCTGCAAATTTTCATGGGTGAAATCCAGTCATTCAACTTGAATTCAACACAGTCAGGTGTGAAATGAAAGAGAAAGATTTCCCCAAGATTATTTTGCAATTGAGGGAAACTGTTCACCAAAATTCACTGTGATGGCCACCAGGAAGCGGTTTGGTTTAAAAGTGACTCCTGTGTGATTTGTTTCATGCACCGCTACGCTACTGAAAATATAAATAAATACATTTTTGCCAAAATGTTGCTAATGTGCACTGTAAATAAATAAATATTGTACTTCACTGTGGTAAAATGACAATACTGTCTCAATTACCTTACTTCCAAGAACCTAGGTATTTATAGGGAAACATGCTGAGAAAAAGTCTAAACATGGTCTTAACTGCCCATATTTCCAAGAAAGGGATATATTGCTACCTGTGCACTTTTAACAAGTCTTATCAGTTTACCTGACAACAAAATTTGCAGCTACACTAAGAGATCACTAATCACTTTTAAGTGTTACATAAACTTTTAAAAACATTCCAGCTACTGCGATTCCACGAATGCGCAGGCTATACTGAGACACATGCTCGTGTAAACTGTACAATAAAAGCTTTGTGTTGAACCACAGGCTTTACATTGTAAACTGACGTATCGCCATAGTGATCCAATGAGATGAGCAAACTCTGAAATATGAAATACCACTTCCCATTTCTTGGGCCTCAGTTTGTTACCAAAGCAGGTCTAAATAACATTTACAGTGTTCGGTCTCCCCATGGGGTAGTAAACGGCCAAATAACTACATAAACTGTGACGGCATAGTCAGTTTATCACTTTTACGGTTTTCGGACAGTGGCCATAAAAAAAAAAATCCAATACACACAAGGGACTCCTCACATGGTGTCCAAGAGGACAGGTACAATAAACTTCAACAAAACCATAATTAACTATATTTTAGGCCTATCTTATTATGTTTAGTATAGGTTTACTACTTCTAGATTCCTGTATTCGCTTTCTGAGCGGCAAGTATAGCTGAACATGAAGTGGTTTATGTGCATTAACTGATTCAATCTGATATAAATGGATGACAAATACATTTTTACATAATTATTTTATTAACTGATTAACTGGTTGATTATTTCTTTGCTTAACTGGACACAAAATCAAAAAATATTAAATGAATATCCACTGGTTATTTACAAAATTGTTATGCCACATCCTGCCCAATGTTGTCCTCCAAACAATGTGCAAATAGCAGGGTTCATCCAGAGACTGTAAAATGAAATTCCAGGGCTTCCAAGGACTTGTAATTTTTTGATTTTCAAGGACTCAGAGATCTCACTTATCAAACAATGTCCTCCATTTCAAATTCTCAAAAAAGAAAAATAGATAAAAATATACTCATAAAAAAAAAACAGCAAAAGGAAAGTGAAGCACGTGAAGTCTTACTACTAAGCATTACAAAATATACTATACATTAAATACAGTTACACCAGTAAAACCACTGTTCATTTTCTTAAGGGATTTGTATTTGTGTATACTTTTTTTTTATAACTGTACTGTATTGATGGTTTTATGTTTTTTACGGTTTAAAAATAAAAAAGAATTGCAAAATCGCTCCCAGGTTTGGATCTGAAACAAATAATTTGCGAATGATTTGCAATCCATGCTCTGATTAAATCGCATATTAAGAATTTTTTATTTTAATCATTCCATTCGCTAAATGATTCAAGAACCCCTTCCAATCTAAATCAAATGATTCACGATAGGTGCTCCGAAGTCCCAACCTGAATCAAATAATTCACAATATGCAAAGTCCGATCTGAAACAAATGCTTCACGATATGTGATTGGAGCACTTCGAAATAGTGAATTATTTTGCGATGCAATGGTTTAACCGATTCAGAATTTCGAAAAACTGTTTTTCTCCAATCACTACGTGCTTTTTAAAATCATTACAAGTGATGTCACAATTCAAAAGTGAATGGCTCTATTAATTTGACCTGGTTTTTGATAGTGAATCATCGAGATACAAGTTTGAATCAATCGTAGTGGTTCTCAATTGATTTGGTTCATCTGTTCCTCTTTTCGCAGGTTCAGCCATGTTTACACGACACTGTCAGTACTACTGCATGCTTAGTTAGCTTGATTGTTTTCTGACATTACCTAAAATAAGCGAAAAAGGTATGATGTTTTGTAAATTGCATGAAAATATATGTTCTTACTGACAAAATGAAACACTTATATACATAGTCTTTTAATAATTTAAGCAGGAATGTTGCTATTTTCAAGGGTTTTCCCAGCCTTAAATTTCAAAGTCAAATCCAAGTACTTCAATCACCCTTTTGTGAGGAAAAAAGGGGTTCAAATTGAAACTAATTGCTTACCATTTGAAAGCAGAAGTTAAAAACAAGAAAAACAAAAGCAAAAACTAAAAGTTAACTAGTATGGCCTCAAAAAACATTCACTATCTGAGCATTTATACATTTATACCCCAATTCAACACATACTGTCTGTTGCGACATTTCCAAGGTCTATCCATTCAAAACAGTCACACAAATCCCCAACAATGGGCACTTGTATGCCTTATTGAGTATGCTAGCCCAAATGTGAAGCCAATGTCAGAATTTCGACCTGTTTACAGTGAATATCACCCTCAACCCGGTGTAAATCTACAGGTGATAAGAGCCATTGATTCACACGGGGGAATTTTCCCAGCAGGCCTCAGCAACTGCTCGAACCACCTCAAAAACACTTAACACAGCACAAAATGTGGCTTTTTAAGACAATAATTAGGATACAGCCAACGCTCACAGAAAAACTACTTTGGTGTTACCAGGATACTACTAACGTTAGTCGGTACTTTGATACTGTACAGGCCTGATTATCAAATTCATAATGTATTTACACAGTACTCTGAGGTAATTAAATAACAGGGTTTATTACTAAGCTATAGGCCTATCTCTAAATAAACATAAGTAGCTTGTCTAAAAATACCAAGGCTGTTTGTCCACGCGATGGCCGTTGCTGCGAATGGTGACAGGGAATTTCTAAATCGTTTAAAACATAAATTTCCATTCAAATGAAGTGGAAATTAACGTAATAACTCGATATGTTGACACGTAGCGCTACACAACAAAATATGTATGAGCTAACGTTAACTGTGTGGCCGTTTAACGTTACCTGGGTTCAGGAAGGATGATTTTCTTGCTCGCCCGGGCCGCTGGAGTCGATTTGCTCTTCTCCATCGCCATCAGGTAGCTGACATCGGCGAGAACCGCTTCGAGGTCCGCCATCTTCGAGCCCTCTGGGTCGAACCGAGTCGCTAACGGTACCAGAACCAGCCGTGAGGGGGGAACGTGAGGGCGGACTCAGCACGAGACGA
Organism: Cirrhinus molitorella; assembly: GCA_033026305.1. NCBI lineage: Eukaryota > Metazoa > Chordata > Actinopteri > Cypriniformes > Cyprinidae > Cirrhinus > Cirrhinus molitorella. The sequence goes on from CM065139.1 coordinate 9,311,533, forward strand.
GCGCGGGAGCTGTGGTGGTGATGATGATGATGGTGGTGGTGGTGGTGATGCGGCGAGAGAGAGGCGCGAACATCTATTCCAGCCTCTGTTTTATTTTTTATTATCGCGTTTTTTCCCCCTTCCGGAACCTCTTAGAAAACCATCGTGGATGAAAATAGACGAAAAAAGCAGAAGGAAGAAAACGGTAGAAAAAAAAATCCACTCCGAATAGAAAATCTATATGTTGCTTATCTGAAGCAACGTCACCCTCGGGTCCACCGGAGTTGCAGAAATGGCTTCTCGTTTCAGAAAGGAGAAATATATGTGCATGGCATCACCTCCAGGTCCGAAAATTTCCAAACCAGTGATAAATGTAGATGGCGATAACGATAATATCGATTAATCGAGCGCCCCATCCAGCACCCACCCCCTTTGGGTGAGTTTAACGCGAACTATTACCCACCTGCCGGTGTAACGACCGTCAAAAAAAAATAACATGCAAGTTAATCTGAGCCACCGTCCGTGCAGATTGTAAATAACGGGTTGGTTAACTACAAATGCATGCAAGCTGGCCAGTCAAGATCACAAATGGAGGATCCTCAAAATCAAAACGACGAAGCAAGATATCTCCTTAAGGTGTTAAAATAAAGCAAGCCAGCTCGCTGCAAAATATACAGAATCGCCAGTGCATACAAATGGACGACGTATGCGCCGATGTTTCCCTGTTTAATCACATTAACCAGCTGACAGCACGCAAACAGAGCACATATAACAAGGGTGATATGTGTCCTCCTCTTCTTAAAAGGCGGAAAGATGGTGGAAATCTGAAGCCCAATGGTTGGAGAAACATAAATAATGGCTATCGATGCGACACGGGCATCTAAAAAAAATGCTAAGCAAAAGCCTTCAAGATCTAAACAGCATTAATATCCTGGTCATATCACAAACAAATCCTCATTTTTGTGGTTCGACGGTTGAGATCTGCCTGTCAGTCCTCTTGCTGATCCAAGCTGGTTGTCTTGATCTTAGAAGCCAATTAAAGGGCCAAAATTAAACTAGACGGCTTTTTGATGAGGCAAGTCCATTGCCTTGTGCATTGCAATGCAATGCAGTTTTCCTCTTAAACTGGATTTGCTTGCTCGTCAATTTATTTATATAATGAGAGAGGTGTGCTCTAAGCACAAAACGGCTGAGATATTGCTCTACTGTAACCTACAGATGAGAGGGGGGCGCTAGAAAAGGAAATAAGCAAATGTGAACGAAAGCAATCCGAGTTTCCTTCTTTCTAAAAAAAAAAAATGTCGCGATGGTGGCACAAAACGTGCTCAGACGAAACTGCAAAACAGCAACGCATAAAAACACAGCTACTGTGATTTGATGTAAACAAAACACAGAAAAATAAAGAGTTCAACCTGAAATCTCTGCGCTAGATCTTGCGGAACTTCATATGCATGGCTGTGCGTCTCAAACTCAAGCTTATATGGACGAAACTGAGTTTCGAAGAAAACAAAACGACGTGGCTTTTAACCCCAACACGCTTCGTTCAGAGGCTTCAAATGGACTTTCCTCCGAGGGACATCTGATTTAAATTTTTCGACGTTATTGCCGAGAGAAACCACTCTTTTCTTTCCCATCCGTGTTTGGGTCGCAGATCCAAGTCTTCATCTCTTCCGACATCGCTCAGCGAAAACACTATATCCGTCCACATAAAACACTCCAGTCCGATTCCACTCAAACGAGCGCTTCTTGAGGATTCCCTACGGTTAATCCAGATGGGAATACACGACTATTTTCTTGTTTTAGTGCTTGTGTGTGAGCTGAGCCCCAACGGCGCGTCGTGAAATGAAATTCAGGCTCTTCTGAGAGCTGCACTTCCTCCCAGCGGCCGAGTCGACGCAAAACCCGGCGCTGGAGCCGCAAAACAAGGAACTGGAACGGTGTGACGAGGCGGAGCTGGACTCCAGTTGGAGGTCTCCAGTTGTGAATTCTTTAATTTATTTACGTTTCATACGTTTTAACGAGCTAGTCTAAAACTTTTAACTGGTTTACTCAACACATGCTCTCTTTTTAAATAAACGCGTTAAAAACCAATTACACGAAACTACTACGCCGAAGGCTTGGATTATGCATATTAATTAGATCCTGCTGACGTTGCTTAGTAACCTTCCTGAAGCGCCCAGTCACGTTACCTCATTAATATTCATGAGTTAAACCTTCCCTATAGAAGGATTTTTCATTCGCCGTCTAAATAGCGCCCACTCACTTTCCAGCCAATCTGCTAGGCGTGCTGGCGCACATCACGTTGCGTAATTAATATTCATAAGCCGTGGCTACATCATAGTAAGAAAGTCTAGTGGCTGCGCCATGTTATCCAAATAAAAAATCGTTGTGTAAGCGCATCCCACCTCTTTTATCAACACAGCATCTACAAAAAAAGCATAGTGTTTTTTTTTGTTTGGGTTTCTTCTTTCGGTTCCTGGTCATATGATTTAATCTGACAAACAATGATTTTTAAACCCACTTCTAGAAACAAGTTAAGTCATGTTGTGAGGCGTTTTCGTTTATTCTCCAAAAAAGATAATTCTAATTTTTTGTTTCTCGTTAAACCTGCTTATTTTATTGCATGCCTTTCTTATTTATGATCATTTGGCTTGTAGGTTTATTGCTACCCCTGGCGGAAGACGAGTGAAAGTGCATTTTAAAATGAAAAATCTGTCATAATTCACACACCCTCAGGTTTCTGAGCACAAAAGAAGATATTTTAAGGAATGTTGGTTGACAGTTGACGATAATATGGGGGAAAAACTATGGACTCAATGTGTACCATCAACTGTTTTTATGAAAAAAAAAAAAAAAACTCTTACAGGTGACAAATGATGACAGAACTTAATTTTTTGGGTCAACTATTCTTTTAAAAACAGTTTTTGAGCCAAAACAACTTTATATAGGCCATTCTACAGGTGCAAACTGATGTTCCACAACCTAAAAACACATTTAAAAAGCATTTAAGTATTTAAATCTTGGATGTTTATTAAGATTATTCCATTATTTATTGAAACCCACAATAATATTTTAAATATTAATAAGCTTAATTTTTATTATATCATTATTTATTGTGTACTTTCAATTGGGAGGTGGCTGTCCTGAACCCTAACCCCAAAATTTCAACTTATGAAAATATATTTAAATATTTTTGTATTTTTTCCCAGTGTTGTTTTTAAAAGTATCTTTTAATATTTGTGTTTTATATTTCTTTGTAAATTATGAAGCTAAAAAAAAAAATTAATGGCACTAGTGACATCTTTCTTTTTTGGGTGTTATCCTATAAAATAGTCACAACAGAAACATTTGGTGAAGTTTTGGTAGTGACATTTTTGTTTTTTGGGTGTTATCCTATAAAATAGTCACGGCCGAAACATTTGGTGAAGTTTTGGTAGTGACATCTTTGTTTTTTTGGGTATTATCCTACAAAATTGTCACTACCGTAACAGTCACGACCAAAACATTTGGTGGACTTTCGGTAGTGACATCTTTGTTTTTTGGGTGTTATCCCATAAAATTGTCACTACCGTAACATGACCGAAACATTTGGTGGACTTTCGGTAGTGACATCTTTGTTTTTTGGGTGTTATCCTACAAAATTGTCACTACCGTAACAGTCACGACCAAAACATTTGGTGGACTTTCGGTAGTGACATCTTTGTTTTTTGGGTGTTATCCCATAAAATTGTCACTTCCATAACACGACCAAAACATTTGGTGAAGTTTCGGTAGTGACATCTTTATTTTGGGGTGTTATCCTACAAAATTGTCACTACCGTAACAGTCACGACCAAAACATTTGGTGGACTTTCGGTACTGACATCTTTGTTTTTTGGGTGTTATCCCATAAAATTGTCACTACCGTAACACGACCGAAACATTTGGTGAAGTTTCGGTAGTGACATCTTTGTTTTTTGGGTGTTATCCTACAAAATTGTCACTACCATAACAGTCACAACCGAAACATTTGGTGAAGTTTCAGTAGTGACATCTTTGTTTTTGGGTGTTATCCTATAAAATTGTCACTACTATAACAGTCACGACCATAGTGACAAAAGGGAACACATACTACTCATATTTGGGGGAAAGAAACTACATTTTAGTTAGGGCTGTGCTGATAATCGGATGCGATATCATGCGCATCTTGTCAGTAATGCCGGTTCTGTGATTAGTCGTAAATCTCATTCACGCGTTCATTCATGCAGCCGCATTTACTACACAGAGCCGTAGTTCACTGATAAGCTACTCAGTTTCACGTGCATAATCGATATATCGCATGCGATAATGAAGGCGATATTAGCGTAGCTTGTCAGTGAACTACGGCTCTGTGTAATAAACGCGGCTGCATGAATGAACACGTGAATGAGATTTACGACTAATCACAGAACCGGCATTACTGACGAGATACGCATGATAATTCGCGTCCAAATATCGCACAGCCCTAATTTTAGTGCAGTTATGCAAAATTTTTTTTTTTTTTGTATTTTAGTATGTTTTAGTAGTGTCTAAGTATGTGAGTTAAAATTTTGTAATGTGATGTGGTCGCTACCAATGCTTAACTGTCACTACCGAAACATGGGATATTTTGTCAAAAATAAAGTATAATGAATTATCAAATAAAATGTTATGATAGTTTTTGGTTCAATGTATATTCAAACTAATGAATCCTTAAGTTTAAAGGCAGTATGATCAACTTTTTGCCTTTTACAAAGCAAAATTGGATTCAAAATCCAACAAATCTCATAAATTATACTTGAAAATTTAATTGTTATGGATTTACCTCTGATTTTTTTTTTTTTTTTAATAAAATAGCAAAAACATATTTAGATGTAAGCAAAAATCTTAATAGGTCAATATAACCATTCTAATTAAATTATTATTATTATTACTGTTTTGGTAGTGACAAATTTGGGGAGAAGACAAATATTCCAAAACTTTCTGAAAATACAGTATGAGAATTAACTGCACAACAACTAGAAATGCATACCTTAAATATTATACAATTTCCATTGAATTTTTTGGAAAAGACAACATTTTCCAACTCTGACTTTGGACCAATTTTGTAGCATGTCCCATATAACCAGTTTCAAACTATTTGTCCTAAAAGGCACAGTATTTATCATTATTTTTAATTTGTTTAAAAGTGTCCAAAATTCTTCAGTGTTGCTGTGAGGATTCAGTAAATGCACTCCTTTTTTATTTGGACACAGATTTATAACAGGAGGTCAGTGAGGTTTAAGAAAGACAGTTTATTTAGCATCGGGCAGAAAGGGGCATGAGAGTTTTTTGCAAGGAGAGGGGCGAGGAGAAATCCGTTACTGCTGGATACGGCGGATGGACTGGATCTGAGGAGTCTGGCAATGGGAGCCAAACTCCTTGAAGTGTTTGTACTCCCCACAGTGGCGGTCACACTCCATGATGTACTGGTATCCACGGTAACCAGGGAACTGGTAGCACACAAACCTGATAGCGAACAGAACAGACAGCGGTGAACGAAAAAGCGCAAGGACAAATGACACAGAAGTGACAGAAGATCCCAAGAAGATACTCACGCTCCGGACTGAACACGCATAGAGCCCACTTCATTGTTGCACCATCCCATAGCCTGAAGAGAGGGGTAGTCGTCACTGAGCTCTCCCTTGCGGCCCAGGTAGTTCTCCCTCTCGTAGATGGTCATCCTGCACTCCCTGTGGTTCTGGGTGGAATGATTTGTCAGCCGGTGAGCATTTTTCCAAAGCAATACCAAAAAGGGTCAAAGAAAGCCAATGCAAAATGAGGTCAGATAAGTCAGGTTGTGGTTTTAAAGCTTTGTGAACTTACAGAGCAGGAAATGGGTCTAAAGGAGGTCATTCTCTCGATGTGGTAAGCATTGCTTCCTCCAAAGGCATCGCACTGAGGGTACTCTCCCCGCTCCAGCACAAACTGGTGACCCTGGTAATTTCCGTGCTCGTAGCCCACCCACCTGAACACAAACACAGGTTAGACACATCAGCCTTGGCTGAACTTGTGTGTCATCTACAATTAAAACAATTAAAAATGTGGCCTTGGCAATTAAATGAAATAAAATAAGTTGAAGGACTAAAATAACTAAAACTGTAAAAAAAAATAAAAATAATTCAAGCTAAAAAAAATGTAAAAAGACGAAAAGCAAATAAATAAATAAATATAAAATATAGAAACAAATAAATATACAATTTTTTAAATAGAAAGACTGAAATAGTGTTTCTTGTAAAACATATTCCAATAGCCTTATCAGAAACGGAAAAATAGTTTTACAGTGTTGTTAACTAGAACTATTAAAATGGTTTTCGCAAACCGAAATAAAATGAAATATAAATCTTTGATTAATAGAACTTTGAAAATTAGAAATGCCTTGGTAACTAACTGAAATGAAATAAGTTAAAGTGCTAAAATAACTAAAACTGAAATAAAAAATACATGAAAGCTAAAATGAAACATTAAAAATAATAACAAAACGACAAAAGCACACAACAAAATGACTAAAATGTAAGCTATAATTAAAATGAAAATATAAAAAAAATGAAAAGCATAATATTAAATACTTTAATAGTATATGTAATACACAACAAATTTACTTTAATACAAAAATTGTTTTACTTTGAAACTATTTTCACTCAAAAATTGCTAGGAAATTTCAGTCACACTTAAAATTAAAACATGACATTTTTGAAACAGACTGAAATACTGAAATTTCCTTTTTAACATAAAATGTTTTTTACACCTGAAAAAGTATTTTTTTGCAGTGTTGTTAGCTAAAACTAAAATTATTAAAATGGGTTTTGTTAACTGTATAAAATAAAATCTAAATATTTGATTAAAATAACAGAAAATTAGAAATGTTAGCGAATTACAAATGTCTTGGCAACTAATTAAAAAAAACTAAAACTAAAATTATTAAAATGTTTTTGTTAACTGAAATAAAGCTGAAATAGAAATTTAAATATCTTATCAAAGAACTTAAATTAAAATTTAATTAAAAATGTCAGCAAATTACAAATGACTTGGCAACTAAGTGAAATAAGATATGTTTAAGCTGAAGTGCTAAAATAACTAAAACTGAAATAAAGAATAAATTAAAACTAAAATGAAATATTTAAAAAATAAAATGACAAAAGCACAAAACAAAATTACTAAAACATGAGCTAAAATTTAAATGAAAACTGAAAATACAAAAAAAATGTAATGCATACTATTAATAAATGCTTTAATAGTGTATATATAATACACAGAAAAGTGTAGAAGTCACTTTAAAACTATTTTCACTCAAACACTGCTAGTAAGTTTCACAAATAATTACAAAGAATCAAATAAAATGTGACATTTTGGAAAAAGAAAAACTGAAATACTATTTATTGTAAAACATACTTTTTACAACTGATTTTTTTTTACAGTCTTGTTAACTAAAATTCAAATTATTAAAATGTTTTTTGTTAACTAAAAAAAAAAAAAACTGAAATAAATTAAAATAAATATTTGATTAAAATAACTTACAATTACAACTGCCTTGGCAACCAACCAAAATTAAATACATTAAAGTTTAAGTGCTAAAATAACAAATACTATAATAAAAAATAAAGCTAAAATAACAAATATTGATAAAATATTAAAACGACAAAAGCACACAACAAAATGACTGTAAGCTAAAAGTAAAATAAAAAATCTTAATGGTATATATAACAAAAATGGTGTAGAATTTGCTTTGAAACAATTTTCAAATAAAAATTGCTTACTGAAAATAATCTTAGTTAGATTTTTTGCAGTGCACTAAAACAACACTGTCATCAGTTTGTGGATAAGCACATGAAAGTTTCGTTTCAGACCGTCTTTGTACATCAAAGCATTCCTAAGTGACCTGCCTGTTCAAATTAAGGTTACATAAATAAAATGCCGCTTGGAATAAGGACACGCTTGTTAAACAAAACCCCTGTGACCAAGAATCACCATTACTATTGCTCATATTTATGTGATTTTAACACATTTAACCCCTTAACTTCTTCCGCTTAACCAGCACTGTTTGTGATACGACACAAACGATACCTCAAATTGAGGTATTACTCATCCAGAGGCCCGAAGAAAATGTGTGTTTTTTTTTACTTGGCCACTAGAACTCAAATTGATGTTGCTTTTGGCTCTATACAGCATGCTTTATGTGAGAGAGAAGGGTCATGATCACGTTTTTGGCTGAAATGGAGTCTCTCAGCTTGTGGGGATTATTGGCACAAGCCTCAGGACTTACGTAAACGATCAGACAAAGAGCTTGGAGAAAACACTCACGCTCCGCTCTCCACTCTCAATGAGCGCACGCTCTCGAAACCAAACTCCATGACGTTGCAGCACTCTGAAGTGAATTCATGGTGACGACCCTGGAAGCACTCCTCGTCGTACACGATGATCTGGAAGACAGAGGTTGGGCACCTTTAAAGATTTCAAGGGCACAATTAAAGACTTGTATGTCGCGGAAAAGGCCAAACGGGATGTGACTAGAAAAGCAGCAGGGTCACTCAACACCAGCGCACATATGAGGAATTATATTATCAAGTTCTAGCAAAACCGTCTGGATAATAGCATTCCTGGAGCACTTGAAATCATCATGCAATCTTTTTGTAAGATTCCTGGGAACACAGCATTGTGTCAAACATGCCTTGAAAATAATTGGCATGTGTTGGAAATTGCACTGAATTAAACATGAGACTTTTGAACAGCTTTTTCTTGTAAAGTGTACTTTGAAAAAATTGTTGATGTTCTCAGAAACTGCTGGACAGTTTTACAGATACAAAGAAACAAGAAATTACACATTGAATTAATGTGATATTTTGGAGTACAAAACTGAAATAATATTTTCTTGTAAAATGTACTTCAGTATTTTTTGGTTTACAACTTTGAAAAAAATCTTTTTCACTCATAAATATTAAGTACATTTTACAAATAATTACAAAGAAATGGTAAGTAACACATCGAACTGAATGTAAAGTTATGAAGCAGAAAAGCTAAAATAGTTTTTTCCTTGTAAAATGTACTACAATCATTTTTGTTTGATTCACAGCTTTGAAAACTGACAATCTGACAATTTAAAGTAAATTTGACAAATAATTACAAAGAAATGATAAATGACACATTGAATTAAATGCGTGTAAAATAGTATTTTCATGTAAAGTGTGCTTCAATAATTATTTATTTCTAGCATATTTTACAAACAATTACAAAAAATGGCAAGTAAAACCTTGATTTGAACATGAAATTTGGAAGCTGAAAAACTGAAATAGTATTTTCTTGTCAAATAATCTTTGATTTATTTAAAGATATATATATATATATATATATATATATATATATATATATATTTTTTTTTAAATGACTAAAACGTAGGCTAAAAGTAAAATGGAAACTAAAAATACAAAAATAAAAGCAAATGCAAAACATTAATAAATACTTTATGATATTATATAATACACTAAAAATGTAGTGTAGTGTAGGATTTACTTTGATTACTTTTTACTCAGAATTTCACAAACAATTACAATAAAAATATTAGACACACTAAAATAGTATTTTCTTGTAAAATAATCTTTCTTTGATTAATTTCAAGAAATATTTTTTAAAAATGATTTAGGCTAAACGTGAAATGAAAACTAAAAATACAAAAATAAAAGCAAGGGCAAAATATTGACAAATACTTTATACAATTATTTAACACATTAAAATTGTGTAGGAATTACTTTGATTACTTTTTACTTACAAAAAAGGATTAGAAAAACTAAAATAGTATATTCTTGTAAAATAATCTTTATTTGATTATTAAAGAAATATGTTTAAAAAATTATAAAACGGAAACTAAAAATTACAATGTAAACTGAATATATAAAAATAAATGTAAATACAAAATCTTAATAAATACTTTAAAATATTATATAATATACATTATATAGAATTTGTTAGTAAATTTTACAGACAATTACAAAATAAGATTAGACAATAAAATATTATTCAATTGTAAAATGCAATTCTTGTGAAATACTTTTTGTTTGATTTATTTAAAGACATATTTTTTTAATTACTAAAACTATTTGAATGTTTGAAGTAAAGCTGAAATAAAAAAAAAAACTAATAAAAAAAATATATATTTAATTGAAAGAACTTAGAAGATTAGAAATGTTAGCATATTAGAAATGCCTTGGGAACTAACTGAAATAAAATAAGTTTAAGTAAAACCAAAATAAAATAAAGCTAAAATGAAACATTAAAAACAATAATAAAATGACAAAAGCACACAACAAAATGACTAAAGCTAAAATTAAATTAAACTGTCAATATCAAAATAATAGCAAATGCTACATGAATATACTATTAAATATAAAAAAATGGAGGATTTACTGAAGAATAATTTTTACTCAGAAATTGCTTGTAAATTCCACAAACAATTACAAAAAAGATTAGAAAACCTAAAATAGTACTTTCTCCTAAAATGTACTTCAATAATCTTTTACAGTTTCAGAAAACAAATGTTTTTCACAGCATACCTTCCAATGGCCAGAGAACTTGGTGCAATGGTGAGTCATCTCGTCTGCTTGAAAACAAAGAGCAAGTCGGTACAAACAGTTCAAAGTTACAGATCTAATTAGTCAATTAAACGTTGCTATAGATAGAAGTGATGACAAACCAACACCCCTAAACACCACAAACATGAGCTAAAAGAGACTTCACATCAGCACAGTTTGACTATGTGCTCATTCTCAAGTTATCGGACCAAACAGGAAGGCCTCTCTAAAAGACACAGAGGACCTGTGGTGCTTTAGAGGCATGAGGGAGGTGGGGGGACAGACAACGGGCCCGTAGCGGAGAACAACTCACCTCGCTTCGATGCCCTTGGGACGTCCTGATGTGAGAGTGAAAGCTGGGCATGTGCATGTACCCTTTTAAAGCCTCCCCTGGCAAAGGGCCCAGTAAAAGCCCCAGCTCAGCAACGAGGGAGGGGCCTGCAATTGTCCAGCTGACAAAGGAGGGGTTAAACCTATACAGCTAGAGAAGTGCAAACACCACACTATCCCCACCTGGATCCAGGCCTGGGACGCTCGGACCTGGACACACACCGGAGTCATATGAACATACGTGTTAAGTGTCAACATGGATCTGAGACAATGCAAGTACAGGTGATGTGCTGGTCTTGGGCCTGCTCCATATATGACACTCTTGTTTTGGCTCAGTGAACTCGTTATGATTGACAGTGACGCTATGAACATGTAATACACTTACAGTAAATATCTTAATAAAAGTAGTGCTGTCAATCGATTAAAAAACCCCTAACTAATTAATCAAATTTTTTCTGAAATTAATCGTGATTATTCCACCTAACATTAAAATATTTAATTACACTTTTATATTGCAATAATTTCACATTTAATCTTCAAATTAATGTAGAAAGAGCGTAAAGAACGTATATTTTTAATATTTGTTTAACGGCATACTTTTTTTAATGACTGAAGGCAAGTACCACTGATACCAAATGATGTCTCTATGAATTGTTTTCCTAATATTTAACCATTGCCTATAGCCATTTAACATATAACTGAGAGCTAACATTTATCAGACTTTAAAAAAATAACTTCTAATTTAAGGTAACTTAAAACAATCTTCATAAACCCATATAGCTACCTGTGCCCTTCAGCAAGAAAATGTAGCCTAATTTAATAAAGTTATCAAACACTAAATTCTAAATTTAATAAAGATAAAGCTTAAAACTACACACGTTATTGATTTCCTCTTTTTAATTTTGTTCTGTAATTAACAGACATCACAGCAGCTGGTAATTAGGATATTTCGGCTGCTGAACTTGATGCAGATCTGAAACTGCTTTGAATGAGACTCATAAATAATAAATACTTACATGCACAGGTTTAAGGCAGCTTTAATTGGCTTTTTTGTAGCTTCATGTCTTAACTGACGACATAACTATGACATTGCTTACTCTCGTAATTTCATTTGGGTTTGAATATGATACAGTGCTTTAATATAGGCCTAATACAGTGCGCGCTACGATCACAGTATAACGGCTGACAGAACAGGAAGATTAGTTTTTACAGAGATATGGCCTGACAACATCTCATCTGACCGCAGTTCTCTGATGTTCTACTGAAGCTCCTCGTCACCGGTACCGTTTCTGTGCTCGTTTCAGACTCGTGCCTGGCACTGAGGTGAAGCTGGAGTGCGCATCTTAAAAGTCTCCCGTTTGATATATGCTCGTAAAGATGTTCCGCATCTAAATAAACACAATTCTTTAGCAGTTGTGAGTAGGGTGGCCAAACCTAGCCCCGCCCCTGCGTTAATTGCTTTAAATATTTTTAACGCATTAAACTGGAAAAATTAATCGCCAAGCACTAATTTTGACACCAGTAAATAAAAGATATTAAATTATTCAAAAATACAATCATCAATCATTTACACAATAACATATTTGGGGAATAATATGAGGTTCCAAATGTGCCAAAAAAGAGTCGACTGATTTGTGCTTTGTAGACATTGCCTACTTGTTCAGGTAAATCAGTATATGTTGACGTGCATGTTGTCCTTTGAAATCGTCTTAATCTGTCATCCTGCCATCTTTTTCTGTTGTTTTTGCTGTCGTTCTTATTGTCGTTTTGTTCTGTTGTCCTACTTGTTGTCTCTCCTGTCATCTTAGGGGCCATTCACACAGAACACGTCTTTCTGAAATGTTTTTTTTAAAAAAGCGCAGCATAAAATGCGAGGGTATCGAGACGAAGTTTAAAAAAAGCAACTCTGAGCAGAAAAGCACTCTGCGTTTTCACGTTTTTTTCCATTGTCCAATCGAATGAATGAAGAGATGGGCCTTTCCGTTGCTTTGAAGAAAGTTTACCTTTGCTTAGAAAGTCCAGAGACTGCAATGATGGAGGAGAAACTTTTGGTGTCTGTCGCGGGTTACCTGGAGCTGTATTTTTTAAGGTTTTAGCTAATATGACAGTTTACTTAACAGCAAAAACCAAAGATTTTAGAGCGCTCGTGCTATAATCCTTTGAATAGACTGACATGGCTGCTATTTTGATGGTTTCCTAGCAACATAAAAAAACGCTGCGAATTGCTCTTTTCTTAAAAGTCACCAAAAAAATCAGTGCGGTGCGCCTTGCGTTTTCAGGCATAACAAGCGTGTTTGGTGTGATTGGGGCCTTAAGATGCGGCATCTTAAAAATGCGCTCCTAAGCGAGGCGCTGCAAAAGATGCGAGAGATGTGAGTGTAAATGGTCATGCACGTCTACTAATCGCGTTTACATTGAAAAACAATGGAAAAGTAGCGCATTGGAATGGAAAAATTCTGTTCTGTGTGAATGGCCCCTAATATTATGTCGTTGTGTCCTGTTCTGTCGTCTTTCCTGTCATCTTATTCTGTCGTTCTTACTATTCATCGTGTTCTATCATATTGTTCTGATGTCCTTACTGTCGTCTTGTTCTGTATTCATAAGCTTCATCAGCATGGTAAAGTTACTTTCACGTTTGATATTCGCTGCATATTCGACTAGGCTGCTTTAGGGATCATCTGAAAATTTACCTCACAGTACAAAACGAAGTCCAACACTTCTTTCAAATTAATGTTTACAGGACTATAGTAAATGCCTAGTGGGCACACTGACTAAATACATTTTGCTACAAATATTTCCATGAAAAAAAAATGTTTTCATGTTACAATGGTTGTAGTGTGTTTGTAGTAATAAGACTTACTTCTACAGATGAGATTTGGCCAATATCTCCTCTAATGTATGTACAGTGTACAAATATGTTTAGAAAAAAATTACAGTAATTCACCAAAAGCTTTTTTTTTTTTTTTTTTTTCATGTTCCAAAGGTTGTAGAACATTCCTAGACTGGCTTACTACATGTGAGATTTTGCCAATATCTCAATTACTGTATGTACAGTACACAAATATTTTATTTAAAAATTACAGTGTACTGTATGGACAGTAAGGGAGATGTTGGAAGTATTGTCTAAGGTGAGATATTGGCAAAATATATTATATGCCCACTAGGCATTTACTATAGTCCTGTAAACATTAATTTGAATGAGTTATTGGACTTTGTTTTGTACTATGAGGTGTGCAGACGATCCCTAAGCAGCCTAGTCAAATATGCAGCGAATATCAAACATAAAACTAACTTTACCGTGCTGATGAAGCTTATGATGACAGAACAAGACAACTGTAAGGACGTCAGAATAAGATGACAATTAGGACGACAGAACAAGATGACAGTAAACAGTAAACAGACAGTTGGGATGGCAGAACAAGATAACAGTAAAGACGACAGAACAGGACGACAGAATAAGATGACAGGAAAGATGACAGAACGAAACGACAATAAGGACGACAGTAAAAACAACAGAGAAAAAGATGGCAGGATGACAGATTAAGACGACTTCAACAGACAACATGCACGTCAGCATATACTGATTTACCTGAACAAGTAGGCAATGATTGTACACAAAGACAAATGTATAGTACAAAGCACAAAGCAGACGACTCTTTTTTGGCACATCTGGAACCTCACAGAATAACTGGTTTTGTAGAATAATATACCCCTTGTTTGTGCCTCTGCACAAAAAGATACACTACTTTGGGATCAAAAAGATAGTACTTTTTTTTTTTAAAGGTTTAAGTCTTTTGCTCATTAAATTTGCATTTATTTGATCAAAAATATAGAAAAAAAACACTAATATTCTGAAATATTGTTGCAATTTAAAATAATGGTTTACTATTTTATTATACTTTAACACATAATTTATTTCTGTGATGCAAAGCTGAATTATTTTAGCATCATTACTCCAGTCGTCAGTGTCACATGATCCTTCAGAAATCATTCTAATATGTTAATAGATGTATTATTAATGTTGGAAAGATTTACTGATACTTTTTCAGAATTCTTTGATGTGCTATTGATTGCTATTGATGTTAAAACTTTGTTGTTAAATTAATAAAAAGTGATGGTAAAGACTTACATTGCTAGAAAAGACTTATATTTTGACAAATGCTGTTCACATATTCCAAAAAATTATTAGGCAGCACAACTGTTTTCAACTGTTTGAAAATGTGAAAACAAACATGGGGAAAAAAGCTATTTACATGGTTTAAAAATAAAAAAATACACATTTATTAATCATCTTCAGCTGTATATGATGTAGATCAGCGGTTTTCATTTTTTTTTTCTCAGATTTTTTCCTCTATGACCCAAATAAATTAGTTGAAATTGCCTGTGATTTTAAATAATATAGCTTGTGCAATTTGCAATAGCTTTGCATGTTGCCTCAAAAATGTGGGCATGATAAGACTCTTCATGTTTTTCAAAGGTTAAGGTTGCATTCTTCGGTAAAAAAAAATTGATTCACAGAACTTTGGAGCTTCACAAATCTTTTGAACATTAAAGTGTGTATCATGAATCTTTTAATTTCGATCGGAACTTTAGAGTGGATTTGCAAATCTTTTGATTCAGATTAGAACTTTGGAGCTTCACAAATCTTTTGAACATCGAAACATGTATCGTGAATCATTTGATTTAGACTGGACATTTAGTGCAGGTTTCCAAATCTTTTGATTCAGATCTGAACTTCTGAGCTTCACAAATCTCTTGAACATTGGAGCGTGTATTATAAATAATTTAATTTGGATCAGAACTTTATAGTGGGTTCGCAAATCTTTTGATTCAGGTCAAAACATTGGAGTTTCACAAATCTTTTGAACATTGGAGCATGTATATATGAATCATTTAATTTAGATTGGAACTTTAAAGCATGTTCGCAAATCTTTTGATTCAGATCAGAACTTCTGAGCTTCACAAATGTTTTGAACACTGGAGCGCATTTTGTGAATCATTTAATTTAGATTGGAACTTTAGTGTGGCTTCACAAATCTTTTGATTCAAATCAGAACTTCAGAGCAGGTTTGTGAATCATTTGATTACAATCGGAACTTCAGTATGGGGTTCCAAATGTGCCAAAAAAGTGTCGACTGTTTTGTGCTTTGTGCTAGATACATTTGTCTTTGTCTACAGTCATTGCCTACTTGTTCAGTTAAATCAGTATGTTTTTACGTGAATGTTGTCTGTTGACGTCGTCTTAATCTGTCATCCTTCCGGATTTTCCTCAGTTGTTTTTGCTGTCGTCTTATTCTGTCATCCTCATTGTCATCTTGTTCTGTCGTCCTATTTGTCATCTCATTCTGTCGTCCTATTTGTCATCTTATTCTGTCATCATAAGCGCTGTAAAGTTAGTTAGTTTCACAGTTGCATATTCGACTAGACTGCTTTAGGGATCGTCCTAGAAAAGACGACAGAATAGGACGACAGTTAGGACGACAGAATAAGATGACAAATAGGACGACAGATAAAGAGGACAAATAGGACGACAGAACAGGACGACAGATAAAGATGACAATGAGGATGACAGAATAAGACAACAGCAAAAACAACTGAGGAAAATCCGGAAGGACGACAGATTAAGACGACGTTCACATAAAACATACTGATTTAACTGAACAAGTAGGCAATGACTGTAGACAAAGACAAATGTATATAGTACAAAGCACAAAGCAGTCGACACTTTTTTGGCACATTTGGAACCCCATACTTCAGAGCATGAATCACAAATTGTACAATATTATTACAATTAAAAATAACAGTTTTTTATTTGAATATATTTTAAAATGTAATTATTCCTGTGATGCAAAGCTGAATTGTCAGCTTCATAACTACAGTCTTCAGTGTCACATAATCCTTCAAAAATATTATAATATACTGATTTGCTACTCAAGTAACATTTCTTATTATTATCAGTGTTGAAAACAGTTGTGTTGCTTAATATTTTTGTGGAAGCAGCATTTATTTGAAATAGAAATCTTCTGTAACATTATAAGTGTCTTTACTGCCACTGAGCTATTGCTAATAAAAAATATACATTTCTTTCTACATTTAAATGGACATTTATTTGTTTGCTATTGTTGTCATTATTTCTTATTTATATGATTAAGTATTGGCGTTTCCATCTTAGTCTCACAAACGCTCTGCCACTCAATCTTGAACCCCAGGGGAAACCCTGACAGATTTTTTTTAACCACTCTGGAATATTTTTTGTTTTTATCAGTAATAATCTGTAGTAATAATAATAATAAAATGTTTTTAATGCAAACTTCAAATAGAATGCAAGCAAAAACATTCACATCAGAATATAAAAAACACTTATATAAAATAAAAGGCTTGTATAAAGCTAAAGCATTCTGAGGTTTGTATGCTGCTCTTTATTTATCACTCTGCTTTCAAAGGTTATTGCTAATCATTCAGTGAGTCAGTAAAGGGAGGCCCTCAAAAGATACATTGCAGCTGTTACAAGGTTATTGCAGCATTCATTTTAGAAGATTGTAGCCGTAGATCTCATACCGCATGTTCAAAGAGCGCCTGTGAGACTCTGTGCAACTCCATGTGGGATCCTTCTGTTGTATAACAAGCTCATTCTGCGTCTGCTATCACACAAACACGACCTAAAAAAGCATAATATTAAGCTTACAAAATCATCAGAATCTGAATGATTGGAATAAAACTGGTATCAGATGTCAGATATGGGTTTTCTAATGAGCAACAGTACAAATAAACCAAATTTATTTATTACAAATAAAACATTTTGTAAATATTTTGTTATATCTTTTCATGTGACAACACTGAAGAAATGACACTTTGCTACAATGTAAAGTAGTGAGTGCACAGCTTGTATAACAGTGTAAATTTGCTCTCCCCTCAGAATAACTCAACAAACAGCCCTTAATGTCTAAACCACTGGCCACAAAAGTGAGTATACATTTAAATTGAAAATGTCTAAATTGGGCCCAACGTGTCAATATTTTGTGTGGCCACCATTATTTTCCAGCACTGCCTTTAACCCTTGTGGGCATGGAGTTCACCAGAGCTTAACAGGTTGCCACTGGAGTCCTCTTCCAATCCACCATGACGACATCACAGAGCTGGTGGATTGAGGATGCTCAATAGGGTTTAGGTCTGGAGACATGCTTGGCCAGTCCATCACCTTTACCCTCAGCTTCTTTAGCAAGACAGTGGTCATCTTGGAGGTGTGTTTGGGGTCATTATCATGTTGAAATATTGCCCTGCGGTGCAGTCTCAGAAGGGAGGGGATCACGCTCTGCTTCAGTATGTCACAGTACATGTTGGCATTCATGGTTTCCTCAATGAACTGTAGCTCCCCAGGGCCGGCAGCACTCATGAAGCCCCAGACCATGACACTCCCCCCACCATGCTTGACTGTAGGCAGTACACACTTGTCTTTGTACTCCTCACCTGGTTGGCGACACGCTCTACACCATCTGAACCAAATACGTTTATCTTGGTCTCATCAGACTACAGGACATGGTTCCAGTAATCCATGTCCTTAGTCTGCTTGTCTTCAGCAAACTGTTTGCAGGCTTTCGTGTGCATCATCTTTAGAAGAGGCTTCCTTCTGGGACGACAGCCATGCAGACCAATTTGATGCAGTGTGCGGTGTATGGTCTGAGCACTGACAGGCTGACCCCCAACCTCTTCAACCTCTGCAGCAATGCTGGCAGCACTCATACATCTATTTCCCAAACACAAACTCTGGATTTGACACTGAGCATGTGCACACAGCTTCTTTGGTTGACCATGGCGAGGCCTGTTCTGAATGGACTCTGTCCTGTTAAACTACTGTATAGTCTTGACCACCGTGCTGCAGCTCAGTTTCAGGGTCTTGGCAATCTTCTTATAGCCTACACCATCTTTATATAGACCAACAACTCTTTTTTTCAGATCCTCAGAGAGTTCTTTGCCATGAGGTGCCATGTTGAACTTCCAGTGACCAGTATGAGAGAGTGCGATAACAACAAATTTAACACACCTGCTTCCTATTCACATTTGAGACCTTGTAACACTAATGAGTCACATGACACCGGGGAGAGAAAATGGCTAATTGGGCCCAATTTGGACATTTTCACTTGGGCTGTGTGTTCAGTTATTTTGAGGGGACAGCAAATTTACACTGTTATACAAACTGTACATTCACTGCTCTACATTGCAGCAAAGTGTCATTTCGTCAGTGTTCTTTCTTCACATGAAAAGATATAATACAGTCATTCTTGAGAAGAGGGAGAAAACAGGGTGCAAAATTGAAAAAATAAAACCATGTACTCAGACAAATGAAACCACATTTATGTATCTTATATGTACTAAGCTACTGAGCTATGCTTTGATACAACCTCCCAACTTTTCTCATTTTAAAAAAATGTGCTTTTTAATTTGGACTGTATATAGGTGCAGCTAAAAAAAAATGTGAATATCGTGAAAAAAGTTTTTTTATTGTAACTTATTTTTTTTTAAAAATGAAACTTTCATATATTCTAGATTCATTACATGTAAAGCATTTCAAAAGTTTTTTTTTTATTTTGATGATTTTCAAAAATCCAGAATCTCAAAATATTTGAATATTTACATTTGAGTTTCATTACATGACCAAAGAGAGTAAGTCACAGAAGGTCATTACTGATTGGAGTGGCTGTTTACACAGTGATGTAGCAAAGTTGACTGGAAGGAAGAAAGTGGGTAGGCAAAGGTACACAATCAACTGGGTGACCGCAAGCTTGAAATTACTGTCAAGTAAAGCCAATTCAAACACCTGGGAGAGCTTCACAAGGAGTAGAATGAAGCCGGAGTCAGCGCATCAAAAGTAACCACACTCAGATATCTTCAGAAAAATGACTACCAAGCCACTTCCGAAACAGAAACAACGTCAGAAGCATCTTACCTGGGCTAAGGAGCAAAAGAACTGGACTGTTGCTCAGTGGTCCAAAGTCCTCTTTTCAGATAAAAGTAAATTTTGCATTTCATGTTGAAATCATGGTCCCAGAGTTTGAAGGAAGACTGGAGAGGCACAGAATCCAAGCTGCTTGACGTCCAGTGTGAAGTTTCTGAATTCAGTAATGATTTGGGGTCCCATGACGTCTGCTGGTGTTGGTCCATTGTGTTTTATCAAGTGCAAAGTCAATGCAGCCATCTACCAGGAGATTTTGGAGCACTTTATGCTTCCATCTGCTGACAAGATGCTGATTTTCTTTTCCAGCAGGACTTTAGCACCTGCCCACAGTGCAACAACCACTTACAAGTGGTTTGCTGACCATGATATTACTGAGCTTTATTGGCCAGCCAACATGCCTGACCTGAACCCCACTGAGAATCTACGGGATATTTTCAAGAGAAAAATGAGAAACAGTCGATCCAACAATATGCAGACAATCTGAAGGCTCAATAGTGCCATAGGCTGATCACTTCCATGCCAGACTTCACTGATGCTGTAATTTGTGCTAGGAGCAAGTCATTTGCTGTAATATGTGTATTGAGTGCTTAAATGAACATACTTCAAAGAACTTCAACTTTTCTGTTTTGCAAATCCGGTTTTTTATTGATCTTAAGAAATATTCTAATATTTTGAGATACTGGATTTTTGACTTTCATGAGCTATAAGCTCTAATCTTCAAAAATAAACTAAAAAACGTTTTAAATATTTTACTTTACATGTAATGAATCTAGAATATATGAATGTTTCAGTTTTTTGAAATAAGTTACAATAAAAAAAACAACTTTTTCACAATATTCAAATTTTTTGAGCTGCACCTGTAATATAATAACAGCATTCTAGATGTATTTAACATTTCAAAACATTCTCAAGTTAGCAGACAGATTACACTTTCACATGTGACCGACAATTCCACAACAAATATAAAATATCATAATGAAATATCAAAATATTCATCTGACAGATCTCACGGAGTTGACACATCTGACGATGGTGACCCAAACCTGAATTTGTAGTAATTTTTACTATCAAATGCATTTAATCAATCAATTACTGTATTAAAACAAACAGTGAGGATGTTATTGTCTATAAAGCTTCTATTCAAGAGTCACATTTAAATATTTTGATACATCATTGGAACAAAAAATCATATGGTGTTGACAAATTTGTAATTTCTTTCACAAAACAAATGGAGTTCATGTAGTAGCCTTTTTTTTCTGCTGATGCTAGAAGCTAATGGAACCTGCTTCAGGAGAATAAAATGATCTAAATATTTCAAGTAATTTCCTCAGAAATTGGAAGATGGTGTTGACATATCATGGTTGTGAAACAGGAAATATTAACATTAGAATTTAAAATATTGTAAAACTATAAAACTTAGCAGAGCCTGTCTGACACTGATGTACTCTGCAGAGGAGCACTGTGGCAAGGGGGTCCTTTAGAGTGACAGCTGCCCATGATATTCCCTTGATTTTATGACATTTTAATTAATATCTGACGGTGTTGACAAAAAGTGAGGACACAGTTTCGAAACCTTATTAAACATGCATGTGTCATTAAAAAACAACCTTGATTTGATATGAGATATTATTAAGTGTTGCTTTTGATAAAACAAGCTCTTTTTAATCATTAAAAAACAACATTTTTAATTATTTTATAGCATATGAATGAATGAACCTTTCTCTGTGGACACACTGTTTTAGATGTAGTGGAAAGACATAGATGTGTCATAGATTTCACATAATATTGATCAAAATAAATTTAAGGGGATAATTGTGGTAAATACATTCTATTATTAATCCCCATTACATTTAGAATTTGAAAATATTTTTATTTTTAAAAGTAATAGCAGTTATAATTGCTGGACATGTTTTGTCCCACTCATGACTCATGTTTTGTCCCACTGAATGACTGAATAAAATATTTACAAAAATGTGAGGGGTGTACTCACTTTTGTGAGATACGGTATATAAACATTTAAAATATAAAAAAATATATAGATAAAAAAATATATATATACACACACACACACACACACATATATAGCAATGCATTGATATCAGAGTGTAAACATCACAGTGCACACTGCCTGTTAAACTCAGAGAGCATGTTAGAGTAGATTAGAATCACGTGACCTCTGACCTGCATGCATACCTTTCATCCATATGTAACCTATAGCATAGAGCAACGGCTAAGAGGGGAAAGTGCCATTGTCAGGGCTTTCCATTGACAGTAAAATGCTTACGGGCGCTGGGGGGAGAGCCTTCTGGGCTATGCGATGACCCCGCGGCTTTGGCACAGGCAAAGTCTGATGACGCTGTGTTTCTATTGTACGATGAGCGCCTCTGTACTCCCCTTGCCAGGGTATAAAAGTTAGAGCACTGGTCAGAAGGGGCCAGCACGAACCAGCCAAGCCAGCACAGCTGTACTCAAGCAGGTAAGAGCCCAGGTAAAATGGATACAGCAAAAGCTGGGTCCCTTCACTAGCTCACTGATCTAGTAGGGAATTGCCCCTGTTTTTCAGGGACTGTGAAGTCCAAACCCTACCCTATCCCTAACATTCAAACCCCATCCCACAACACCAGTCCCGTATGGATGTTTTGGAGTATACGCACCCGTTTCAAGCCTCATGACATTTCCCACCCTTTGCTCTTTTCTCACAGACGTTCTTGAACCCCTTCATCATGTCTCAGACCGCCAAGTCCGCCACCAACCAGGGCACTGATGCCAAGGACAAGGGAGCTCCCGCCCCTGCCGCCACCAGCAAGGCTTCCAAAACCGGAGAGCCCGGATTCATGGGTAACTACAGAGTAAGTATCTGCGTTCAGCTGGTTTGAGGGAAACAGATTTTGTCAGGCAAACTACATACAAACATTGTGATTAGCATGAATCCTACACTCTTAAAAGTAAATGTTACTTTATTGATCTCTATCCATTAAAATTAAAGTCGTTTTTTGACTTCTATGATTCCATGAAGAACATCCATGGAACCTCAACTGCACGAAAATCCTTTTTAAAGAACTGTTCATTAAAAGGTTCTTTGTGGAACCAAAACGATTCTTCTACACATTTAAAAAGTTATTTTTTTAATTTTCTGATTCCATGAAGAACTCTTAACATCCATGGAATCTCCACTGCACATAAAAGTTCTTTATAGTGGAAAAATGTTTTTTTAAGAACTGTTTACTAAAAAAGTTTGTTGGGGAACCAAAATGATTCTTTAAAAAAAAATCCATGGAACTTCCACTGCACAAAAAAGTCATAGTTTATAGTGAAATTTTATTTTATTTATTTTTTATTTAAGATTTGTTAACTAAAATGCTCTTTGGGGAACCAAATTTATTCTTCTACAAATTAAACAAAGCTCTTTTTTTGACTTTTGTGATTCCATGAAGAAATGTTTAACATCCATGGAACATCTATTGCACTAAAAAGTTTTGAGGAACCAAAATGATTCTTCTGCAAATGTAAAAAATGCAAAATTTTTTTACTTCTATGATTCCATGATGAACTCTTAACATCCATGGAACCAAGTTCTTTATAGTGAAAAACACTCTTTGGATTTGTGAAGAATTCTTCAAATTAAGAAATTTTGTGTTTTTTGAGAACTGTTCTCCAAAAAGGTTCTTTGAAAATTGTATTGGCTTCTATGGTTCCATGTAAAACCTTCAACATCCATGGAATCTTTCCATTGTGCAAAAGGTTCTTTAGATCAAAATAAAATGTTCTTCACATTAAGGAAAAAATTATTTTATGAGGGCTCTTGGTGGAAAACCAAAATGGTTCTTCTATGGAATCGCTGCAGAAAATCTTCTTTTTAGGTGTATCCACAAAGTCCAGCTAAACTGTAAAATTAAGAAAGTAAGTGTGAAACCTGGTCATGGTTTACTTCTTCTCTTGCAGATCTTCCTGTTCGATCAGGAGAACTTCCAGGGCAGGATGATGGAGGTCCAGAATGAGTGCATGAACGTTTGTGAACGCGGAATGGACAGAGTCCGCAGTATCATTGTCGAGTGCGGCCCGTAAGTCACCGACCAGTGGATATGATCTAATGCGGAAGGGAAAAACATTACTAGTGTTTAGTACTTTTTTATTTACATGTTTTGTTTCATTTTGTTAAATGCTTATATAGTTTCATAGTTTATATAGTACTCATTTTTATTTCCGTTCTAGTTTTATGTATGTTAGTGCATGAAGTTAAACGAAAGGAAATACTTTTTATTTATTTCAAGTGCCAAAAATGTATGTTTACTGTTTCAGTTCTTTTTTTCTCCATACTCATGCTGTCATCCCTCCATCCCTCTTGTTTTTTCCTCATCCACGTGTTACTGTCCGCTGTGTGGTCTGCATCTCGCCCCGCTGTCCATGTCTTCAGCTTTGTTGCCTTCGAGCAGACTAACTTCCGTGGCGAGATGTTCATCCTGGAGAAGGGCGAGTATCCTCGCTGGGACACCTGGTCAAACAGCTACCGCAGTGATTGTCTCATGTCCCTCAGACCCATCCGCATGGTAGGACACGAGGGAGGGCGTCGCAACATCTCCTTATTAATTTCAAATGCATGTTGCTAATTGTTCCAAATGCAAACAGGACCCCATGGAGCACAAGATCTGCCTGTACGAGCTGTGTGACTTCCAGGGCAACAAGATGGAGATCCAGGAGGATGACGTGCCAACCCTGTGGGCGCACGGCTTCTGCGACAGAGTGGGCAGCGTGAGGGTTCCCGGTGGAGCGTAAGTACCTAATCTAAACCTCAACTGACAGCTGACTGCAAAATTATCCCATGTTTTACACGCTCTTATCTTCTTTTCAAAGTTGGGTGGGATACCAGTACCCCGGGTACAGAGGCTACCAGTATCTGTTTGAGTGTGGCGACTATAGACACTACAACGAGTTTTGCGCCTTCCAGCCTCAGATTCAGTCCATGCGCCGTGTGAGGGACATGCAGTTCCACCAGCGCGGCTGCTTCAATCTGACCGCCGCTAAACAGTGAACTCATCCCGCTGCGGACCTGTAGCATAGCGACTAGCCTTCTCACGGCGCTTTTTATCCCCGTACCTCCCCCTTTTCTCTGACTCCTCCCCACCAGAATAGATTCATTTAAATTGTCCCAGACATCTAACTGACTTTTTAATGATGCCAATAATAAACATGTTTTGGAAAAACAAAAAGCTGACTTCTCTTGGTATTCCTTTCTTACTTTACTTTTAGCACTGATCAGAAACACTTAAAGGACTTAACCCCTTAACTGTCACCCATCCCCTCAGTGGGACGCCTAAGTTTACTTCAGCATTTTACAAATAAATCCTAATCTAATCATGACAAACTATATATCTTTGGAAAGGTATAAGACTCCTAAATAGATATTTTACCTTTTTGTGTGTGTTACAAATTACGTAGAGAGAACACTTTAGAATAATATACAGAAATTATATATCACTTGAAAACTTAAAATCTCAAAATTCATCCTTTGAAAACTGTTTTAAAATCAGACACTGTATTACCATGGGAAATATACATCAAAATCATATTACAAAATGTTTTCGTTCATTAATTAGAAAAAAAATAAAGTTTGAATACTGCATTTTCACGTCTATGTTCAAAAATGGGAGTGACAGTTAAAGGGTTAAATAGGCAAATATGCAACAAAAATACATTCAGGCTAAAAAATGTAATGGGAAAAACATTCCATAATTTGTATAATATAAAGTTAATTATATGATTGAAATATCTTTACAACAACTTTATTTTATAACTTTATATTATACATTTTATAATGTACTTTGTATTTTAAATGAAAATGAATTTAATAATTTAATATTTTATAACTCAAATAAATTACTTGTTCTAATATCTGTATCAGATTATGCTTTAGTTTTGCAATCCGATATCAGCATAGTTTTTTTTTAATCAATGTTGAATTTCTATACTACTTTGTGTTGACCTGATCGTCACTCTTTTGTGTGTTAAACACAATATATCACATATAGACAACGTCATTTTAATGAAAAATACAAATGAAAAAAAAAATTTAATCATAATATATAACAAAATGAAAAAAAAAAAAATGATAAACTAGGTTAATGGATAATTTAGCAGCAAACGATACTTACAAATAAAAGTAAGTGTACGACCAAATCTGGTAAATTGTTACATTTTACTGTTTGTATTGTTGTAAACTACATTCATGAAAAAACAAGTAGCCTAAATACATTTATATATAAGTATATGCTATAAAATTAAAAGACATTTGTTTTAAATGTCTAGCACAGTAGCTAATGAAGGCATCAACATATGATAGGACAGAACAAGAAGGATTATTAATAATCTTTCATTGCGCAGAAAAGTATTATAATACTAAAGGCTCCAATACAGAGCGGCACAAAGCGGTTGTGCGAATCCCATGCGCAGAATGATGCACTCAAAGCAATACGGTGCGCATTACATACGCAGAAAAATGCGCTTGAAGCAACACGGTGCGCAGGCTGCGCAGTCTTCCGAGTCCGCATTAGAAAAGTTCAAAGATACAAAGGGAAGCGATATTGAAGCGTAGTGTATTAAATATGTCCGTTAGTCCATTGAGCCTTTTCTTTTAACAGTTTTAAACCTCAGTTACTGTGCGCTCTTAAAGGGAGTTTCATTGTTTTGACTGTAGTAACCGAACACAGCACGTAGTTTGATTGCTGAATGGAGGATGACAGCCGCAGCGGAGAGAAGAGTTTACGTGAACTTGAATTTAATGACTCATATTCATTTGCACCTCACATTAAACTATGGAACAGCTGCAGAACACTTGAAATATAGTGCACAAGAACTTTGTGGTGCTTTATAATGTTTTTTTTTTGTGTGTGTGTGCCTTTCGTAGGGCTCAACAATAACAGAATAGTATACGCACAATATCGAATTTGGATCGGTCTTGTCTGACCGATCCCCGATCCGGCGGAAATTGCCAGGATTAGAGCCGATTCCAATACTGAGTATCGGATCGATGCATCCCTAGTCCTTACAAATGTCCAGCGGCTACTAAATTGGTTCTAGCAATAGGCCTAATTTTGATCAAACAGTTAAATTAATATGTTGTAATTTCGGTCACATATGAAATAGGTCATACCACTGATATTACCTGAAAAGTAAAAGTAAATACGATAGAAAACTGCGCTTTCGAGGATGTACAACTGTCACGAACTGAATTGCAGTGGTCAAACTATTTAAAATACAGTGAATTAAGCTACAAACTCTATCATAATGTACAAAGCTTCTGTCTAACATGTATTTTGAGGTGCAGCTTGTCAAATTAATGGAGTGTTTTCACTAGTTAGCAGTAAACCGGTTACCTCACCTGAATATGTTCGCAGATTTGTCGTGAATGCTGACTTTAGAATTGAAAAAAATATATATTTTATTTGTAAACATCATAATCTAATTATAATATTTTTTATCTTAATTCAGTTAATGTCATAAAACTAGCGAGCTAAGCCAGTATCGGTACTGACAGCGTCGTGTAAACATGACTGAAGAAGACGCGAAAAGCGGAAGAACAGACGAACCGAATCAACCGAGTGAGTCACGCTAGAAGCGCTCCGATTGATTCAAACTCGAGCCTTCGACCATTCAGTTAAAGCGATTCACTAGCCAAAAAAAAAAAAAAAAAAACAGATGAAAGAGTCATTCATTTTCAAAATTTCGCCAATTTACAAAGTATGTATTGTGATGGGTGAAACAGAACTTTCTTGAAACTCTGAATCAGTTAAACCGCTGCATCGCAAAATGATTCACTGTTTCGAAGCGCTCTAATCATTTGATTTAGGTTGGGACTTCAAATTGCGAATCATTTGATTTAGATCGAGACTTCGGAGTGGGTTCGTGAAGCATTTTGCAAATTGAATGATCTGAAATGATTGTTCGCGAATCATTAAGATCGGGACTTCAGAGCACGCATCGTGAATTATTTATATCTGAACTTCGCGAAATATTTGATCTAGATCGGAACTTTGCAAATCATTTGTTTCAGATCGGGAGTCATTGAAATCACCTATTGAGAATCATTTAATTTAGGTTCAGACTTGGAGCGCTTTTTTTCCAGACTTTGGCGTATTGCGTATTGCAAATCATTTGTTTAATATCGGAACTTCATAATAATTTCTCGAATTAAATGATGTGATTCGAGCTCCGAAGTCACAATCTCATGATGGTTCGCAAATCATTATTAAAATGGACACTTGGGAGCAGGTTCGGATATCTCTTGATTCAGATCGGAGTTTTGAAGCGTGAATCATTTGACTCAGATCAGGACTTAAGTGTGGGTTCCTAAATCATTTGATTCATATCGGGGCTTCTGAGTGCATACTGTACATTACAGTATAACACATAAAACCATTAAGACAGAGACACAAAGAAAAAAGAATGTATACACAGATAGAAATCCCTTAAGAAAATGAACCATGGTTTTATTATAGTAAAAGTTTTTTTTTCTTTTTCTGGATAACCACAATTTTACTACAAATGCCATGGTTAAAGTATGGTTAGTGTAGCAAAACCATGGTTCATTTGTGGTTGCCATGGTTTAACTATAGTAACTATATATATATTTTTTTTCATATGGGATTTGTTGTCAGGTTAACCAAAAAAAAAAAAAGTAAGACACATTAAGACATAAATATAGAGATGCAGTTTTCACTGCTTTAGTTTCCATACTTGTCTCAACTTTGAGTAAAGAAAACGATTTTCAAGGGCATATCATTTAGTTAGGACACTAGGGATGCTATCCCTACAAATATCTAGCAACTACTAAATTGTCCCTATCAATAAATTTTGATCAAAATGTTGTTTTTTTATTTTATATTATTACATTTTTGTTGTATGCTGATATATGTCCCTACCAATGTCCAAATTATACCTAAACCCATGGAGTGAGACAATTATTTCATTTAAAAAAAATAAATAAATAAAAAAAATCTTACAAAATGAAACGTCAGTGGTACGTCATGATTACATGACCCGACCGCTCACACACCGCTTCCTGTTTGCTGTTGCAAAAGCAGATACATCAGAGCCAAGATGGCGGCGCTTTTCAAAGCACGGAGAGGTCAGTAGTGTTGCTGATTATTACTGTATGTTTACACCAGTGTCACTCGCAGCCTATGTGCGACTCCGTGTGCATGTTATTTGCCTCTGGCTGCATTTGCAGCTAGTTTATTAAAGAAATGCAGAGTGATTTTAAGCACACAAAAGTGCACAAACATTTGTACGACTGTCTAAATCGCTGGTGGTCACTGAATAAATATTGACGTAGAACATAATCATCTCCTTTATGTGACACTGTTTCGGTAAGGTCTAAATTTAAGACCATTAATAAACTAAATTATTAGAATAAGAAAAATCACGTGCTTACCTTATTAAAATGAACTTATGGATATGTAATATGTTAAACTACATATGAAATGTTAGTTTAATGTGTTCGTTTTATTTTGGATGGTTTATTGTCATATATGGGGTTAATCTTTACCCTGACAGCTGACTGTTTCATTTAAAACAAATGTCACCCAGGGTAAAGAGTCAAACTGCTGTTCGTTTTTCAAAGAAATGCACGCGTTATGCATTCATTCAGGTTGTTCTTTGTAATTAATAATGCATATACAGAGGCACACTTTTTCATTTTTAATGCACTTTTTTCCATTATAGCATTTATGGCTCACATTGACCTTTTACCTACTTTTACTTTGTGGTTCTGCGCATGCGCATAAACTCGTTTTTCACGTGTGATTTTATAAGATTATGATTCAGTGTTGCAGTTTTTATTTGCCATGTATCTATTATTTCACTGCTTTGTCATTAACTTATTTTTGATGAATCACATTTGTGACCCTGGACCACAAAACCAGTCTTAAGTAGCGCAGGTATATTTGTAGCAATAGCCAAAAATACATTGTATGGGGCAAAATGATTCTTTTATGCCAAAAATCATTAGGATATTAAGTAAAGATCATGTTCCAAGAAGACATTTTATAACTTTCCTATTGTAAATATATCAGAACATAATTATTGATTAGTAATATGCATTGCTAAGAACTTTTTTTTGAACTCTTAGATTCCAGTTTTTCAAGTAGTTATATCTCGGCCAAATATTGTCCTATCCTAAACAACCATACACCTATGGAAAGCTTATTTATTCAGCTTTCTTATTTTTTCAGTGTACACTTATGACTGGTTTTGTGGTCCAGGGTCACATTTATGTTTTAGTTTTGTTTTATCATTGTTCATTTAATAACTATATACAGTATATATTATCATCTTCTCTTCTGTATTTTTCAGCTCTGGACATGGCGGTGGGCCGTGGCGTCCGCTGTTTGAGCCAGCTTGCGGAGCTCCCGGAGTTGCACCAGATAATGAGGCAGACATGTAAGGATTATGCTCAAAAAGAACTTGCACCAATTGCTGCTCAACTAGACAAAGATCACAAGTTCCCAGCCAAGCAGGTAAAGGACCCTCAGCCACAGAGCTCCACAGTAGTCACAGTCTTTGGATTAGAGCATATGAAAATGATTGTGGTTGATTTTCACTGTTGCAGGTAAAAGAACTAGGAGCGATGGGTGTCATGGCTGTAGAGGTACCAGAGAGTCTGGGTGGAGCTGGGATGGATTATCTTGCATACTGTCTCGCCGTGGAAGAGCTTAGTAGGGGATGTGCATCAACCGGAGTCATCGTCAGTGTCAATAACGTGAGTTGCCTTTTATTCTGTAATCCATTGACTTCTGCTAAACCTGTTTAAGTGCACATTTAAAACTGCAATCTGTATTGAAGTATGGTTAAACAATGAACTCATGCAATGAACTCATGCATACATACACCTTGCAGAATCTGCAAAATGTTAATTATTTTACCAAAATAAGAGGGATGCATGTTATTTTTCATTTAGTACTGACCTAAACAAAAATAAAATGCATTTTGTATGATCCCTCTTATTTTGGTCAAATAATTAACATTTTGCAGATTCTGCAAGTGTATGTAAACATTTGACTTCAGTTGTATTTACAACTGCATCTCAATAAATTAAAATGTTGTGGAAAAGTTAATTTATTTCAGTAATTCAACTCAAATTGTGAAGCTCGTGTATTAAATAGATTCAATGCACACAGACTGAAGTAGCTTGTCTTGATTCTTTTAATTGTGATGATTTTGGCTCACATTTAACAAAACCCCACCAATTCACAATCTCAACAAATTAGAATATGGTGATATGCTAATCAGCTAATCAACTCAAAACACATGCACAGGTTTCCTGAGCCTTCAAAATGGTCTCTCAGTTTGGTTCACTAGCCTTGAGAGGCTTGTCAAGCTAAATCGATTCAGAAATTTGGGTGAATCTCACAAGGAATTGACTGAGGCTGGGGTCAAGGCATCAAGAGCCAGCACACACAGACGTGTCAAGGAATTTGGCTACAGTTGTCTTATTCCTCTTGTTAAGCCACTCCTGAACCACAGACAATGTCAGAGGTGTCTTACCTGGGCTAAGGAGAAGAAGAACTGGAATGTTGCCCAGTGGTCCAAATTCCTCTTTTCAGATGAGAGTAAGTTGTATTTCATTTGGAAACCAAGGACCTAGAGTCTGGAGGAAGGGTGGAGAAGCTCATAGCCCAAGTTGCTTGAAGTCCAGTGTTAAGTTTCCACAGTCTGTGATGATTTGGGGTGCAATGTCATCTGCTGGTGTTGGTCCACTGTTTTTTTGAAAACCAAAGTCACTGCACTCGTTTACCAAGCAGTTTTAGAGCACTTCATACTTCCTTCTGCTGACCAGCTTTTTAAAGATTTGGCACCTTCCCACACTGCCAAAAGCACCAAAAGTTGGTTAAATGACCATGGTGTTGGGGTGCTTGACTGGCCAGCAAACTCACCAGAGAATCTATGGGGTATTGTCAAGAAGGAAAAAAAAAGTGAGCCAAAATCGTCAAAATTAAAAGAACCAAAGACTTAAACTACTTCAGTCTGTGTGCATTGAATTTATTTAATACACAAGTTTCACCAGTTGAATTACTGAAATAAATGAACTTTTCCATGACAGTCTAATGTATTGAGATGCACCTGTATATATATTTACTTACTGCATGTGGCCGAATTGCTGTGTTTTAGTCATTGTATCTAGGTCCAATTCTGAAGTTTGGCACAGAAGAACAGAAAAAGCAGTGGATTACGCCCTTCACCACAGGGGAAAAAGTGGGATGTTTTGCTCTGAGCGAGCCAGGTAAACACAGCTGAATTTCCATGAGCTCTATCTGCTTTCTAAAAACTGTCATACTCCTTGACACAACCACCGATTGTGGAACCTTATATTGAAATTGTTGTATTTTGTCTATCTATAAATCCATAGAGTTGCTATATTAACACTAACACCAGCGAGAGCTTGTTTTCATCTTTTTATGATATGAAATGTTGTGCTGAAGACTTGCTTTTTGCTATAAAGGAAACGGCAGTGATGCAGGTGCGGCGTCAACACTGGCCCGGCAGGAGGGAGATGAGTGGGTTCTGAACGGAACCAAAGCCTGGATAACCAACTGCTGGGACGCTTCCGCCACCGTCGTTTTCGCCACAACAGACAAGAGCCTGAAACACAAGGTTCGATGTGTGATGAATAAACTGATTTGAAAAAAAAATTCTGAGTAAATAGGGAATTTTCAAATTAGAAATGACATTATACAGTGATTTATTCAATATGTTATTTCATTTTATTTATAAATCAGGGAATTAGTGCCTTCCTAGTGCCGATGCCTCATCCGGGGTTGTCTTTAGGCAAGAAAGAAGACAAACTGGGAATTCGAGCTTCATCGACTGCCAATATCATTCTGGAAGACTGCCGCATCCCACTTGGCAACATGCTGGGAGAGCGAGGAATGGGCTTTAAGATTGCAATGGTATGATTTTAAAGGAGGCTTATGTCCTTTTTTACAATATGTAATCAAAGTCTTACGTGTCCCCAGGGTGTGTCTGTGAAGTTTCAGCTCAAAATACCCCACAGATCATTTATTATATAATTTTGAAAATACTCATTTTGAGTGGAAGCAGAAACACTGTTTTTGTCCATGTCCCTTTAAATGCAAATGAGCTGCTGCTCCCCGCCCATTTTTCCAGAATAGGACTGCGCCTTTACAGATCGTAGCTCAGATACTCTGCTAAAAACCATCTGTTTGGTTCTGATTATCGTGTCTATCACGCTAAAATCATGCGTTTTAAACCATATCAGTTTAAACTACTGATAAAGGATTTTCTAAGTGCACACATCTGAAGCACGTGCACAGAAAGCGGCTGTCACACGGTATGTGAGTACTTTCATGTCTTATTGCGCTCAAAGTCATGTTAAAAACACACAGTCTGTGAAGGTAAACAGCTGGGAAAGAAACCAATAAATTCACTGCTCTCTTTTCTCCTCTGAGGCTGGGATTCTAAATAGTGTTCTATGCTCATCTGTACAGCCAGCAACAGAATAGGTAGCATGCTTTGCTCAAACTTTTGCCATGGCGATAGAATGGGTACACCGTTGTCGCTTGAAACAGAAATGTGCAGATTAAAGGAATAGTTCAGCCAAAAAAGAAAATTTCCCCATGATTTACTCACCCTCAAGCCGTCATAGGTGTATATGACTTTCTTCTTGCAGATGAACACAGTCAGAGTTGTTTTAAAATGTATCCTGGCTCTTCCAAGCTTTATAATGGTGGTGGATAGTGGCTGTTATTTTGAAGCTCAGATTCATGGGTTTTTGTTACAAAAATATTTCTGTTTTTAAAATTCTAAACTCAAATCACTGACTTATGCATGTTGGCGAGAAAGTCGAGTTCCTGATCTGTGTATCGTTACTCCGGTTCAAACAAATTAGACTGTGCAAAAAAACGACGTTTTTCGATGTTTAATTTGTTACCGGCATTTAGTATCGTTCTATCCTTGTTCATTTATTCTCACTATGAATGCAGCTTACGTCATACATCGAGTCAGAGGTCAGCAAAGAAGCCGGAACTCGACTCTCTTGCGAACGTGCAAAGTTGGTGATTTGAGTTGATCAATTTTAAAATAGATTTTGTTACCAAAACCCATGAATGGAGGTGTATGGGTTAGTTTTTTTTTTTACAACGGATATATGCGCTTTTTGGAGCTTCAGAATAACAGCCACTATCCACCACCATTATAAAGCTTGGAAGAGCCAGGATACATTTTAAAACAACTCTGACTGTGTTCGTCTGGAAGAAGAAAGTCATATACACCTAGGATGGCTTGAGGGTGAGTAAATCTGAGCAGCTTTCAGTTTTTTTTCACATGCTTGCAGAAAAAGGCTTACCAAAACAAAGTAACTGAGTTGTCCTTTGTCATGTTTTCTGTGTTGGTAGATGCACGGGGGACCCAAGTATAGCACTTAAACACAGAAAAGGGATTTTCATGATGTGTCACCGTTAAGGTGCTGTATGGAATTTTTTGTCCGTACTAAAACTATTTCGGAACCATGCTAAGTTCACATAATTGTTTGTCTGAAAAACAACGCTACAGTCAGTTATTCGACTTTAAAATATGCATTCCATGTCAAATTGTCTGTTTTTGTTTTGGTCTGTGTGCCCACTGATAATTTGCCCAATAGTATTTCAACACCCCGGGTTGCTAGTTGGCAGAAAACACCACATATTGCAGCCATAGAAGTCAGCCAGTTACCTAGGTCAGAGATTGCAGATTGTACTCAACCTAAAAGGCTTTGACACCCATCTAAAAAACTCTATGACGGGGCATATTAAAATGTGGATAAATCAGCTCATCAACTTACTGTGTAAGGCTCATCCTCAATCTGGCAACCCGCTTTATATTACTTATATTACTTTATATTTGTAGCAATAGCCAAAAATACATTGTATGAGTCAAAATGACAGATTTTGGGATATTAGGTAAACATCAAGTATCATGTCTCAGTTTTCTACCATAAATATATAAAAACTTAATTTTTGATTACTAATATGCATTGCCAAGAACTTTTCAAATTGTTGTATCTCGACCAAATATTGTCCTATCCTAACAAATTAATTATTAATGGAAAGCTTATTTATTTAGCTTGACCTTGACTTTTCATTACTAGTTTTGTGGTCCAGGGTCACGTATATCTAAAAATGTAAACAATTACTGACAGTAATTGCCAGTTACTCTAAATAAAACTTTATCGTTTTAGTTAAGTTATAAAAGCAAGGCTCTCATTTGCATTTTATTTGCTTTGTTTGCATGTAATCTAATGCAGCTGCTTTACATCCAACAGCAAACTCTTGACAGCGGGCGGCTTGGTATCGCAGCACAGGCTCTTGGGATCGCTCAGGCGGCGCTGGACTGTGCGGCTGATTACGCTCATAAAAGAACAGCTTTCGGCGCTCCGATTGGGAAGCTTCAGGCAATACAGGTGATATACTGACTATAACTCAGCACAAACACTCCCTTTGTGACATTCAGAGAGAAAGCGGAAAGCTTTAGTGTTTTCATCTTTCATCTGGGATGATTCAGCTGCTGACATTTCTCTATAAATGTCTCTTTCAGTTTAAACTGGCAGACATGGCCTTGGCCACAGAGAGTGCTCGACTTCTCACGTGGAGAGCTGCAATGCTGAAAGACGCAAAGAAACCTTTCACAAAGGTTAGTCTGTTTTCTTATAACTAAGAATGAATAGATTTGGATATATGACATATGGACTCTTTTGGCACTGTGGCAGCTAGGGTTTTGAACAGTAAGATTTGTAATGTTTTTTAAAAAGTCTCTTCTGCTCACCAAGCCTGCGTTTATTTGATTCAAAGTATGGCAAAAACTTAAATATTTTTTACAATTTAAAATAACTGTTTTCTATTTGAATATATTTTAAAATGTAATTTATTCCTGTGATTTCAAAGCAATTTTTTTAATCATTACTCCAGTCACACAATCGTTCAGAAATCATTCTAAAATTCTGATTTGCTGCTCATTATTTCAATGTTGAAAACAGCTGAGTAGAATTTATTTCAGTTTTTTGATGAATGGAAAATTCAGAAGAACAGCATGTATCGGAAATAGAAATCTTTTGAACATTATAAATATCTTTATCGTCACTTTTGATTCATTTAAAAAATTTGAATATATATTTAATATTTCAGAATTTTACTGTATTTGCTGTACTTTG
This sequence comes from Cirrhinus molitorella, assembly GCA_033026305.1. NCBI lineage: Eukaryota > Metazoa > Chordata > Actinopteri > Cypriniformes > Cyprinidae > Cirrhinus > Cirrhinus molitorella. Next base: position 9,347,588 of record CM065139.1, read on the forward strand.
GATCAAATGGTGAGCAGAAGAGACTTCTTGAAAAACATTTAAAATCTTACTGTTCAAAAACTTTTGACTGGTAGTGTAACAACACACCTTAGCAGTTTAATACGCATCTCTGTTGTAGTCCCTGCTCAAACTTTTTGTGTGTGTTTGTTCTGCAGGAAGCTGCTATGGCTAAACTGGCTGCATCTGAGGCTGCTACATTTGTCTCCCACCAGGTAATCATGCACAAACCTTCCTAATGGTAGATATTTTATTTCTAAAGCAAGAAATGCATCCACTAAGATGAGTATTTTGTTGAAATGAAGGCCATCCAGGTGCTGGGCGGGATGGGTTACGTCACAGACATGCCTGCTGAGAGACACTACCGGGACGCGCGCATCACAGAGATCTACGAAGGCACCAGCGAGATCCAGAGATTAGTCATCGCCAACAACGTTCTCAAAGAATATCAGCAGTAGGAAGGCTGACGTTCACTGACTGTGCCTGGATTGGCTGATCACAGATCTCAGGACTGTGTTACTGTGACTGGCCACTGAAGATGTATTAATGTATCACAGATTGAGTGACACTAGACAATTTGAAGTGCATTTTCTCATTTGTGCCACTAGAGTGCAGTAGAGTCTCGATCGTTTGCCTTTGTGTCAGACTGTAAGGACTAATTTTCACTGGGAATTTAAATGCATATCTGATTGTACATAATGAATTGTATGTATTTGTTATGCATTTTAAAATAAATAATGTCATATTTTAATACTACGATTTTTTTGCAGTTGTTTTATTGTATGACACCTTATTGTACTTCTAAGATTTTTCTGTAGCAAATGTTTTGACCGTATCATTTGGTTTTAATCTTTACACAGTATGAGGATTTTGAAACTGCTTACATGCACTGGTACGTGTTCCAGTTGTTTCTTTTGGTGAAAATATGATGCAAACTTAAATAATGCAATGCTGAAATTATGAACAATTTTAAGTGGGCTCGAGAAGTCTTGAGATCAGAAGCAAAAATGCTTTTGTTTTGTCAAATTTATTTATTTTTTTTTAAATAAAACACATTACCTTAACTGAAGAATGTACACTACCATGGTTTTTCTAATGTTTTTTTTTTTTTTTTTAAGAAGTCTCTTCTGCTCACCAAGCAAAATACAGCAAAAGCAGTGATATTGTGAAATATTTGTACTGTTCTATTTAAATATATTTTAAAATGTAATTTATTCCTGTGATCAAAGCTACATTTTTTCAGCATCATTACTCCAGTCTTCAGTGTCACGATCCTTTAGAAATCATTCAAATATGCTGATTTGCTGTACAAGAAACATTATTATTATTATTATCATCAAAGTTGAGTACATTTTTCAGGATTCTTTGATGAATAGAAAGATCCTAAGATCAGCATTTATCTAAAATAAAAAAGCTTTTGTAACATTATACATTCAAAAGCTTGGGGAAATTATCAAAATTAATACTTTTATTTAGCAAGGACGCTTTAAATTGATCAAAAGTGATGATAAAGATTTCAAAAGATTTCTATTTCAGATAAATGCTGTTCTGAACTTTCTATTCATCAAATAAACTATTACAGAATCCTATTAAAGAACCCTGTTTATTTAACTTACATAATGTTTAATGCATTTGTTAGTGCATGTGCTGTTCTTCCTAAACTCATGGGGAAATGACCGTTTGACCAGATTTGGCTTCAGTCCCACCTGCTGCTGGTCTCTAATCTATCGGCCACATCAGGGGAGAAGAGGCGCCATCATTTCTTGTGTGCCGTTTTTTTGTCATTTCAGAGCATGTGAGCTTTTCCCAAAGGACTCAGAACTGGGTCAAAGTTCCAGTATTCCTGAGACCTGAAATGACGCTGATGATGTTTTATGAGGATAAAGGTCACAGCTCTGGCTTTTGTCTTCCTTGCTTTAACAATGCCTAAGATCATACACACACACACACACACACACACACACACACACACACACACACACACACACACACACACACACACAAAGAAAAAAAAAACTGAAATTGTAACCAGTGCAGGTTAAAAAAAAAAGATTCCTCCAACAATGTAAATTTGTTATAAACATGCAACTTTTCACTTCTCAAGGAATTAACTGATGGACTGGAGTGGTTTTTATTACATTTTATATTTTTATTATATATTATATTTTTATACAGTTTTTTTTAAGAATATTGTCAATTATATTAGGAATTTAAACAGTCATTTTCGTAAATTAATTCATTTTAACTGTATTTTATTGGGTTGTTTTTAAAAATTTTACACAGGAGCTGCCTAGTTTTTCTGTAACTAAGCTGCTGGGTCATTTTTAAAGCTGGGTTATTTTTTCCTACCCAACCGCTGGGTTAAACCGGGTTAAACCTGTCTCCGGTGAAACAATCCAGCTGATGAGTTACAGTCAGAGTGCTGGCTTTTTGCGCCCTCTACATGAGAGAATGGTTCTCAGCGCCGCTGTGCACTTCTTCAGCGATATAAAGGTTTGTATTTTATGCGGTATATTATTTTACGCAACGCAACATACAACGAGGAGATGTCAGTCAGCTGCGTTTTTATTCCTTATAATACTGAATTTAATTTAATTTTTAATTTGTTCTCTAAACTCAGTACTGTTTATGGGAAGGTTATGGAGTCAGTCAGCTACGAGTGAAACTCGAGGAGGTGGTCTGAGGGTTGTAATTCCCCCTGCAAACAGCAGCCCATCACCGGCTTAGATTTCGGAGACACACCGGCACGTGAATTAGCACTATTTCGGTGAGATAATGGTTAAATACACTTGAATTAAAATTAAAATCTCTGGGTCTCTTTTGTAGTTACATCATGTACAAATACCGACAGAAAATGAAAACTTGCGATTTTTTAGGCTGATATGGATAGGAACTATACTCTCATTCCGGCGTAATAATCAAGGAAATTTGTTGCCGTACTTGGTACCATGGGTGCAGCAGGCGCAATGATATTACGCAGTGCCTGAAAATAGCTATTTTACTATTACCTTATGCCGAGTTCACGCTGCATGGTTTTCAAAGTCATCGGATCGCTGTTGCCCAGCAAACATTTGGACGTCCGATTACCGTTGAAAATACGTCCCTCCGTCACGGTTGAAAAATAGTTCCAAAATGAAAATCCAACCGACGTCTTTGACGTCATCTGACCGTGAATTAGACGTCTTTTCTACACGTCCCTGGACGTTTAAATGTGTCGTCTTCTGGATGTATATATTTTCTGTTAATGTATGAATGTGCAAGTTCAAGCCTGCATATGAAATATTCACGCACCCACTCTGTAACGTCGTTAAAGGCAATTATGTCTTTATTTACACCTCTTTTTAACATAGGCTCAAAGGTAAAAAGGTCCAAAATCGGTCCAGTCAGACCTGAACGTCTATACAACGTTTTAACCACGTGAGCATTACAAACAATAACACATGATTTGTATAAAGAGTGTTCTAATTTAACATAACATATCTTACTGTGAATATTAAATTTTTAAAAAAATAACTATCATTTGTTAAATACATACAATTCGAACAAGACAATAGAAACAGCGGAATGTACAGGTCCTTCTCAAAAAATTAGCATATTGTGATAAAGTTCATTATTTTCTGTAATGTACTGATAAACATTAGACTTTCATATATTTTAGATTCATTACACACAACTGAAGTAGTTCAAGCCTTTTTTTTGTTTTAATATTGATGATTTTGGCATACAGCTCATGAAAACCCAAAATTCCTATCTTAAAAAATTAGCATATTTCATCCGACCAATAAAAGAAAAGTGTTTTTAATACAAAAAAAGTCAACCTTCAAATAATTATGTTCAGTTATGCACTCAATACTTGGTCGGGAATCCTTTTGCAGAAATGACTGCTTCAATGCGGCGTGGCATGGAGGCAATCAGCCTGTGGCACTGCTGAGGTGTTATGGAGGCCCAGGATGCTTCGATAGCGGCCTTAAGCTCATCCAGAGTGTTGGGTCTTGCGTCTCTCAACTTTCTCTTCACAATATCCCACAGATTCTCTATGGGGTTCAGGTCAGGAGAGTTGGCAGGCCAATTGAGCACAGTAATACCATGGTCAGTAAACCATTTACCAGTGGTTTTGGCACTGTGAGCAGGTGCCAGGTCGTGCTGAAAAATGAAATCTTCATCTCCATAAAGCTTTTCAGCAGATGGAAGCATGAAGTGCTCCAAAATCTCCTGATAGCTAGCTGCATTGACCCTGCCCTTGATAAAACACATTGGACCAACACCAGCAGCTGACATGGCACCCCAGACCATCACTGACTGTGGGTACTTGACACTGGACTTCAGGCATTTTGGCATTTCCCTCTCCCCAGTCTTCCTCCAGACTCTGGCACCTTGATTTCCGAATGACATGCAAAATTTGCTTTCATCCGAAAAAAGTACTTTGAACCACTGAGCAACAGTCCAGTGCTGCTTCTCTGTAGCCCAGGTCAGGCGCTTCTGCCGCTGTTTCTGGTTCAAAAGTGGCTTGACCTGGGGAATGCGGCACCTGTAGCCCATTTCCTGCACACGCCTGTACACGGTGGCTCTGGATGTTTCTACTCCAGACTCAGTCCACTGCTTCCGCAGGTCCCCCTCTTGTTGTGCAGCGTTTTCTGCCACACTTTTTCCTTCCCACAGACTTCCCACTGAGGTGCCTTGATACAGCACTCTGGGAACAGCCTATTCGTTCAGAAATTTCTTTCTGTGTCTTACCCTCTTGCTTGAGGGTGTCAATGATGGCCTTCTGGACAGCAGTCAGGTCGGCAGTCTTACCCATGATTGCGGTTTTGAGTAATGAACCAGGCTGGGAGTTTTTAAAAGCCTCAGGAATCTTTTGCAGGTGTTTAGAGTTAATTAGTTGATTCAGATGATTAGGTTAATAGCTCGTTTAGAGAACCTTTTCATGATATGCTAATTTTTTGAGATAGGAAATTTGGGTTTTCATGAGCTGTATGCCAAAATCATCAATATTAAAACAAAAAAAAGGCTTGAACTACTTCAGTTGTGTGTAATGAATCTAAAATATATGAAAGTCTAATGTTTATCAGTACATTACAGAAAATAATGAACTTTATCACAATATGCTAATTTTTTGAGAAGGACCTGTATATTAATGTTATATTAATATTCTGTATCCTCAAACACCCTTCAGCCACCATAGGATTTTATGTCAAATGCATTTTCTTCTAATTTAGGCAATTTTTACGTGCCTATCAGCAACCGCGGGTTGTTTGCGTCAAATAAATACGTTTTCTGTTCAAATAAAGTAAATTCAGATACCTGTACATAATAGCAGGATTTTTTTTTTTTATTCAAATAAATACATTTCATATTTTTGTGCTGTAATGTCAATTATGTCTTAGCGGTCTGGTGCGTTTGGAGTCAAAGCCATTTTTAATTGATAGACGGTAACCTCGAATACCTGTCAGTAATCGCAGGGGGTCTGCGTCAAATAAATTCATGTTATATTAATATTCTGTATCCTCAAACACCCTTCAGCCACCATAGGATTGTATGTCAAATGCATTTTTTTCTAATTTAGGCAATTTTTACATGCTACTCAGCAACCGAGGGTAGTTTGCCTCAAATAAATATATTTTCTGTTCAAATAAAGTAAATTCAGATACCTGTACATAATAGCAGGATTTTTTTTTTTTTTTTTCAAATAAATACATTTCATATTTTTGTGCTGTAATGTCAATTATGTCTTAGCGGTCTGGTGCGTTTGGAGTCAAAGCCATTTTTAATTGATAGACGGTAACCTCGGATACCTGTCAGTAATCGCAGGGGGTCTGCGTCAAATAAATTCATTTTATATTAATATTCTGCATCCTCAAACATCCTTCAGCCACCATAAGATTTTATATCAAATGCATTTTTTTCTAATTTAGGCAATTTTTACATGCCTATCAGCAACCGCGGGTTGTTTGCATCAAATAAATACCTTTTCTGTTCAAATAAAGTAAATTCAGATACCTGTACATAATCGCAGGATTTTTTTTTCTTTTTCTTTTTTTTTTTTTTTTCAAATAAATACATTTCATATTTTTGTGCTGTAATGTCAATTATGTCTTAGCGGTCTGGTGCGTTTGGAGTCAAAGCCATTTTTAATTGATAGACGGTAACCTCGGAATCCTGTCAGTAATCGCACGGGGTCTGCCTCAAATAAATTCATGTTATATTAATATTCTGTATCCTCAAACACCCTTCAGCCACCGTAGGATTGTATGTCAAATGCATTTTTTTCTAATCTAGGCAATTTTTACATGCTACTCAGCAACCGAGGGTAGTTTGCCTCAAATAAATGTTTTCTGTTCAAATAAAGTAAATTCAGATACCTGTACATAATAAAGGGATTTTTTTTTTTTTTTTTTTTTCAAATAAATACATTTCATATTTTTGTGCTGTAATGTCAATTATGTCTTAGCGGTCTGGTGCGTTTGGAGTCAAAGCCATTTTTAATTGATAGATGGTAACCTCGGATACCTGTCAGTAATCGCACGGGGTCTGCCTCAAATAAATTCATGTTATATTAATATTCTGTATCCTCAAACACCCTTCAGCCACCATAGGATTTTATGTCAAATGCATTTTCTTCTAATTTAGGCAATTTTTACGTGCCTATCAGCAACCGCGGGTTGTTTGCGTCAAATAAATACGTTTTCTGTTCAAATAAAGTAAATTCAGATACCTGTACATAATCGAGGGATTTTTTTTTTTTTTTAAATAAATACATTTCATATTTTTGTGCTGTAATGTCAATTATGTCTTAGCGGTCTAGTGCGTTTGGAGTCAAAGCCATTTTTAATTGATATATGGTAACCTCGGATACCTGTCAGTAATCGCACGGGGTCTGCCTCAAATAAATTCATGTTATATTAATATTCTGTATCCTCAAACACCCTTCAGCCACCATAGGATTTCATGTCAAATGCATTTTCTTCTAATTTAGGCAATTTTTACGTGCCTATCAGCAACCGCGGATTGTTTGCCTCAAATAAATACCTTTTCTGTTCAAATAAAATAAATTCAGATACCTGTACATAATCGCAGGATTTTTTTTTTTTTTTTTTTTTCAAATAAATACATTTCATATTTTTGTGCTATAATGTCAATTATGTCTTAGCGGTCTGGTGCGTTTGGAGTCAAAGCCATTTTTAATTGATAGACGGTAACCTCGGATACCTGTCAGTAATCGCAGGGGGTCTGAGTCAAATAAATTCATGTTATATTAATATTCTGTATCCTCAAACACCCTTCAGCCACCATAGGATTTTATGTCAAATGCATTTTCTTCTAATTTAGGCAATTTTTACATGTTACTCAGCAACCGAGGGTAGTTTGCTTCAAATAAATGTTTTCTGTTCAAATAGAGTAAATTCAGATACCTGTACGCAATCGCAGGAGTTTTGTCTCATATAAATACATTTCATATTTTTGTGCTGTAATGTCAATTATGTCTTAGCGGTCTGGTGCGTTTGGAGTCAAAGCCATTTTTAATTGATAGACGGTAACCTCGGATACCTGTGAGTAATCGCACGGGGTCTGCCTCAAATAAATTCATGTTATATTAATATTCTGTATCCTCAAACACCCTTCAGCCACCATAGGATTTTATGTCAAATGCATTTTCTTCTAATTTAGGCAATTTTTACGTGCCTATCAGCAACCGCGGGTTGTTTGCGTCAAATAAATACGTTTTCTGTTCAAATAAAGTAAATTCAGATACCTGTACATAATAGCAGGATTTTTTTTTTTTTTTTTCAAATAAATACATTTCATATTTTTGTGCTGTAATGTCAATTATGTCTTGGCGGTCTGGTGCGTTTGGAGTCAAAGCCATTTTTAATTGATAGACGGTAACCTCGGATACCTGTCAGTAATCGCACGGGGTCTGCCTCAAATAAATTCATTTTATATTAATATTCTGTATCCTCAAACACCCTTCAGCCACCATAGGATTTCATGTCAAATGCATTTTCTTCTAATTTAGGCAATTTTTACGTGCCTATCAGCAACCGCGGGTTGTTTGCGTCAAATAAATACGTTTTCTGTTCAAATAAAGTAAATTCAGATACCTGTACATAATCGAGGGATTTTTTTTTTTTTTTTCAAATAAATACATTTCATATTTTTGTGCTGTAATGTCAATTATGTCTTAGCGGTCTAGTGCGTTTGGAGTCAAAGCCATTTTTAATTGATATAAGGTAACCTCGGATACCTGTCAGTAATCGCACGGGGTCTGCCTCAAATAAATTAATGTTATATTAATATTCTGTATCCTCAAACACCCTTCAGCCACCATAGGATTTCATGTCAAATGCATTTTTTTCTAATTTAGGCAATTTTTACGTGCCTATCAGCAACCGCGGTTGTTTGCGTCAAATAAATACGTTTTCTGTTCAAATAAAGTAAATTCAGATACCTGTACATAATCGAGGGATTTTTTTTTTTTCAAATAAATACATTTCATATTTTTGTGCTGTAATGTCAATTATGTCTTAGCGGTCTAGTGTGTTTGGAGTCAAAGCCATTTTTAATTGATAGACGGTAACCTCGGATACCTGTCAGTAATCGCACGGGGTCTGCCTCAAATAAATTCATGTTATATTAATATTCTGTATCCTCAAACACCCTTCAGCCACCATAGGATTTCATGTCAAATGCATTTTCTTCTAATTTAGGCAATTTTTACGTGCCTATCAGCAACCGCGGGTTGTTTGCCTCAAATAAATACGTTTTCTGTTCAAATAAAGTAAATTCAGATACCTGTACATAATCGAGGGATTTTTTTTTTTTTTTTCAAATAAATACATTTCATATTTTTGTGCTGTAATGTCAATTATGTCTTAGCGGTCTGGTGCGTTTGGAGTCAAAGCCATTTTTAATTGATAGACGGTAACCTCGGATACCTGTCAGTAATCGCAGGGGGTCTGCGTCAAATAAATTCATTTTATATTAATATTCTGTATCCTCAAACATCCTTCAGCCACCATAAGATTTTATATCAAATGCATTTTTTTCTAATTTAGGCAATTTTTACATGCCTATCAGCAACCGCGGGTTGTTTGCATCAAATAAATACCTTTTCTGTTCAAATAAAGTAAATTCAGATACCTGTACATAATCGCAGGATTTTTTTTTCTTTTTCTTTTTTTTTTTTTTCAAATAAATACATTTCATATTTTTGTGCTGTAATGTCAATTATGTCTTAGCGGTCTGGTGCGTTTGGAGTCAAAGCCATTTTTAATTGATAGACGGTAACCTCGGAATCCTGTCAGTAATCGCACGGGGTCTGCCTCAAATAAATTCATGTTATATTAATATTCTGTATCCTCAAACACCCTTCAGCCACCGTAGGATTGTATGTCAAATGCATTTTTTTCTAATCTAGGCAATTTTTACATGCTACTCAGCAACCGAGGGTAGTTTGCCTCAAATAAATGTTTTCTGTTCAAATAAAGTAAATTCAGATACCTGTACATAATAAAGGGATTTTTTTTTTTTTTTTTTTCAAATAAATACATTTCATATTTTTGTGCTGTAATGTCAATTATGTCTTAGCGGTCTGGTGCGTTTGGAGTCAAAGCCATTTTTAATTGATAGATGGTAACCTCGGATACCTGTCAGTAATCGCACGGGGTCTGCCTCAAATAAATTCATGTTATATTAATATTCTGTATCCTCAAACACCCTTCAGCCACCATAGGATTTTATGTCAAATGCATTTTTTTCTAATTTAGGCAATTTTTACATGTTACCCAGCAACCGAGGGTAGTTTGCCTCAAATAAATGTTTTCTGTTCAAATAAAGTAAATTCAGATACCTGTACGCAATCGCAGGAGTTTTGTCTCAAATAAATACATTTCATATTTTTGTGCTGTAATGTCAATTATGTCTTAGCGGTCTGGTGCGTTTGGAGTCAAAGCCATTTTTAATTGATAGACAGTAACCTCGGATACCTGTCAGTAATCGCAGAGGGTCTGCGTCAAATAAATTCATTTTATATTAATATTCTGTATCCTCAAACATCCTTCAGCCACCATAAGATTTTATATCAAATGCATTTTTTTCTAATTTAGGCAATTTTTACATGCCTATCAGCAACCGCGGGTTGTTTGCGTCAAATAAATACCTTTTCTGTTCAAATAAAGTAAATTCAGATACCTGTACATAATCGCAGGATTTTTTTTTTTTTATTCAAATAAATACATTTCATATTTTTGTGCTGTAATGTCAATTATGTCTTAGCGGTCTGGTGCGTTTGGAGTCAAAGCCATTTTTAATTGATAGACGGTAACCTCGAATACCTGTCAGTAATCGCAGGGGGTCTGCGTCAAATAAATTCATGTTATATTAATATTCTGTATCCTCAAACACCCTTCAGCCACCATAGGATTGTATGTCAAATGCATTTTTTTCTAATTTAGGCAATTTTTACATGCTACTCAGCAACCGAGGGTAGTTTGCCTCAAATAAATATATTTTCTGTTCAAATAAAGTAAATTCAGATACCTGTACATAATAGCAGGATTTATTTTTTTTTTTTTCAAATAAATACATTTCATATTTTTGTGCTGTAATGTCAATTATGTCTTAGCGGTCTGGTGCGTTTGGAGTCAAAGCCATTTTTAATTGATAGACGGTAACCTCGGATACCTGTCAGTAATCGCAGGGGGTCTGCGTCAAATAAATTCATTTTATATTAATATTCTGCATCCTCAAACATCCTTCAGCCACCATAAGATTTTATATCAAATGCATTTTTTTCTAATTTAGGCAATTTTTACATGCCTATCAGCAACCGCGGGTTGTTTGCATCAAATAAATACCTTTTCTGTTCAAATAAAGTAAATTCAGATACCTGTACATAATCGCAGGATTTTTTTTTCTTTTTCTTTTTTTTTTTTTTTTCAAATAAATACATTTCATATTTTTGTGCTGTAATGTCAATTATGTCTTAGCGGTCTGGTGCGTTTGGAGTCAAAGCCATTTTTAATTGATAGACGGTAACCTCGGAATCCTGTCAGTAATCGCACGGGGTCTGCCTCAAATAAATTCATGTTATATTAATATTCTGTATCCTCAAACACCCTTCAGCCACCGTAGGATTGTATGTCAAATGCATTTTTTTCTAATCTAGGCAATTTTTACATGCTACTCAGCAACCGAGGGTAGTTTGCCTCAAATAAATGTTTTCTGTTCAAATAAAGTAAATTCAGATACCTGTACATAATAAAGGGATTTTTTTTTTTTTTTTTTTTTCAAATAAATACATTTCATATTTTTGTGCTGTAATGTCAATTATGTCTTAGCGGTCTGGTGCGTTTGGAGTCAAAGCCATTTTTAATTGATAGATGGTAACCTCGGATACCTGTCAGTAATCGCACGGGGTCTGCCTCAAATAAATTCATGTTATATTAATATTCTGTATCCTCAAACACCCTTCAGCCACCATAGGATTTTATGTCAAATGCATTTTCTTCTAATTTAGGCAATTTTTACGTGCCTATCAGCAACCGCGGGTTGTTTGCGTCAAATAAATACGTTTTCTGTTCAAATAAAGTAAATTCAGATACCTGTACATAATCGAGGGATTTTTTTTTTTTTTTAAATAAATACATTTCATATTTTTGTGCTGTAATGTCAATTATGTCTTAGCGGTCTAGTGCGTTTGGAGTCAAAGCCATTTTTAATTGATATATGGTAACCTCGGATACCTGTCAGTAATCGCACGGGGTCTGCCTCAAATAAATTCATGTTATATTAATATTCTGTATCCTCAAACACCCTTCAGCCACCATAGGATTTCATGTCAAATGCATTTTCTTCTAATTTAGGCAATTTTTACGTGCCTATCAGCAACCGCGGATTGTTTGCGTCAAATAAATACGTTTTCTGTTCAAATAAAGTAAATTCAGATACCTGTACATAATCGAGGGATTTTTTTTTTTTTTTTTTTTTCAAATAAATACATTTCATATTTTTGTGCTGTAATGTCAATTATGTCTTAGCGGTCTGGTGCGTTTGGAGTCAAAGCCATTTTTAATTTATAGACGGTAACCTCGAATACCTGTCAGTAATCGCAGGGGGTCTGCGTCAAATAAATTCATGTTATATTAATATTCTGTATCCTCAAACACCCTTCAGCCACCATAGGATTTTATGTCAAATGCATTTTTTTCTAATTTAGGCAATTTTTACATGCCTATCAGCAACCGCGGGTTGTTTGCGTCAAATAAATACCTTTTCTGTTCAAATAAAATAAATTCAGATACCTGTACATAATCGCAGGATTTTTTTTTTTTTTTTTTTTTTCAAATAAATACATTTCATATTTTTGTGCTATAATGTCAATTATGTCTTAGCGGTCTGGTGCGTTTGGAGTCAAAGCCATTTTTAATTGATAGACGGTAACCTCGGATACCTGTCAGTAATCGCAGGGGGTCTGAGTCAAATAAATTCATGTTATATTAATATTCTGTATCCTCAAACACCCTTCAGCCACCATAGGATTTTATGTCAAATGCATTTTCTTCTAATTTAGGCAATTTTTACATGTTACTCAGCAACCGAGGGTAGTTTGCTTCAAATAAATGTTTTCTGTTCAAATAGAGTAAATTCAGATACCTGTACGCAATCGCAGGAGTTTTGTCTCATATAAATACATTTCATATTTTTGTGCTGTAATGTCAATTATGTCTTAGCGGTCTGGTGCGTTTGGAGTCAAAGCCATTTTTAATTGATAGACGGTAACCTCGGATACCTGTCAGTAATCGCACGGGGTCTGCCTCAAATAAATTAATGTTATATTAATATTCTGTATCCTCAAACACCCTTCAGCCACCATAGGATTTTATGTCAAATGCATTTTCTTCTAATTTAGGCAATTTTTACGTGCCTATCAGCAACCGCGGGTTGTTTGCGTCAAATAAATACGTTTTCTGTTCAAATAAAGTAAGTTCAGATACCTGTACATAATAGCAGGATTTTTTTTTTTTTTTCAAATAAATACATTTCATATTTTTGTGCTGTAATGTCAATTATGTCTTAGCGGTCTGGTGCGTTTGGAGTCAAAGCCATTTTTAATTGATAGACGGTAACCTCGGATACCTGTCAGTAATCGCACGGGGTCTGCCTCAAATAAATTCATTTTATATTAATATTCTGTATCCTCAAACACCCTTCAGCCACCATAGGATTTCATGTCAAATGCATTTTCTTCTAATTTAGGCAATTTTTACGTGCCTATCAGCAACCGAGGGTTGTTTGCGTCAAATAAATACGTTTTCTGTTCAAATAAAGTAAATTCAGATACCTGTACATAATCGAGGGATTTTTTTTTTTTTTTCAAATAAATACATTTCATATTTTTGTGCTGTAATGTCAATTATGTCTTAGCGGTCTAGTGCGTTTGGAGTCAAAGCCATTTTTAATTGATATAAGGTAACCTCGGATACCTGTCAGTAATCGCAGGGGGTCTGCGTCAAATAAATTCATTTTATATTAATATTCTGTATCCTCAAACATCCTTCAGCCACCATAAGATTTTATATCAAATGCATTTTTTTCTAATTTAGGCAATTTTTACATGCCTATCAGCAACCGCGGGTTGTTTGCGTCAAATAAATACCTTTTCTGTTCAAATAAAGTAAATTCAGATACCTGTACATAATCGCAGGATTTTTTATTTTTTTTTTAATAAATACATTTCATATTTTTGTGCTGTAATGTCAATTTTATCTTAGCGGTCTGGTGCGTTTGGAGTCAAAGCCATTTTTAATTGATAGACGGTAACCTCGGAATCCTGTCAGTAATCGCACGGGGTCTGCCTCAAATAAATTCATGTTATATTAATATTCTGTATCCTCAAACACCCTTCAGCCACCGTAGGATTGTATGTCAAATGCATTTTTTTCTAATCTAGGCAATTTTTACATGCTACTCAGCAACCGAGGGTAGTTTGCCTCAAATAAATGTTTTCTGTTCAAATAAAGTAAATTCAGATACCTGTACATAATAAAGGGATTTTTTTTTTTTTTTTTTCAAATAAATACATTTCATATTTTTGTGCTGTAATGTCAATTATGTCTTAGCGGTCTGGTGCGTTTGGAGTCAAAGCCATTTTTAATTGATAGATGGTAACCTCGGATACCTGTCAGTAATCGCACGGGGTCTGCCTCAAATAAATTCATGTTATATTAATATTCTGTATCCTCAAACACCCTTCAGCCACCATAGGATTTTATGTCAAATGCATTTTTTTCTAATTTAGGCAATTTTTACATGTTACTCAGCAACCGAGGGTAGTTTGCCTCAAGTAAATGTTTTCTGTTCAAATAAAGTAAATTCAGATACCTGTACGCAATCGCAGGAGTTTTGTCTCAAATAAATACATTTCATATTTTTGTGCTGTAATGTCAATTATGTCTTAGCGGTCTGGTGCGTTTGGAGTCAAAGCCATTTTTAATTGATAGACAGTAACCTCGGATACCTGTCAGTAATCGCAGAGGGTCTGCGTCAAATAAATTCATTTTATATTAATATTCTGTATCCTCAAACATCCTTCAGCCACCATAAGATTTTATATCAAATGCATTTTTTTCTAATTTAGGCAATTTTTACATGCCTATCAGCAACCGCGGGTTGTTTGCGTCAAATAAATACCTTTTCTGTTCAAATAAAGTAAATTCAGATACCTGTACATAATCGCAGGATTTTTTATTTTTTTTTTAATAAATACATTTCATATTTTTGTGCTGTAATGTCAATTTTGTCTTAGCGGTCTGGTGCGTTTGGAGTCAAAGCCATTTTTAATTGATAGACGGTAACCTCGGAGACCTGTCAGTAATCGCAGGGGGTCTGCGTCAAATAAATTCATGTTATATTAATATTCTGTATCCTCAAACACCCTTCAGCCACCATAGGATTTTATGTCAAATGCATTTTTTTCTAATTTAGGCAATTTTTACATGCCTATCAGCAACCGCGGGTTGTTTGCGTCAAATAAATACCTTTTCTGTTCAAATAAAATAAATTCAGATACCTGTACATAATAGCAGGATTTTTTTTTTTTTTTTTCAAATAAATACATTTCATATTTTTGTGCTGTAATGTCAATTATGTCTTAGCGGTCTGGTGCGTTTGGAGTCAAAGCCATTTTTAATTGATAGACGGTAACCTCGGATACCTGTCAGTAATCGCACGGGGTCTGCCTCAAATAAATTCATGTTATATTAATATTCTGTATCCTCAAACACCCTTCAGCCACCATAGGATTTTATGTCAAATGCATTTTCTTCTAATTTAGGCAATTTTTACGTGCCTATCAGCAACCGCGGGTTGTTAGCGTCAAATAAATACGTTTTCTGTTCAAATAAAGTAAATTCAGATACCTGTACATAATAGCAGGATTTTTTTATTTTATTTTTTTTTTTTTTTCAAATAAATACATTTCATACTTTTGTGCTGTAATGTCAATAATGTCTTAGCGGTCTGGTGCGTTTGGAGTCAAAGTCATTTTTAATTGATAGACGGTAACCTCGGATACCTGTCAGTAATCGCAGGGGGTCTGCGTCAAATAAATTCATGTTATATTAATATTCTGTATCCTCAAACACCCTTCAGCCACCATAGGATTGTATGTCAAATGCATTTTTTTCTAATTTAGGCAATTTTTACATGCTACTCAGCAACCGAGGGTAGTTTGCCTCAAATAAATGTTTTCTGTTCAAATAAAGTAAATTCAGATACCTGTACATAATCGAGGGATTTTTTTTTTTTTTTTCAAATAAATACATTTCATATTTTTGTGCTGTAATGTCAATTATGTCTTAGCGGTCTGGTGCGTTTGGAGTCAAAGCTATTTTTAATTGATAGACGGTAACCTCGGAGACCTGTCAGTAATCGCACGGGGTCTGCCTCAAATAAATTCATGTTATATTAATATTCTGTATCCTCAAACACCCTTCAGCCACCATAGGATTTCATGTCAAAAGCATTTTCTTCTAATTTAGGCAATTTTTACGTGCCTATCAGCAACCGCGGGTTGTTTGCGTCAAATAAATACGTTTTCTGTTCAAATAAAGTAAATTCAGATACCTGTACATAATAGCAGGATTTTTTTTTTTTTTTAAATAAATACATTTCATATTTTTGTGCTGTAATGTCAATTATGTCTTAGCGGTCTAGTGCGTTTGGAGTCAAAGCCATTTTTAATTGATATACGGTAACCTCGGATACCTGTCAGTAATCGCACGGGGTCTGCCTCAAATAAATTCATGTTATATTAATATTCTGTATCCTCAAACACCCTTCAGCCACCATAGGATTTCATGTCAAATGCATTTTCTTCTAATTTAAGCAATTTTTACGTGCCTATCAGCAACCGCGGGTTGTTTGCGTCAAATAAATACGTTTTCTGTTCAAATAAAGTAAATTCAGATACCTGTACATAATCGAGGGATTTTTATTTTTTTTTTTAAATAAATACATTTCATATTTTTGTGCTGTAATGTCAATTATGTCTTAGCGGTCTAGTGCGTCTGGAGTCAAAGGCATTTTTAATTGATATATGGTAACCTCGGATACCTGTCAGTAATCGCACGGGGTCTGCCTCAAATAAATTCATGTTATATTAATATTCTGTATCCTCAAACACCCTTCAGCCACCATAGGATTTCATGTCAAATGCATTTTCTTCTAATTTAGGCAATTTTTACGTGCCTATCAGCAACCGCGGATTGTTTGCGTCAAATAAATACGTTTTCTGTTCAAATAAAGTAAATTCAGATACCTGTACATAATCGAGGGATTTTTTTTTTTTTTTTTCAAATAAATACATTTCATATTTTTGTGCTGTAATGTCAATTATGTCTTAGCGGTCTGGTGCGTTTGGAGTCAAAGCCATTTTTAATTTATAGACGGTAACCTCGAATACCTGTCAGTAATCGCAGGGGGTCTGCGTCAAATAAATTCATGTTATATTAATATTCTGTATCCTCAAACACCCTTCAGCCACCATAGGATTTTATGTCAAATGCATTTTTTTCTAATTTAGGCAATTTTTACATGCCTATCAGCAACCGCGGGTTGTTTGCGTCAAATAAATACCTTTTCTGTTCAAATAAAATAAATTCAGATACCTGTACATAATAGCAGGATTTTTTTTTTTTTTTTTTTCAAATAAATACATTTCATATTTTTGTGCTGTAATGTCAATTATGTCTTAGCGGTCTGGTGCGTTTGGAGTCAAAGCCATTTTTAATTGATAGACGGTAACCTCGGATACCTGTCAGTAATCGCACGGGGTCTGCCTCAAATAAATTCATGTTATATTAATATTCTGTATCCTCAAACACCCTTCAGCCACCATAGGATTTTATGTCAAATGCATTTTCTTCTAATTTAGGCAATTTTTACGTGCCTATCAGCAACCGCGGGTTGTTAGCGTCAAATAAATACGTTTTCTCTTCAAATAAAGTAAATTCAGATACCTGTACATAATAGCAGGATTTTTTTATTTTATTTTATTTTTTTTTCAAATAAATACATTTCATACTTTTGTGCTGTAATGTCAATAATGTCTTAGCGGTCTGGTGCGTTTGGAGTCAAAGTCATTTTTAATTGATAGACCGTAACCTCGGATACCTGTCAGTAATCGCAGGGGGTCTGCATCAAATAAATTCATGTTATATTAATATTCTGTATCCTCAAACACCCTTCAGCCACCATAGGATTGTATGTCAAATGCATTTTTTTCTAATTTAGGCAATTTTTACATGCTACTCAGCAACCGAGGGTAGTTTGCCTCAAATAAATGTTTTCTGTTCAAATAAAGTAAATTCAGATACCTGTACATAATCGAGGGATTTTTTTTTTTTTTTTTTCAAATAAATACATTTCATATTTTTGTGCTGTAATGTCAATTATGTCTTAGCGGTCTGGTGCCTTTGGAGTCAAAGCCATTTTTAATTGATAGACGGTAACCTCGGATACCTGTCAGTAATCGCAGGGGGTCTGAGTCAAATAAATTCATGTTATATTAATATTCTGTATCCTCAAACACCCTTCAGCCACCATAGGATTTTATGTCAAATGCATTTTCTTCTAATTTAGGCAATTTTTACATGTTACTCAGCAACCGAGGGTAGTTTGCTTCAAATAAATGTTTTCTGTTCAAATAGAGTAAATTCAGATACCTGTACGCAATCGCAGGAGTTTTGTCTCATATAAATACATTTCATATTTTTGTGCTGTAATGTCAATTATGTCTTAGCGGTCTGGTGCGTTTGGAGTCAAAGCCATTTTTAATTGATAGACGGTAACCTCGGATACCTGTCAGTAATCGCACGGGGTCTGCCTCAAATAAATTCATGTTATATTAATATTCTGTATCCTCAAACACCCTTCAGCCACCATAGGATTTTATGTCAAATGCATTTTCTTCTAATTTAGGCAATTTTTACGTGCCTATCAGCAACCGCGGGTTGTTTGCGTCAAATAAATACGTTTTCTGTTCAAATAAAGTAAATTCAGATACCTGTACATAATAGCAGGATTTTTTTTTTTTTTTTTCAAATAAATACATTTCATATTTTTGTGCTGTAATGTCAATTATGTCTTAGCGGTCTGGTGCGTTTGGAGTCAAAGCCATTTTTAATTGATAGACGGTAACCTCGGATACCTGTCAGTAATCGCACGGGGTCTGCCTCAAATAAATTCATTTTATATTAATATTCTGTATCCTCAAACACCCTTCAGCCACCATAGGATTTCATGTCAAATGCATTTTCTTCTAATTTAGGCAATTTTTACGTGCCTATCAGCAACCGCGGGTTGTTTGCGTCAAATAAATACGTTTTCTGTTCAAATAAAGTAAATTCAGATACCTGTACATAATCGAGGGATTTTTTTTTTTTTTTCAAATAAATACATTTCATATTTTTGTGCTGTAATGTCAATTATGTCTTAGCGGTCTAGTGTGTTTGGAGTCAAAGCCATTTTTAATTGATAGACGGTAACCTCGGATACCTGTCAGTAATCGCACGGGGTCTGCCTCAAATAAATTCATGTTATATTAATATTCTGTATCCTCAAACACCCTTCAGCCACCATAGGATTTCATGTCAAATGCATTTTCTTCTAATTTAGGCAATTTTTACGTGCCTATCAGCAACCGCGGGTTGTTTGCCTCAAATAAATACGTTTTCTGTTCAAATAAAGTAAATTCAGATACCTGTACATAATCGAGGGATTTTTTTTTTTTTTCAATTAAATACATTTCATATTTTTGTGCTGTAATGTCAATTATGTCTTAGCGGTCTGGTGCGTTTGGAGTCAAAGCCATTTTTAATTGATAGACGGTAACCTCGGATACCTGTCAGTAATCGCAGGGGGTCTGCGTCAAATAAATTCATTTTATATTAATATTCTGTATCCTCAAACATCCTTCAGCCACCATAAGATTTTATATCAAATGCATTTTTTTCTAATTTAGGCAATTTTTACATGCCTATCAGCAACCGCGGGTTGTTTGCATCAAATAAATACCTTTTCTGTTCAAATAAAGTAAATTCAGATACCTGTACATAATCGCAGGATTTTTTTTTCTTTTTCTTTTTTTTTTTTTTTTCAAATAAATACATTTCATATTTTTGTGCTGTAATGTCAATTATGTCTTAGCGGTCTGGTGCGTTTGGAGTCAAAGCCATTTTTAATTGATAGACGGTAACCTCGGAATCCTGTCAGTAATCGCACGGGGTCTGCCTCAAATAAATTCATGTTATATTAATATTCTGTATCCTCAAACACCCTTCATCCACCGTAGGATTGTATGTCAAATGCATTTTTTTCTAATCTAGGCAATTTTTACATGCTACTCAGCAACCGAGGGTAGTTTGCCTCAAATAAATGTTTTCTGTTCAAATAAAGTAAATTCAGATACCTGTACATAATAAAGGGATTTTTTTTTTTTTTTTTCAAATAAATACATTTCATATTTTTGTGCTGTAATGTCAATTATGTCTTAGCGGTCTGGTGCGTTTGGAGTCAAAGCCATTTTTAATTGATAGATGGTAACCTCGGATACCTGTCAGTAATCGCACGGGGTCTGCCTCAAATAAATTCATGTTATATTAATATTCTGTATCCTCAAACACCCTTCAGCCACCATAGGATTTTATGTCAAATGCATTTTTTTCTAATTTAGGCAATTTTTACATGTTACTCAGCAACCGAGGGTAGTTTGCCTCAAATAAATGTTTTCTGTTCAAATAAAGTAAATTCAGATACCTGTACGCAATCGCAGGAGTTTTGTCTCAAATAAATACATTTCATATTTTTGTGCTGTAATGTCAATTATGTCTTAGCGGTCTGGTGCGTTTGGAGTCAAAGCCATTTTTAATTGATAGACGGTAACCTCGGATACCTGTCAGTAATCGCACGGGGTCTGCCTCAAATAAATTCATGTTATATTAATATTCTGTATCCTCAAACACCCTTCAGCCACCATAGGATTTTATATCAAATGCATTTTTTTTCTAATTTAGGCAATTTTTACATGCCTATCAGCAACCGCGGGTTGTTTGCGTCAAATAAATACCTTTTCTGTTCAAATAAAATAAATTCAGATACCTGTACGCAATCGCAGGAGTTTTGTCTCAAATAAATACATTTCATATTTTTGTGCTGTAATGTCAATTATGTCTTAGCGGTCTGGTGCGTTTGGAGTCAAAGCCATTTTTAATTGATAGACGGTAACCTCGGATACCTGTCAGTAATCGCACGGGGTCTGCCTCAAATAAATTCATGTTATATTAATATTCTGTATCCTCAAACACCCTTCAGCCACCATAGGATTTTATGTCAAATGCATTTTCTTCTAATTTAGGCAATTTTTACGTGCCTATCAGCAACCGCGGGTTGTTTGCGTCAAATAAATACGTTTTCTGTTCAAATAAAGTAAATTCAGATACCTGTACATAATAGCAGGATTTTTTTTTTTTTTTTTTTTTTTCAAATAAATACATTTCATATTTTTGTGCTGTAATGTCAATTATGTCTTAGCGGTCTGGTGCGTTTGGAGTCAAAGCCATTTTTAATTGATAGACGGTAACCTCGGATACCTGTCAGTAATCGCAGGGGGTCTGAGTCAAATAAATTCATGTTATATTAATATTCTGTATCCTCAAACACCCTTCAGCCACCATAGGATTTTATGTCAAATGCATTTTCTTCTAATTTAGGCAATTTTTACGTTACTCAGCAACCGAGGGTAGTTTGCTTCAAATAAATGTTTTCTGTTCAAACAGAGTAAATTCAGATACCTGTACATAATAGCAGGATTTTTTTTTTTTTTTTTTTTTCAAATAAATACATTTCATATTTTTGTGCTGTAATGTCAATTATGTCTTAGCGGTCTGGTGCGTTTGGAGTCAAAGCCATTTTTAATTGATAGACGGTAACCTCGGATACCTGTCAGTAATCGCACGGGGTCTGCCTCAAATAAATTCATGTTATATTAATATTCTGTATCCTCAAACACCCTTCAGCCACCATAGGATTTTATGTCAAATGCATTTTCTTCTAATTTAGGCAATTTTTACGTGCCTATCAGCAACCGCGGGTTGTTAGCGTCAAATAAATACGTTTTCTCTTCAAATAAAGTAAATTCAGATACCTGTACATAATAGCAGGATTTTTTTATTTTATTTTATTTTTTTTTCAAATAAATACATTTCATACTTTTGTGCTGTAATGTCAATAATGTCTTAGCGGTCTGGTGCGTTTGGAGTCAAAGTCATTTTTAATTGATAGACCGTAACCTCGGATACCTGTCAGTAATCGCAGGGGGTCTGCGTCAAATAAATTCATGTTATATTAATATTCTGTATCCTCAAACACCCTTCAGCCACCATAGGATTGTATGTCAAATGCATTTTTTTCTAATTTAGGCAATTTTTACATGCTACTCAGCAACCGAGGGTAGTTTGCCTCAAATAAATGTTTTCTGTTCAAATAAAGTAAATTCAGATACCTGTACATAATCGAGGGATTTTTTTTTTTTTTTTTTTCAAATAAATACATTTCATATTTTTGTGCTGTAATGTCAATTATGTCTTAGCGGTCTGGTGCCTTTGGAGTCAAAGCCATTTTTAATTGATAGACGGTAACCTCGGATACCTGTCAGTAATCGCAGGGGGTCTGAGTCAAATAAATTCATGTTATATTAATATTCTGTATCCTCAAACACCCTTCAGCCACCATAGGATTTTATGTCAAATGCATTTTCTTCTAATTTAGGCAATTTTTACATGTTACTCAGCAACCGAGGGTAGTTTGCTTCAAATAAATGTTTTCTGTTCAAATAGAGTAAATTCAGATACCTGTACGCAATCGCAGGAGTTTTGTCTCATATAAATACATTTCATATTTTTGTGCTGTAATGTCAATTATGTCTTAGCGGTCTGGTGCGTTTGGAGTCAAAGCCATTTTTAATTGATAGACGGTAACCTCGGATACCTGTCAGTAATCGCACGGGGTCTGCCTCAAATAAATTCATGTTATATTAATATTCTGTATCCTCAAACACCCTTCAGCCACCATAGGATTTTATGTCAAATGCATTTTCTTCTAATTTAGGCAATTTTTACGTGCCTATCAGCAACCGCGGGTTGTTTGCGTCAAATAAATACGTTTTCTGTTCAAATAAAGTAAATTCAGATACCTGTACATAATAGCAGGATTTTTTTTTTTTTTTCAAATAAATACATTTCATATTTTTGTGCTGTAATGTCAATTATGTCTTAGCGGTCTGGTGCGTTTGGAGTCAAAGCCATTTTTAATTGATAGACGGTAACCTCGGATACCTGTCAGTAATCGCAGGGGGTCTGCCTGAAATAAATTCATTTTATATTAATATTCTGTATCCTCAAACACCCTTCAGCCACCATAGGATTTCATGTCAAATGCATTTTCTTCTAATTTAGGCAATTTTTACGTGCCTATCAGCAACCGCGGGTTGTTTGCGTCAAATAAATACGTTTTCTGTTCAAATAAAGTAAATTCAGATACCTGTACATAATCGAGGGATTTTTTTTTTTTTTTCAAATAAATACATTTCATATTTTTGTGCTGTAATGTCAATTATGTCTTAGCGGTCTGGTGCGTTTGGAGTCAAAGCCATTTTTAATTGATAGACGGTAACCTCGGATACCTGTCAGTAATCGCAGGGGGTCTGCCTCAAATAAATTCATTTTATATTAATATTCTGTATCCTCAAACACCCTTCAGCCACCATAGGATTTCATGTCAAATGCATTTTCTTCTAATTTAGGCAATTTTTACGTGCCTATCAGCAACCGCGGGTTGTTTGCGTCAAATAAATACGTTTTCTGTTCAAATAAAGTAAATTCAGATACCTGTACATAATCGAGGGATTTTTTTTTTTTTTTCAAATAAATACATTTCATATTTTTGTGCTGTAATGTCAATTATGTCTTAGCGGTCTAGTGCGTTTGGAGTCAAAGCCATTTTTAATTGATATAAGGTAACCTCGGATACCTGTCAGTAATCGCACGGGGTCTGCCTCAAATAAATTAATGTTATATTAATATTCTGTATCCTCAAACACCCTTCAGCCACCATAGGATTTCATGTCAAATGCATTTTTTTCTAATTTAGGCAATTTTTACGTGCCTATCAGCAACCGCGGTTGTTTGCGTCAAATAAATACGTTTTCTGTTCAAATAAAGTAAATTCAGATACCTGTACATAATCGAGGGATTTTTTTTTTTTCAAATAAATACATTTCATATTTTTGTGCTGTAATGTCAATTATGTCTTAGCGGTCTAGTGTGTTTGGAGTCAAAGCCATTTTTAATTGATAGACGGTAACCTCGGATACCTGTCAGTAATCGCACGGGGTCTGCCTCAAATAAATTCATGTTATATTAATATTCTGTATCCTCAAACACCCTTCAGCCACCATAGGATTTCATGTCAAATGCATTTTCTTCTAATTTAGGCAATTTTTACGTGCCTATCAGCAACCGCGGGTTGTTTGCCTCAAATAAATACGTTTTCTGTTCAAATAAAGTAAATTCAGATACCTGTACATAATCGAGGGATTTTTTTTTTTTTTTTCAATTAAATACATTTCATATTTTTGTGCTGTAATGTCAATTATGTCTTAGCGGTCTGGTGCGTTTGGAGTCAAAGCCATTTTTAATTGATAGACGGTAACCTCGGATACCTGTCAGTAATCGCAGGGGGTCTGCGTCAAATAAATTCATTTTATATTAATATTCTGTATCCTCAAACATCCTTCAGCCACCATAAGATTTTATATCAAATGCATTTTTTTCTAATTTAGGCAATTTTTACATGCCTATCAGCAACCGCGGGTTGTTTGCATCAAATAAATACCTTTTCTGTTCAAATAAAGTAAATTCAGATACCTGTACATAATCGCAGGATTTTTTTTTCTTTTTCTTTTTTTTTTTTTTTCAAATAAATACATTTCATATTTTTGTGCTGTAATGTCAATTATGTCTTAGCGGTCTGGTGCGTTTGGAGTCAAAGCCATTTTTAATTGATAGACGGTAACCTCGGAATCCTGTCAGTAATCGCACGGGGTCTGCCTCAAATAAATTCATGTTATATTAATATTCTGTATCCTCAAACACCCTTCATCCACCGTAGGATTGTATGTCAAATGCATTTTTTTCTAATCTAGGCAATTTTTACATGCTACTCAGCAACCGAGGGTAGTTTGCCTCAAATAAATGTTTTCTGTTCAAATAAAGTAAATTCAGATACCTGTACATAATAAAGGGATTTTTTTTTTTTTTTTTCAAATAAATACATTTCATATTTTTGTGCTGTAATGTCAATTATGTCTTAGCGGTCTGGTGCGTTTGGAGTCAAAGCCATTTTTAATTGATAGATGGTAACCTCGGATACCTGTCAGTAATCGCACGGGGTCTGCCTCAAATAAATTCATTTTATATTAATATTCTGTATCCTCAAACATCCTTCAGCCACCATAAGATTTTATATCAAATGCATTTTTTTTCTAATTTAGGCAATTTTTACATGCCTATCAGCAACCGCGGGTTGTTTGCGTCAAATAAATACCTTTTCTGTTCAAATAAAATAAATTCAGATACCTGTACGCAATCGCAGGAGTTTTGTCTCAAATAAATACATTTCATATTTTTGTGCTGTAATGTCAATTATGTCTTAGCGGTCTGGTGCGTTTGGAGTCAAAGCCATTTTTAATTGATAGACGGTAACCTCGGATACCTGTCAGTAATCGCACGGGGTCTGCCTCAAATAAATTCATGTTATATTAATATTCTGTATCCTCAAACACCCTTCAGCCACCATAGGATTTTATGTCAAATGCATTTTTTTCTAATTTAGGCAATTTTTACATGCCTATCAGCAACCGCGGGTTGTTTGCGTCAAATAAATACGTTTTCTGTTCAAATAAAGTAAATTCAGATACCTGTACATAATAGCAGGATTTGTTTTTTTTTTTGTTTTTTTTTTCAAATAAATACATTTCATATTTTTGTGCTGTAATGTCAATTATGTCTTAGCGGTCTGGTGCGTTTGGAGTCAAAGCCATTTTTAATTGATAGACAGTAACCTCGGATACCTGTCAGTAATCGCAGGGGGTCTGCGTCAAATAAATTCATGTTATATTAATATTCTGTATCCTCAAACACCCTTCAGCCACCATAGGATTGTATGTCAAATGCATTTTTTTCTAATTTAGGTAATTTTTACGTGCCTATCAGCAACCGCGGGTTGTTTGCGTCAAATAAATACGTTTTCTGTTCAAATAAAGTAAATTCAGATACCTGTACATAATCGAGGGATTTTTTTTTTTTTTTTTTCAAATAAATACATTTCATATTTTTGTGCTGTAATGTCAATTATGTCTTAGCGGTCTGGTGCGTTTGGAGTCAAAGCCATTTTTAATTGATAGACGGTAACCTCGGAGACCTGTCAGTAATCGCACGGGGTCTGCCTCAAATAAATTCATGTTATATTAATATTCTGTATCCTCAAACACCCTTCAGCCACCATAGGATTTTATGTCAAATGCATTTTCTTCTAATTTAGGCAATTTTTACGTGCCTGTCAGCAACCGCGGGTTGTTTGCGTCAAATAAATACCTTTTCTGTTCAAATAAAATAAATTCAGATACCTGTACATAATAGCAGGATTTTTTTTTTTTTTTTAAATAAATACATTTCATATTTTTGTGCTGTAATGTCAATTATGTCTTAGCGGTCTAGTGCGTTTGGAGTCAAAGCCATTTTTAATTGATATATGGTAACCTCGGATACCTGTCAGTAATCGCACGGGGTCTGCCTCAAATAAATTCATGTTATATTAATATTCTGTATCCTCAAACACCCTTCAGCCACCATAGGATTTCATGTCAAATGCATTTTCTTCTAATTTAGGCAATTTTTACGTGCCTATCAGCAACCGCGGATTGTTTGCGTCAAATAAATACGTTTTCTGTTCAAATAAAGTAAATTCAGATACCTGTACATAATCGAGGGATTTTTTTTTTTTTTTTCAAATAAATACATTTCATATTTTTGTGCTGTAATGTCAATTATGTCTTAGCGGTCTGGTGCGTTTGGAGTCAAAGCCATTTTTAATTTATAGACGGTAACCTCGAATACCTGTCAGTAATCGCAGGGGGTCTGCGTCAAATAAATTCATGTTATATTAATATTCTGTATCCTCAAACACCCTTCAGCCACCATAGGATTTTATGTCAAATGCATTTTTTTCTAATTTAGGCAATTTTTACGTGCCTATCAGCAACCGCGGGTTGTTTGCGTCAAATAAATACCTTTTCTGTTCAAATAAAATAAATTCAGATACCTGTACATAATAGCAGGATTTTTTTTTTTTTTTTTAAATAAATACATTTCATATTTTTGTGCTGTAATGTCAATTATGTCTTAGCGGTCTGGTGCGTTTGGAGTCAAAGCCATTTTTAATTGATAGACGGTAACCTCGGATACCTGTCAGTAATCGCACGGGGTCTGCCTCAAATAAATTCATGTTATATTAATTATCTGTATCCTCAAACACCCTTCAGCCACCATAGGATTTTATGTCAAATGCATTTTCTTCTAATTTAGGCAATTTTTACGTGCCTATAAGCAACCGCGGGTTGTTTGCGTCAAATAAATACGTTTTCTGTTCAAATAAAGTAAATTCAGATACCTGTACATAATAGCAGGATTTGTATATTTTTTTTTTTTTTTCAAATAAATACATTTCATATTTTTGTGCTGTAATGTCAATTATGTCTTAGCGGTCTGGTGCGTTTGGAGTCAAAGCCATTTTTAATTGATAGACAGTAACCTCGGATACCTGTCAGTAATCGCAGAGGGTCTGCGTCAAATAAATTCATTTTATATTAATATTCTGTATCCTCAAACATCCTTCAGCCACCATAAGATTTTATATCAAATGCATTTTTTTCTAATTTAGGCAATTTTTACATGCCTATCAGCAACCGCGGGTTGTTTGCGTCAAATAAATACGTTTTCTGTTCAAATAAAGTAAATTCAGATACCTGTACATAATAGCAGGATTTGTTTTTTTGTTTTTTTTTTTTCAAATAAATACATTTCATATTTTTGTGCTGTAATGTCAATTATGTCTTAGCGGTCTGGTGCGTTTGGAGTCAAAGCCATTTTTAATTGATAGACAGTAACCTCGGATACCTGTCAGTAATCGCAGAGGGTCTGCGTCAAATAAATTCATTTTATATTAATATTCTGTATCCTCAAACATCCTTCAGCCACAATAAGATTTTATATCAAATGCATTTTTTTCTAATTTAGGCAATTTTTACATGCCTATCAGCAACCGCGGGTTGTTTGCGTCAAATAAATACCTTTTCTGTTCAAATAAAGTAAATTCAGATACCTGTACATAATCGCAGGATTTTTTATTTTTTTTTTAATAAATACATTTCATATTTTTGTGCTGTAATGTCAATTTTGTCTTAGCGGTCTGGTGCGTTTGGAGTCAAAGCCATTTTTAATTGATAGACGGTAACCTCGGATTCGTGTCAGTAATCGCAGGGGGTCTGCGTCAAATAAATTCATGTTATATTAATATTCTGTATCCTCAAACACCCTTCAGCCACCATAGGATTGTATGTCAAATGCATTTTTTTCTAATTTAGGCAATTTTTACGTGCCTATCAGCAACCGCGGGTTGTTTGCGTCAAATAAATACGTTTTCTGTTCAAATAAAGTAAATTCAGATACCTGTACATAATCGAGGGATTTTTTTTTTTTTTTTTTCAAATAAATACATTTCATATTTTTGTGCTGTAATGTCAATTATGTCTTAGCGGTCTGGTGCGTTTGGAGTCAAAGCCATTTTTAATTGATAGACGGTAACCTCGGAGACCTGTCAGTAATCGCACGGGGTCTGCCTCAAATAAATTCATGTTATATTAATATTCTGTATCCTCAAACACCCTTCAGCCACCATAGGATTTTATGTCAAATGCATTTTCTTCTAATTTAGGCAATTTTTACGTGCCTGTCAGCAACCGCGGGTTTTTTGCGTCAAATAAATACGTTTTCTGTTCAAATAAAGTAAATTCAGATACCTGTACATAATAGCAGGATTTTTTTTTTTTTTTAAATAAATACATTTCATATTTTTGTGCTGTAATGTCAATTATGTCTTAGCGGTCTAGTGCGTTTGGAGTCAAAGCCATTTTTAATTGATATACGGTAACCTCGGATACCTGTCAGTAATCGCACGGGGTCTGCCTCAAATAAATTCATGTTATATTAATATTCTGTATCCTCAAACACCCTTCAGCCACCATAGGATTTCATGTCAAATGCATTTTCTTCTAATTTAGGCAATTTTTACGTGCCTATCAGCAACCGCGGATTGTTTGCGTCAAATAAATACGTTTTCTGTTCAAATAAAGTAAATTCAGATACCTGTATATAATCGAGGGATTTTTTTTTTTTTTTTCAAATAAATACATTTCATATTTTTGTGCTGTAATGTCAATTATGTCTTAGCGGTCTGGTGCGTTTGGAGTCAAAGCCATTTTTAATTTATAGACGGTAACCTCGAATACCTGTCAGTAATCGCAGGGGGTCTGCGTCAAATAAATTCATGTTATATTAATATTCTGTATCCTCAAACACCCTTCAGCCACCATAGGATTTTATGTCAAATGCATTTTTTCTAATTTAGGCAATTTTTACGTGCCTATCAGCAACCGCGGGTTGTTTGCGTCAAATAAATACCTTTTCTGTTCAAATAAAATGAATTCAGATACCTGTACATAATAGCAGGATTTTTTTTTTTTTTTTAAATAAATACATTTCATATTTTTGTGCTGTAATGTCAATTATGTCTTAGCGGTCTAGTGCGTTTGGAGTCAAAGCCATTTTTAATTGATATACGGTAACCTCGGATACCTGTCAGTAATCGCACGGGGTCTGCCTCAAATAAATTCATGTTATATTAATATTCTGTATCCTCAAACACCCTTCAGCCACCATAGGATTTCATGTCAAATGCATTTTCTTCTAATTTAGGCAATTTTTACGTGCCTATCAGCAACCGCGGGTTGTTTGCGTCAAATAAATACGTTTTCTGTTCAAATAAAGTAAATTCAGATACCTGTACATAATCGAGGGATTTTTTTTTTTTTTTAAATAAATACATTTCATATTTTTGTGCTGTAATGTCAATTATGTCTTAGCGGTCTAGTGCGTTTGGAGTCAAAGCCATTTTTAATTGATATATGGTAACCTCGGATACCTGTCAGTAATCGCACGGGGTCTGCCTCAAATAAATTCATGTTATATTAATATTCTGTATCCTCAAACACCCTTCAGCCACCATAGGATTTTATGTCAAATACATTTTCTTCTAATTTATGCAATTTTTACGTGCCTATCAGCAACCGCGGTTTGTTTGCGTCAAATAAATACGTTTTCTGTTCAAATAAAGTAAATTCAGATACCTGTACATAATAGCAGGATTTTTTATTTATTTTTATTTTTTTTTCAAATAAATACATTTCATATTTTTGTGCTGTAATGTCAATTATGTCTTAGCGGTCTGGTGCGTTTGGAGTCAAAGCCATTTTTAATTGATAGACGGTAACCTCGGAGACCTGTCAGTAATCGCACGGGGTCCGCCTCAAATAAATTCATGTTATATTAATATTCTGTATCCTCAAACACCCTTCAGCCACCATAGGATTTCATGTCAAATGCATTTTCTTCTAATTTAGGCAATTTTTACGTGCCTGTCAGCAACCGCGGGTTGTTTGCGTCAAATAAATACCTTTTCTGTTCAAATAAAATAAATTCAGATACCTGTACATAATAGCAGGATTTTTTTTTTTTTTTTAAATAAATACATTTCATATTTTTGTGCTGTAATGTCAATTATGTCTTAGCGGTCTAGTGCGTTTGGAGTCAAAGCCATTTTTAATTGATATATGGTAACCTCGGATACCTGTCAGTAATCGCACGGGGTCTGCCTCAAATAAATTCATGTTATATTAATATTCTGTATCCTCAAACACCCTTCAGCCACCATAGGATTTCATGTCAAATGCATTTTCTTCTAATTTAGGCAATTTTTACGTGCCTATCAGCAACCGCGGATTGTTTGCGTCAAATAAATACGTTTTCTGTTCAAATAAAGTAAATTCAGATACCTGTACATAATCGAGGGATTTTTTTTTTTTTTTTCAAATAAATACATTTCATATTTTTGTGCTGTAATGTCAATTATGTCTTAGCGGTCTGGTGCGTTTGGAGTCAAAGCCATTTTTAATTTATAGACGGTAACCTCGAATACCTGTCAGTAATCGCAGGGGGTCTGCGTCAAATAAATTCATGTTATATTAATATTCTGTATCCTCAAACACCCTTCAGCCACCATAGGATTTTATGTCAAATGCATTTTTTTCTAATTTAGGCAATTTTTACGTGCCTATCAGCAACCGCGGGTTGTTTGCGTCAAATAAATACCTTTTCTGTTCAAATAAAATAAATTCAGATACCTGTACATAATAGCAGGATTTTTTTTTTTTTTTTTAAATAAATACATTTCATATTTTTGTGCTGTAATGTCAATTATGTCTTAGCGGTCTGGTGCGTTTGGAGTCAAAGCCATTTTTAATTGATAGACGGTAACCTCGGATACCTGTCAGTAATCGCACGGGGTCTGCCTCAAATAAATTCATGTTATATTAATTATCTGTATCCTCAAACACCCTTCAGCCACCATAGGATTTTATGTCAAATGCATTTTCTTCTAATTTAGGCAATTTTTACGTGCCTATCAGCAACCGCGGGTTGTTTGCGTCAAATAAATACGTTTTCTGTTCAAATAAAGTAAATTCAGATACCTGTACATAATAGCAGGATTTGTATATTTTTTTTTTTTTTTCAAATAAATACATTTCATATTTTTGTGCTGTAATGTCAATTATGTCTTAGCGGTCTGGTGCGTTTGGAGTCAAAGCCATTTTTAATTGATAGACAGTAACCTCGGATACCTGTCAGTAATCGCAGAGGGTCTGCGTCAAATAAATTCATTTTATATTAATATTCTGTATCCTCAAACATCCTTCAGCCACAATAAGATTTTATATCAAATGCATTTTTTTCTAATTTAGGCAATTTTTACATGCCTATCAGCAACCGCGGGTTGTTTGCGTCAAATAAATACCTTTTCTGTTCAAATAAAGTAAATTCAGATACCTGTACATAATCGCAGGATTTTTTATTTTTTTTTTAATAAATACATTTCATATTTTTGTGCTGTAATGTCAATTTTGTCTTAGCGGTCTGGTGCGTTTGGAGTCAAAGCCATTTTTAATTGATAGACGGTAACCTCGGATTCGTGTCAGTAATCGCAGGGGGTCTGCGTCAAATAAATTCATGTTATATTAATATTCTGTATCCTCAAACACCCTTCAGCCACCATAGGATTGTATGTCAAATGCATTTTTTTCTAATTTAGGCAATTTTTACGTGCCTATCAGCAACCGCGGGTTGTTTGCGTCAAATAAATACGTTTTCTGTTCAAATAAAGTAAATTCAGATACCTGTACATAATCGAGGGATTTTTTTTTTTTTTTTTTCAAATAAATACATTTCATATTTTTGTGCTGTAATGTCAATTATGTCTTAGCGGTCTGGTGCGTTTGGAGTCAAAGCCATTTTTAATTGATAGACGGTAACCTCGGAGACCTGTCAGTAATCGCACGGGGTCTGCCTCAAATAAATTCATGTTATATTAATATTCTGTATCCTCAAACACCCTTCAGCCACCATAGGATTTTATGTCAAATGCATTTTCTTCTAATTTAGGCAATTTTTACGTGCCTGTCAGCAACCGCGGGTTTTTTGCGTCAAATAAATACGTTTTCTGTTCAAATAAAGTAAATTCAGATACCTGTACATAATAGCAGGATTTTTTTTTTTTTTTAAATAAATACATTTCATATTTTTGTGCTGTAATGTCAATTATGTCTTAGCGGTCTAGTGCGTTTGGAGTCAAAGCCATTTTTAATTGATATACGGTAACCTCGGATACCTGTCAGTAATCGCACGGGGTCTGCCTCAAATAAATTCATGTTATATTAATATTCTGTATCCTCAAACACCCTTCAGCCACCATAGGATTTCATGTCAAATGCATTTTCTTCTAATTTAGGCAATTTTTACGTGCCTATCAGCAACCGCGGATTGTTTGCGTCAAATAAATACGTTTTCTGTTCAAATAAAGTAAATTCAGATACCTGTATATAATCGAGGGATTTTTTTTTTTTTTTTCAAATAAATACATTTCATATTTTTGTGCTGTAATGTCAATTATGTCTTAGCGGTCTGGTGCGTTTGGAGTCAAAGCCATTTTTAATTTATAGACGGTAACCTCGAATACCTGTCAGTAATCGCAGGGGGTCTGCGTCAAATAAATTCATGTTATATTAATATTCTGTATCCTCAAACACCCTTCAGCCACCATAGGATTTTATGTCAAATGCATTTTTTCTAATTTAGGCAATTTTTACGTGCCTATCAGCAACCGCGGGTTGTTTGCGTCAAATAAATACCTTTTCTGTTCAAATAAAATGAATTCAGATACCTGTACATAATAGCAGGATTTTTTTTTTTTTTTTAAATAAATACATTTCATATTTTTGTGCTGTAATGTCAATTATGTCTTAGCGGTCTAGTGCGTTTGGAGTCAAAGCCATTTTTAATTGATATACGGTAACCTCGGATACCTGTCAGTAATCGCACGGGGTCTGCCTCAAATAAATTCATGTTATATTAATATTCTGTATCCTCAAACACCCTTCAGCCACCATAGGATTTCATGTCAAATGCATTTTCTTCTAATTTAGGCAATTTTTACGTGCCTATCAGCAACCGCGGGTTGTTTGCGTCAAATAAATACGTTTTCTGTTCAAATAAAGTAAATTCAGATACCTGTACATAATCGAGGGATTTTTTTTTTTTTTTAAATAAATACATTTCATATTTTTGTGCTGTAATGTCAATTATGTCTTAGCGGTCTAGTGCGTTTGGAGTCAAAGCCATTTTTAATTGATATATGGTAACCTCGGATACCTGTCAGTAATCGCACGGGGTCTGCCTCAAATAAATTCATGTTATATTAATATTCTGTATCCTCAAACACCCTTCAGCCACCATAGGATTTTATGTCAAATACATTTTCTTCTAATTTATGCAATTTTTACGTGCCTATCAGCAACCGCGGTTTGTTTGCGTCAAATAAATACGTTTTCTGTTCAAATAAAGTAAATTCAGATACCTGTACATAATAGCAGGATTTTTTATTTATTTTTATTTTTTTTTCAAATAAATACATTTCATATTTTTGTGCTGTAATGTCAATTATGTCTTAGCGGTCTGGTGCGTTTGGAGTCAAAGCCATTTTTAATTGATAGACGGTAACCTCGGAGACCTGTCAGTAATCGCACGGGGTCCGCCTCAAATAAATTCATGTTATATTAATATTCTGTATCCTCAAACACCCTTCAGCCACCATAGGATTTCATGTCAAATGCATTTTCTTCTAATTTAGGCAATTTTTACGTGCCTATCAGCAACCGCGGGTTGTTTGCGTCAAATAAATACGTTTTCTGTTCAAATAAAGTAAATTCAGATACCTGTACATAATCGAGGGATTTTTTTTTTTTTTTTAAATAAATACATTTCATATTTTTGTGCTGTAATGTCAATTATGTCTTAGCGGTCTAGTGCGTTTGGAGTCAAAGCCATTTTTAATTGATATATGGTAACCTCGGATACCTGTCAGTAATCGCACGGGGTCTGCCTCAAATAAATTCATGTTATATTAATATTCTGTATCCTCAAACACCCTTCAGCCACCATAGGATTTCATGTCAAATGCATTTTCTTCTAATTTAGGCAATTTTTACGTGCCTATCAGCAACCGCGGATTGTTTGCGTCAAATAAATACGTTTTCTGTTCAAATAAAGTAAATTCAGATACCTGTACATAATCGAGGGATTTTTTTTTTTTTTTTCAAATAAATACATTTCATATTTTTGTGCTGTAATGTCAATTATGTCTTAGCGGTCTGGTGCGTTTGGAGTCAAAGCCATTTTTAATTTATAGACGGTAACCTCGAATACCTGTCAGTAATCGCAGGGGGTCTGCGTCAAATAAATTCATGTTATATTAATATTCTGTATCCTCAAACACCCTTCAGCCACCATAGGATTTTATGTCAAATGCATTTTTTTCTAATTTAGGCAATTTTTACGTGCCTATCAGCAACCGCGGGTTGTTTGCGTCAAATAAATACCTTTTCTGTTCAAATAAAATAAATTCAGATACCTGTACATAATAGCAGGATTTTTTTTTTTTTTTTTTTCAAATAAATACATTTCATATTTTTGTGCTGTAATGTCAATTATGTCTTAGCGGTCTGGTGCGTTTGGAGTCAAAGCCATTTTTAATTGATAGACGGTAACCTCGGATACCTGTCAGTAATCGCAGGGGGTCTGAGTCAAATAAATTCATGTTATATTAATATTCTGTATCCTCAAACACCCTTCAGCCACCATAGGATTTTATGTCAAATGCATTTTCTTCTAATTTAGGCAATTTTTACATGTTACTCAGCAACCGAGGGTAGTTTGCTTCAAATAAATGTTTTCTGTTCAAACAGAGTAAATTCAGATACCTGTACGCAATCGCAGGAGTTTTGTCTCAAATAAATACATTTCATATTTTTGTGCTGTAATGTCAATTATGTCTTAGCGGTCTGGTGCGTTTGGAGTCAAAGCCATTTTTAATTGATAGACGGTAACCTCGGATACCTGTCAGTAATCGCACGGGGTCTGCCTCAAATAAATTCATGTTATATTAATATTCTGTATCCTCAAACACCCTTCAGCCACCATAGGATTTTATGTCAAATACATTTTCTTCTAATTTAGGCAATTTTTACGTGCCTATCAGCAACCGCGGTTTGTTTGCGTCAAATAAATACGTTTTCTGTTCAAATAAAGTAAATTCAGATACCTGTACATAATAGCAGGATTTTTTATTTTTTTTTATTTTTTTTTCAAATAAATACATTTCATATTTTTGTGCTGTAATGTCAATTATGTCTTAGCGGTCTGGTGCGTTTGGAGTCAAAGCCATTTTTAATTGATAGACGGTAACCTCGGAGACCTGTCAGTAATCGCACGGGGTCTGCCTCAAATAAATTCATGTTATATTAATATTCTGTATCCTCAAACACCCTTCAGCCACCATAGGATTTCATGTCAAAAGCATTTTCTTCTAATTTAGGCAATTTTTACGTGCCTATCAGCAACCGCGGGTTGTTTGCGTCAAATAAATACGTTTTCTGTTCAAATAAAGTAAATTCAGATACCTGTACATAATCGAGGGATTGTTTTTTTTTTTTCAAATAAATACATTTCATATTTTTGTGCTGTAATGTCAATTATGTCTTAGCGGTCTGGTGCGTTTGGAGTCAAAGCCATTTTTAATTTATAGACGGTAACCTCGAATACCTGTCAGTAATCGCACGGGGTCTGCCTCAAATAAATTCATGTTATATTAATATTCTGTATCCTCAAACACCCTTCAGCCACCCTAGGATTTTATGTCAAATGCATTTTCTTCTAATTTAGGCAATTTTTACATGCCTATCAGCAACCGCGGGTTGTTTGCGTGAAATAAATACGTTTTCTGTTCAAATAAAGTAAATTCAGATACCTGTACATAATAGCAGGATTTATTTATTTTTTTTTCAAATAAATACATTTCATATTTTTGTGCTGTAATGTCAATTATGTCTTAGCGGTCTGGTGCGTTTGGAGTCAAAGCCATTTTTAATTGATAGACGGTAACCTCGGAGACCTGTCAGTAATCGCACGGGGTCTGCCTCAAATAAATTCATGTTATATTAATATTCTGTATCCTCAAACACCCTTCAGCCACCATAGGATTTTATGTCAAATGCATTTTCTTCTAATTTAGGCAATTTTTACGTGCCTGTCAGCAACCGCGGGTTTTTTGCGTCAAATAAATACGTTTTCTGTTCAAATAAAGTAAATTCAGATACCTGTACATAATAGCAGGATTTTTTTTTTTTTTTAAATAAATACATTTCATATTTTTGTGCTGTAATGTCAATTATGTCTTAGCGGTCTAGTGCGTTTGGAGTCAAAGCCATTTTTAATTGATATACGGTAACCTCGGATACCTGTCAGTAATCGCACGGGGTCTGCCTCAAATAAATTCATGTTATATTAATATTCTGTATCCTCAAACACCCTTCAGCCACCATAGGATTTCATGTCAAATGCATTTTCTTCTAATTTAGGCAATTTTTACGTGCCTATCAGCAACCGCGGATTGTTTGCGTCAAATAAATACGTTTTCTGTTCAAATAAAGTAAATTCAGATACCTGTATATAATCGAGGGATTTTTTTTTTTTTTTTCAAATAAATACATTTCATATTTTTGTGCTGTAATGTCAATTATGTCTTAGCGGTCTGGTGCGTTTGGAGTCAAAGCCATTTTTAATTTATAGACGGTAACCTCGAATACCTGTCAGTAATCGCAGGGGGTCTGCGTCAAATAAATTCATGTTATATTAATATTCTGTATCCTCAAACACCCTTCAGCCACCATAGGATTTTATGTCAAATGCATTTTTTCTAATTTAGGCAATTTTTACGTGCCTATCAGCAACCGCGGGTTGTTTGCGTCAAATAAATACCTTTTCTGTTCAAATAAAATGAATTCAGATACCTGTACATAATAGCAGGATTTTTTTTTTTTTTTTAAATAAATACATTTCATATTTTTGTGCTGTAATGTCAATTATGTCTTAGCGGTCTAGTGCGTTTGGAGTCAAAGCCATTTTTAATTGATATACGGTAACCTCGGATACCTGTCAGTAATCGCACGGGGTCTGCCTCAAATAAATTCATGTTATATTAATATTCTGTATCCTCAAACACCCTTCAGCCACCATAGGATTTCATGTCAAATGCATTTTCTTCTAATTTAGGCAATTTTTACGTGCCTATCAGCAACCGCGGGTTGTTTGCGTCAAATAAATACGTTTTCTGTTCAAATAAAGTAAATTCAGATACCTGTACATAATCGAGGGATTTTTTTTTTTTTTTAAATAAATACATTTCATATTTTTGTGCTGTAATGTCAATTATGTCTTAGCGGTCTAGTGCGTTTGGAGTCAAAGCCATTTTTAATTGATATATGGTAACCTCGGATACCTGTCAGTAATCGCACGGGGTCTGCCTCAAATAAATTCATGTTATATTAATATTCTGTATCCTCAAACACCCTTCAGCCACCATAGGATTTTATGTCAAATACATTTTCTTCTAATTTATGCAATTTTTACGTGCCTATCAGCAACCGCGGTTTGTTTGCGTCAAATAAATACGTTTTCTGTTCAAATAAAGTAAATTCAGATACCTGTACATAATAGCAGGATTTTTTATTTATTTTTATTTTTTTTTCAAATAAATACATTTCATATTTTTGTGCTGTAATGTCAATTATGTCTTAGCGGTCTGGTGCGTTTGGAGTCAAAGCCATTTTTAATTGATAGACGGTAACCTCGGAGACCTGTCAGTAATCGCACGGGGTCCGCCTCAAATAAATTCATGTTATATTAATATTCTGTATCCTCAAACACCCTTCAGCCACCATAGGATTTCATGTCAAATGCATTTTCTTCTAATTTAGGCAATTTTTACGTGCCTGTCAGCAACCGCGGGTTGTTTGCGTCAAATAAATACCTTTTCTGTTCAAATAAAATAAATTCAGATACCTGTACATAATAGCAGGATTTTTTTTTTTTTTTTAAATAAATACATTTCATATTTTTGTGCTGTAATGTCAATTATGTCTTAGCGGTCTAGTGCGTTTGGAGTCAAAGCCATTTTTAATTGATATATGGTAACCTCGGATACCTGTCAGTAATCGCACGGGGTCTGCCTCAAATAAATTCATGTTATATTAATATTCTGTATCCTCAAACACCCTTCAGCCACCATAGGATTTCATGTCAAATGCATTTTCTTCTAATTTAGGCAATTTTTACGTGCCTATCAGCAACCGCGGATTGTTTGCGTCAAATAAATACGTTTTCTGTTCAAATAAAGTAAATTCAGATACCTGTACATAATCGAGGGATTTTTTTTTTTTTTTTCAAATAAATACATTTCATATTTTTGTGCTGTAATGTCAATTATGTCTTAGCGGTCTGGTGCGTTTGGAGTCAAAGCCATTTTTAATTTATAGACGGTAACCTCGAATACCTGTCAGTAATCGCAGGGGGTCTGCGTCAAATAAATTCATGTTATATTAATATTCTGTATCCTCAAACACCCTTCAGCCACCATAGGATTTTATGTCAAATGCATTTTTTTCTAATTTAGGCAATTTTTACGTGCCTATCAGCAACCGCGGGTTGTTTGCGTCAAATAAATACCTTTTCTGTTCAAATAAAATAAATTCAGATACCTGTACATAATAGCAGGATTTTTTTTTTTTTTTTTAAATAAATACATTTCATATTTTTGTGCTGTAATGTCAATTATGTCTTAGCGGTCTGGTGCGTTTGGAGTCAAAGCCATTTTTAATTGATAGACGGTAACCTCGGATACCTGTCAGTAATCGCACGGGGTCTGCCTCAAATAAATTCATGTTATATTAATTATCTGTATCCTCAAACACCCTTCAGCCACCATAGGATTTTATGTCAAATGCATTTTCTTCTAATTTAGGCAATTTTTACGTGCCTATCAGCAACCGCGGGTTGTTTGCGTCAAATAAATACGTTTTCTGTTCAAATAAAGTAAATTCAGATACCTGTACATAATAGCAGGATTTGTATATTTTTTTTTTTTTTTCAAATAAATACATTTCATATTTTTGTGCTGTAATGTCAATTATGTCTTAGCGGTCTGGTGCGTTTGGAGTCAAAGCCATTTTTAATTGATAGACAGTAACCTCGGATACCTGTCAGTAATCGCAGAGGGTCTGCGTCAAATAAATTCATTTTATATTAATATTCTGTATCCTCAAACATCCTTCAGCCACAATAAGATTTTATATCAAATGCATTTTTTTCTAATTTAGGCAATTTTTAC
The DNA here is from genome assembly GCA_033026305.1 of Cirrhinus molitorella. Taxonomy (NCBI): domain Eukaryota; kingdom Metazoa; phylum Chordata; class Actinopteri; order Cypriniformes; family Cyprinidae; genus Cirrhinus; species Cirrhinus molitorella. Next base: position 9,387,365 of record CM065139.1, read on the forward strand.
ATGCCTATCAGCAACCGCGGGTTGTTTGCGTCAAATAAATACCTTTTCTGTTCAAATAAAGTAAATTCAGATACCTGTACATAATCGCAGGATTTTTTATTTTTTTTTTAATAAATACATTTCATATTTTTGTGCTGTAATGTCAATTTTGTCTTAGCGGTCTGGTGCGTTTGGAGTCAAAGCCATTTTTAATTGATAGACGGTAACCTCGGATTCGTGTCAGTAATCGCAGGGGGTCTGCGTCAAATAAATTCATGTTATATTAATATTCTGTATCCTCAAACACCCTTCAGCCACCATAGGATTGTATGTCAAATGCATTTTTTTCTAATTTAGGCAATTTTTACGTGCCTATCAGCAACCGCGGGTTGTTTGCGTCAAATAAATACGTTTTCTGTTCAAATAAAGTAAATTCAGATACCTGTACATAATCGAGGGATTTTTTTTTTTTTTTTTTCAAATAAATACATTTCATATTTTTGTGCTGTAATGTCAATTATGTCTTAGCGGTCTGGTGCGTTTGGAGTCAAAGCCATTTTTAATTGATAGACGGTAACCTCGGAGACCTGTCAGTAATCGCACGGGGTCTGCCTCAAATAAATTCATGTTATATTAATATTCTGTATCCTCAAACACCCTTCAGCCACCATAGGATTTTATGTCAAATGCATTTTCTTCTAATTTAGGCAATTTTTACGTGCCTGTCAGCAACCGCGGGTTTTTTGCGTCAAATAAATACGTTTTCTGTTCAAATAAAGTAAATTCAGATACCTGTACATAATAGCAGGATTTTTTTTTTTTTTTAAATAAATACATTTCATATTTTTGTGCTGTAATGTCAATTATGTCTTAGCGGTCTAGTGCGTTTGGAGTCAAAGCCATTTTTAATTGATATACGGTAACCTCGGATACCTGTCAGTAATCGCACGGGGTCTGCCTCAAATAAATTCATGTTATATTAATATTCTGTATCCTCAAACACCCTTCAGCCACCATAGGATTTCATGTCAAATGCATTTTCTTCTAATTTAGGCAATTTTTACGTGCCTATCAGCAACCGCGGATTGTTTGCGTCAAATAAATACGTTTTCTGTTCAAATAAAGTAAATTCAGATACCTGTATATAATCGAGGGATTTTTTTTTTTTTTTTCAAATAAATACATTTCATATTTTTGTGCTGTAATGTCAATTATGTCTTAGCGGTCTGGTGCGTTTGGAGTCAAAGCCATTTTTAATTTATAGACGGTAACCTCGAATACCTGTCAGTAATCGCAGGGGGTCTGCGTCAAATAAATTCATGTTATATTAATATTCTGTATCCTCAAACACCCTTCAGCCACCATAGGATTTTATGTCAAATGCATTTTTTCTAATTTAGGCAATTTTTACGTGCCTATCAGCAACCGCGGGTTGTTTGCGTCAAATAAATACCTTTTCTGTTCAAATAAAATGAATTCAGATACCTGTACATAATAGCAGGATTTTTTTTTTTTTTTAAATAAATACATTTCATATTTTTGTGCTGTAATGTCAATTATGTCTTAGCGGTCTAGTGCGTTTGGAGTCAAAGCCATTTTTAATTGATATACGGTAACCTCGGATACCTGTCAGTAATCGCACGGGGTCTGCCTCAAATAAATTCATGTTATATTAATATTCTGTATCCTCAAACACCCTTCAGCCACCATAGGATTTCATGTCAAATGCATTTTCTTCTAATTTAGGCAATTTTTACGTGCCTATCAGCAACCGCGGGTTGTTTGCGTCAAATAAATACGTTTTCTGTTCAAATAAAGTAAATTCAGATACCTGTACATAATCGAGGGATTTTTTTTTTTTTTTAAATAAATACATTTCATATTTTTGTGCTGTAATGTCAATTATGTCTTAGCGGTCTAGTGCGTTTGGAGTCAAAGCCATTTTTAATTGATATATGGTAACCTCGGATACCTGTCAGTAATCGCACGGGGTCTGCCTCAAATAAATTCATGTTATATTAATATTCTGTATCCTCAAACACCCTTCAGCCACCATAGGATTTTATGTCAAATACATTTTCTTCTAATTTATGCAATTTTTACGTGCCTATCAGCAACCGCGGTTTGTTTGCGTCAAATAAATACGTTTTCTGTTCAAATAAAGTAAATTCAGATACCTGTACATAATAGCAGGATTTTTTATTTATTTTTATTTTTTTTTCAAATAAATACATTTCATATTTTTGTGCTGTAATGTCAATTATGTCTTAGCGGTCTGGTGCGTTTGGAGTCAAAGCCATTTTTAATTGATAGACGGTAACCTCGGAGACCTGTCAGTAATCGCACGGGGTCCGCCTCAAATAAATTCATGTTATATTAATATTCTGTATCCTCAAACACCCTTCAGCCACCATAGGATTTCATGTCAAATGCATTTTCTTCTAATTTAGGCAATTTTTACGTGCCTGTCAGCAACCGCGGGTTGTTTGCGTCAAATAAATACCTTTTCTGTTCAAATAAAATAAATTCAGATACCTGTACATAATAGCAGGATTTTTTTTTTTTTTTTAAATAAATACATTTCATATTTTTGTGCTGTAATGTCAATTATGTCTTAGCGGTCTAGTGCGTTTGGAGTCAAAGCCATTTTTAATTGATATATGGTAACCTCGGATACCTGTCAGTAATCGCACGGGGTCTGCCTCAAATAAATTCATGTTATATTAATATTCTGTATCCTCAAACACCCTTCAGCCACCATAGGATTTCATGTCAAATGCATTTTCTTCTAATTTAGGCAATTTTTACGTGCCTATCAGCAACCGCGGATTGTTTGCGTCAAATAAATACGTTTTCTGTTCAAATAAAGTAAATTCAGATACCTGTACATAATCGAGGGATTTTTTTTTTTTTTTTCAAATAAATACATTTCATATTTTTGTGCTGTAATGTCAATTATGTCTTAGCGGTCTGGTGCGTTTGGAGTCAAAGCCATTTTTAATTTATAGACGGTAACCTCGAATACCTGTCAGTAATCGCAGGGGGTCTGCGTCAAATAAATTCATGTTATATTAATATTCTGTATCCTCAAACACCCTTCAGCCACCATAGGATTTTATGTCAAATGCATTTTTTTCTAATTTAGGCAATTTTTACGTGCCTATCAGCAACCGCGGGTTGTTTGCGTCAAATAAATACCTTTTCTGTTCAAATAAAATAAATTCAGATACCTGTACATAATAGCAGGATTTTTTTTTTTTTTTTTAAATAAATACATTTCATATTTTTGTGCTGTAATGTCAATTATGTCTTAGCGGTCTGGTGCGTTTGGAGTCAAAGCCATTTTTAATTGATAGACGGTAACCTCGGATACCTGTCAGTAATCGCACGGGGTCTGCCTCAAATAAATTCATGTTATATTAATTATCTGTATCCTCAAACACCCTTCAGCCACCATAGGATTTTATGTCAAATGCATTTTCTTCTAATTTAGGCAATTTTTACGTGCCTATCAGCAACCGCGGGTTGTTTGCGTCAAATAAATACGTTTTCTGTTCAAATAAAGTAAATTCAGATACCTGTACATAATAGCAGGATTTGTATATTTTTTTTTTTTTTTCAAATAAATACATTTCATATTTTTGTGCTGTAATGTCAATTATGTCTTAGCGGTCTGGTGCGTTTGGAGTCAAAGCCATTTTTAATTGATAGACAGTAACCTCGGATACCTGTCAGTAATCGCAGAGGGTCTGCGTCAAATAAATTCATTTTATATTAATATTCTGTATCCTCAAACATCCTTCAGCCACAATAAGATTTTATATCAAATGCATTTTTTTCTAATTTAGGCAATTTTTACATGCCTATCAGCAACCGCGGGTTGTTTGCGTCAAATAAATACCTTTTCTGTTCAAATAAAGTAAATTCAGATACCTGTACATAATCGCAGGATTTTTTATTTTTTTTTTAATAAATACATTTCATATTTTTGTGCTGTAATGTCAATTTTGTCTTAGCGGTCTGGTGCGTTTGGAGTCAAAGCCATTTTTAATTGATAGACGGTAACCTCGGATTCGTGTCAGTAATCGCAGGGGGTCTGCGTCAAATAAATTCATGTTATATTAATATTCTGTATCCTCAAACACCCTTCAGCCACCATAGGATTGTATGTCAAATGCATTTTTTTCTAATTTAGGCAATTTTTACGTGCCTATCAGCAACCGCGGGTTGTTTGCGTCAAATAAATACGTTTTCTGTTCAAATAAAGTAAATTCAGATACCTGTACATAATCGAGGGATTTTTTTTTTTTTTTTTTCAAATAAATACATTTCATATTTTTGTGCTGTAATGTCAATTATGTCTTAGCGGTCTGGTGCGTTTGGAGTCAAAGCCATTTTTAATTGATAGACGGTAACCTCGGAGACCTGTCAGTAATCGCACGGGGTCTGCCTCAAATAAATTCATGTTATATTAATATTCTGTATCCTCAAACACCCTTCAGCCACCATAGGATTTTATGTCAAATGCATTTTCTTCTAATTTAGGCAATTTTTACGTGCCTGTCAGCAACCGCGGGTTTTTTGCGTCAAATAAATACGTTTTCTGTTCAAATAAAGTAAATTCAGATACCTGTACATAATAGCAGGATTTTTTTTTTTTTTTAAATAAATACATTTCATATTTTTGTGCTGTAATGTCAATTATGTCTTAGCGGTCTAGTGCGTTTGGAGTCAAAGCCATTTTTAATTGATATACGGTAACCTCGGATACCTGTCAGTAATCGCACGGGGTCTGCCTCAAATAAATTCATGTTATATTAATATTCTGTATCCTCAAACACCCTTCAGCCACCATAGGATTTCATGTCAAATGCATTTTCTTCTAATTTAGGCAATTTTTACGTGCCTATCAGCAACCGCGGATTGTTTGCGTCAAATAAATACGTTTTCTGTTCAAATAAAGTAAATTCAGATACCTGTATATAATCGAGGGATTTTTTTTTTTTTTTTCAAATAAATACATTTCATATTTTTGTGCTGTAATGTCAATTATGTCTTAGCGGTCTGGTGCGTTTGGAGTCAAAGCCATTTTTAATTTATAGACGGTAACCTCGAATACCTGTCAGTAATCGCAGGGGGTCTGCGTCAAATAAATTCATGTTATATTAATATTCTGTATCCTCAAACACCCTTCAGCCACCATAGGATTTTATGTCAAATGCATTTTTTCTAATTTAGGCAATTTTTACGTGCCTATCAGCAACCGCGGGTTGTTTGCGTCAAATAAATACCTTTTCTGTTCAAATAAAATGAATTCAGATACCTGTACATAATAGCAGGATTTTTTTTTTTTTTTTAAATAAATACATTTCATATTTTTGTGCTGTAATGTCAATTATGTCTTAGCGGTCTAGTGCGTTTGGAGTCAAAGCCATTTTTAATTGATATACGGTAACCTCGGATACCTGTCAGTAATCGCACGGGGTCTGCCTCAAATAAATTCATGTTATATTAATATTCTGTATCCTCAAACACCCTTCAGCCACCATAGGATTTCATGTCAAATGCATTTTCTTCTAATTTAGGCAATTTTTACGTGCCTATCAGCAACCGCGGGTTGTTTGCGTCAAATAAATACGTTTTCTGTTCAAATAAAGTAAATTCAGATACCTGTACATAATCGAGGGATTTTTTTTTTTTTTTAAATAAATACATTTCATATTTTTGTGCTGTAATGTCAATTATGTCTTAGCGGTCTAGTGCGTTTGGAGTCAAAGCCATTTTTAATTGATATATGGTAACCTCGGATACCTGTCAGTAATCGCACGGGGTCTGCCTCAAATAAATTCATGTTATATTAATATTCTGTATCCTCAAACACCCTTCAGCCACCATAGGATTTTATGTCAAATACATTTTCTTCTAATTTATGCAATTTTTACGTGCCTATCAGCAACCGCGGTTTGTTTGCGTCAAATAAATACGTTTTCTGTTCAAATAAAGTAAATTCAGATACCTGTACATAATAGCAGGATTTTTTATTTATTTTTATTTTTTTTTCAAATAAATACATTTCATATTTTTGTGCTGTAATGTCAATTATGTCTTAGCGGTCTGGTGCGTTTGGAGTCAAAGCCATTTTTAATTGATAGACGGTAACCTCGGAGACCTGTCAGTAATCGCACGGGGTCCGCCTCAAATAAATTCATGTTATATTAATATTCTGTATCCTCAAACACCCTTCAGCCACCATAGGATTTCATGTCAAATGCATTTTCTTCTAATTTAGGCAATTTTTACGTGCCTATCAGCAACCGCGGGTTGTTTGCGTCAAATAAATACGTTTTCTGTTCAAATAAAGTAAATTCAGATACCTGTACATAATCGAGGGATTTTTTTTTTTTTTTAAAATAAATACATTTCATATTTTTGTGCTGTAATGTCAATTATGTCTTAGCGGTCTAGTGCGTTTGGAGTCAAAGCCATTTTTAATTGATATATGGTAACCTCGGATACCTGTCAGTAATCGCACGGGGTCTGCCTCAAATAAATTCATGTTATATTAATATTCTGTATCCTCAAACACCCTTCAGCCACCATAGGATTTCATGTCAAATGCATTTTCTTCTAATTTAGGCAATTTTTACGTGCCTATCAGCAACCGCGGATTGTTTGCGTCAAATAAATACGTTTTCTGTTCAAATAAAGTAAATTCAGATACCTGTACATAATCGAGGGATTTTTTTTTTTTTTTTCAAATAAATACATTTCATATTTTTGTGCTGTAATGTCAATTATGTCTTAGCGGTCTGGTGCGTTTGGAGTCAAAGCCATTTTTAATTTATAGACGGTAACCTCGAATACCTGTCAGTAATCGCAGGGGGTCTGCGTCAAATAAATTCATGTTATATTAATATTCTGTATCCTCAAACACCCTTCAGCCACCATAGGATTTTATGTCAAATGCATTTTTTTCTAATTTAGGCAATTTTTACGTGCCTATCAGCAACCGCGGGTTGTTTGCGTCAAATAAATACCTTTTCTGTTCAAATAAAATAAATTCAGATACCTGTACATAATAGCAGGATTTTTTTTTTTTTTTTTTTCAAATAAATACATTTCATATTTTTGTGCTGTAATGTCAATTATGTCTTAGCGGTCTGGTGCGTTTGGAGTCAAAGCCATTTTTAATTGATAGACGGTAACCTCGGATACCTGTCAGTAATCGCAGGGGGTCTGAGTCAAATAAATTCATGTTATATTAATATTCTGTATCCTCAAACACCCTTCAGCCACCATAGGATTTTATGTCAAATGCATTTTCTTCTAATTTAGGCAATTTTTACATGTTACTCAGCAACCGAGGGTAGTTTGCTTCAAATAAATGTTTTCTGTTCAAACAGAGTAAATTCAGATACCTGTACGCAATCGCAGGAGTTTTGTCTCAAATAAATACATTTCATATTTTTGTGCTGTAATGTCAATTATGTCTTAGCGGTCTGGTGCGTTTGGAGTCAAAGCCATTTTTAATTGATAGACGGTAACCTCGGATACCTGTCAGTAATCGCACGGGGTCTGCCTCAAATAAATTCATGTTATATTAATATTCTGTATCCTCAAACACCCTTCAGCCACCATAGGATTTTATGTCAAATACATTTTCTTCTAATTTAGGCAATTTTTACGTGCCTATCAGCAACCGCGGTTTGTTTGCGTCAAATAAATACGTTTTCTGTTCAAATAAAGTAAATTCAGATACCTGTACATAATAGCAGGATTTTTTATTTATTTTTATTTTTTTTTCAAATAAATACATTTCATATTTTTGTGCTGTAATGTCAATTATGTCTTAGCGGTCTGGTGCGTTTGGAGTCAAAGCCATTTTTAATTGATAGACGGTAACCTCGGAGACCTGTCAGTAATCGCACGGGGTCTGCCTCAAATAAATTCATGTTATATTAATATTCTGTATCCTCAAACACCCTTCAGCCACCATAGGATTTCATGTCAAAAGCATTTTCTTCTAATTTAGGCAATTTTTACGTGCCTATCAGCAACCGCGGGTTGTTTGCGTCAAATAAATACGTTTTCTGTTCAAATAAAGTAAATTCAGATACCTGTACATAATCGAGGGATTTTTTTTTTTTTTTCAAATAAATACATTTCATATTTTTGTGCTGTAATGTCAATTATGTCTTAGCGGTCTGGTGCGTTTGGAGTCAAAGCCATTTTTAATTTATAGACGGTAACCTCGAATACCTGTCAGTAATCGCACGGGGTCTGCCTCAAATAAATTCATGTTATATTAATATTCTGTATCCTCAAACACCCTTCAGCCACCCTAGGATTTTATGTCAAATGCATTTTCTTCTAATTTAGGCAATTTTTACATGCCTATCAGCAACCGCGGGTTGTTTGCGTGAAATAAATACGTTTTCTGTTCAAATAAAGTAAATTCAGATACCTGTACATAATAGCAGGATTTATTTATTTTTTTTTCAAATAAATACATTTCATATTTTTGTGCTGTAATGTCAATTATGTCTTAGCGGTCTAGTGCGTTTGGAGTCAAAGCCATTTTTAATTGATAGACGGTAACCTCGGATACCTGTCAGTAATCGCAGGGGGTCTGCGTCAAATAAATTCATTTTATATTAATATTCTGTATCCTCAAACATCCTTCAGCCACCATAAGATTTTATATCAAATGCATTTTTTTTCTAATTTAGGCAATTTTTACATGCCTATCAGCAACCGCGGGTTGTTTGCGTCAAATAAATACCTTTTCTGTTCAAATAAAATAAATTCAGATACCTGTACGCAATCGCAGGAGTTTTGTCTCAAATAAATACATTTCATATTTTTGTGCTGTAATGTCAATTATGTCTTAGCGGTCTGGTGCGTTTGGAGTCAAAGCCATTTTTAATTGATAGATGGTAACCTCGGATACCTGTCAGTAATCGCACGGGGTCTGCCTCAAATAAATTCATGTTATATTAATATTCTGTATCCTCAAACACCCTTCAGCCACCATAGGATTTTATGTCAAATGCATTTTCTTCTAATTTAGGCAATTTTTACGTGCCTATCAGCAACCGCGGGTTGTTTGCGTCAAATAAATACGTTTTCTGTTCAAATAAAGTAAATTCAGATACCTGTACATAATAGCAGGATTTTTTTTTTTTTTTTTTTTTTTTCAAATAAATACATTTCATATTTTTGTGCTGTAATGTCAATTATGTCTTAGCGGTCTGGTGCGTTTGGAGTCAAAGCCATTTTTAATTGATAGACAGTAACCTCGGATACCTGTCAGTAATCGCAGAGGGTCTGCGTCAAATAAATTCATTTTATATTAATATTCTGTATCCTCAAACATCCTTCAGCCACCATAAGATTTTATATCAAATGCATTTTTTTCTAATTTAGGCAATTTTTACATGCCTATCAGCAACCGCGGGTTGTTTGCGTCAAATAAATACCTTTTCTGTTCAAATAAAATAAATTCAGATACCTGTACATAATAGCAGGATTTTTTTTTTTTTTTTTTCAAATAAATACATTTCATATTTTTGTGCTGTAATGTCAATTATGTCTTAGCGGTCTGGTGCGTTTGGAGTCAAAGCCATTTTTAATTGATAGACGGTAACCTCGGATACCTTTCAGTAATCGCACGGGGTCTGCGTCAAATTAAATTCATGTTATATTAATATTCTGTATCCTCAAACACCCTTCAGCCACCATAGGATTGTATGTCAAATGCATTTTTTTCTAATTTAGGCAATTTTTACATGTTACTCAGCAACCGAGGGTAGTTTGCCTCAAATAAATGTTTTCTGTTCAAATAAAGTAAATTCAGATACCTGTACGCAATCGCAGGAGTTTTGTCTCAAATAAATACATTTCATATTTTTGTGCTGTAATGTCAATTATGTCTTAGCGGTCTGGTGCGTTTGGAGTCAAAGCCATTTTTAATTGATAGACGGTAACCTCGGATACCTGTCAGTAATCGCAGGGGGTCTGCGTCAAATAAATTCATTTTATATTAATATTCTGTATCCTCAAACATCCTTCAGCCACCATAAGATTTTATATCAAATGCATTTTTTTCTAATTTAGGCAATTTTTACATGCCTATCAGCAACCGCGGGTTGTTTGCATCAAATAAATACCTTTTCTGTTCAAATAAAGTAAATTCAGATACCTGTACATAATCGCAGGATTTTTTTTTCTTTTTCTTTTTTTTTTTTTTTTTCAAATAAATACATTTCATATTTTTGTGCTGTAATGTCAATTATGTCTTAGCGGTCTGGTGCGTTTGGAGTCAAAGCCATTTTTAATTGATAGACGGTAACCTCGGAATCCTGTCAGTAATCGCACGGGGTCTGCCTCAAATAAATTCATGTTATATTAATATTCTGTATCCTCAAACACCCTTCAGCCACCGTAGGATTGTATGTCAAATGCATTTTTTTCTAATCTAGGCAATTTTTACATGCTACTCAGCAACCGAGGGTAGTTTGCCTCAAATAAATGTTTTCTGTTCAAATAAAGTAAATTCAGATACCTGTACATAATAAAGGGATTTTTTTTTTTTTTTTTTCAAATAAATACATTTCATATTTTTGTGCTGTAATGTCAATTATGTCTTAGCGGTCTGGTGCGTTTGGAGTCAAAGCCATTTTTAATTGATAGATGGTAACCTCGGATACCTGTCAGTAATCGCACGGGGTCTGCCTCAAATAAATTCATGTTATATTAATATTCTGTATCCTCAAACACCCTTCAGCCACCATAGGATTTCATGTCAAATGCATTTTCTTCTAATTTAGGCAATTTTTACGTGCCTATCAGCAACCGCGGGTTGTTTGCGTCAAATAAATACGTTTTCTGTTCAAATAAAGTAAATTCAGATACCTGTACATAATAGCAGGATTTATTTATTTTTTTTTCAAATAAATACATTTCATATTTTTGTGCTGTAATGTCAATTATGTCTTAGCGGTCTAGTGCGTTTGGAGTCAAAGCCATTTTTAATTGATAGACGGTAATCTCGGATACCTGTCAGTAATCGCAGGGGGTCTGCGTCAAATAAATTCATTTTATATTAATATTCTGTATCCTCAAACATCCTTCAGCCACCATAAGATTTTATATCAAATGCATTTTTTTTCTAATTTAGGCAATTTTTACATGCCTATCAGCAACCGCGGGTTGTTTGCGTCAAATAAATACCTTTTCTGTTCAAATAAAATAAATTCAGATACCTGTACGCAATCGCAGGAGTTTTGTCTCAAATAAATACATTTCATATTTTTGTGCTGTAATGTCAATTATGTCTTAGCGGTCTGGTGCGTTTGGAGTCAAAGCCATTTTTAATTGATAGATGGTAACCTCGGATACCTGTCAGTAATCGCACGGGGTCTGCCTCAAATAAATTCATGTTATATTAATATTCTGTATCCTCAAACACCCTTCAGCCACCATAGGATTTTATGTCAAATGCATTTTCTTCTAATTTAGGCAATTTTTACGTGCCTATCAGCAACCGCGGGTTGTTTGCGTCAAATAAATACGTTTTCTGTTCAAATAAAGTAAATTCAGATACCTGTACATAATAGCAGGATTTGTTTTTTTTTTTTTTTTTTTTCAAATAAATACATTTCATATTTTTGTGCTGTAATGTCAATTATGTCTTAGCGGTCTGGTGCGTTTGGAGTCAAAGCCATTTTTAATTGATAGACAGTAACCTCGGATACCTGTCAGTAATCGCAGAAGGTCTGCGTCAAATAAATTCATTTTATATTAATATTCTGTATCCTCAAACATCCTTCAGCCACCATAAGATTTTATATCAAATGCATTTTTTTCTAATTTAGGCAATTTTTACATGCCTATCAGCAACCGCGGGTTGTTTGCGTCAAATAAATACCTTTTCTGTTCAAATAAAGTAAATTCAGATACCTGTACATAATCGCAGGATTTTTTATTTTTTTTTAATAAATACATTTCATATTTTTGTGCTGTAATGTCAATTTTGTCTTAGCGGTCTGGTGCGTTTGGAGTCAAAGCCATTTTTAATTGATAGACGGTAACCTCGGATACCTGTCAGTAATCGCAGGGGGTCTGCGTCAAATAAATTCATGTTATATTAATATTCTGTATCCTCAAACACCCTTCAGCCACCATAGGATTTCATGTCAAATGCATTTTCTTCTAATTTAGGCAATTTTTACGTGCCTATCAGCAACCGCGGATTGTTTGCGTCAAATAAATACGTTTTCTGTTCAAATAAAGTAAATTCAGATACCTGTACATAATCGAGGGATTTTTTTTTTTTTTTTTTCAAATAAATACATTTCATATTTTTGTGCTGTAATGTCAATTATGTCTTAGCGGTCTGGTGCGTTTGGAGTCAAAGCCATTTTTAATTTATAGAGGGTAACCTCGAATACCTGTCAGTAATCGCAGGGGGTCTGCGTCAAATAAATTCATGTTATATTAATATTCTGTATCCTCAAACACCCTTCAGCCACCATAGGATTTTATGTCAAATGCATTTTTTTCTAATTTAGGCAATTTTTACGTGCCTATCAGCAACCGCGGGTTGTTTGCGTCAAATAAATACCTTTTCTGTTCAAATAAAATAAATTCAGATACCTGTACATAATAGCAGGATTTTTTTTTTTTTTTTTCAAATAAATACATTTCATATTTTTGTGCTGTAATGTCAATTATGTCTTAGCGGTCTGGTGCGTTTGGAGTCAAAGCCATTTTTAATTGATAGACGGTAACCTCGGATACCTTTCAGTAATCGCACGGGGTCTGCGTCAAATTAAATTCATGTTATATTAATATTCTGTATCCTCAAACACCCTTCAGCCACCATAGGATTGTATGTCAAATGCATTTTTTTCTAATTTAGGCAATTTTTACATGTTACTCAGCAACCGAGGGTAGTTTGCCTCAAATAAATGTTTTCTGTTCAAATAAAGTAAATTCAGATACCTGTACGCAATCGCAGGAGTTTTGTCTCAAATAAATACATTTCATATTTTTGTGCTGTAATGTCAATTATGTCTTAGCGGTCTGGTGCGTTTGGAGTCAAAGCCATTTTTAATTGATAGACGGTAACCTCGGATACCTGTCAGTAATCGCACGGGGTCTGCCTCAAATAAATTCATGTTATATTAATATTCTGTATCCTCAAACACCCTTCAGCCACCATAGGATTTTATGTCAAATACATTTTCTTCTAATTTAGGCAATTTTTACGTGCCTATCAGCAACCGCGGTTTGTTTGCGTCAAATAAATACGTTTTCTGTTCAAATAAAGTAAATTCAGATACCTGTACATAATAGCAGGATTTTTTATTTATTTTTATTTTTTTTTCAAATAAATACATTTCATATTTTTGTGCTGTAATGTCAATTATGTCTTAGCGGTCTGGTGCGTTTGGAGTCAAAGCCATTTTTAATTTATAGACGGTAACCTCGAATACCTGTCAGTAATCGCACGGGGTCTGCCTCAAATAAATTCATGTTATATTAATATTCTGTATCCTCAAACACCCTTCAGCCACCCTAGGATTTTATGTCAAATGCATTTTCTTCTAATTTAGGCAATTTTTACATGCCTATCAGCAACCGCGGGTTGTTTGCGTGAAATAAATACGTTTTCTGTTCAAATAAAGTAAATTCAGATACCTGTACATAATAGCAGGATTTATTTTTATTTTTTTCAAATAAATACATTTCATATTTTTGTGCTGTAATGTCAATTATGTCTTAGCGGTCTAGTGCGTTTGGAGTCAAAGCCATTTTTAATTGATAGACGGTAACCTCGGACACCTGTCAGTAATCGCAGGGGGTCTGCGTCAAATAAATTCATTTTATATTAATATTCTGTATCCTCAAACATCCTTCAGCCACCATAAGATTTTATATCAAATGCATTTTTTTTCTAATTTAGGCAATTTTTACATGCCTATCAGCAACCGCGGGTTGTTTGCGTCAAATAAATACCTTTTCTGTTCAAATAAAATAAATTCAGATACCTGTACGCAATCGCAGGAGTTTTGTCTCAAATAAATACATTTCATATTTTTGTGCTGTAATGTCAATTATGTCTTAGCGGTCTGGTGCGTTTGGAGTCAAAGCCATTTTTAATTGATAGATGGTAACCTCGGATACCTGTCAGTAATCGCACGGGGTCTGCCTCAAATAAATTCATGTTATATTAATATTCTGTATCCTCAAACACCCTTCAGCCACCATAGGATTTTATGTCAAATGCATTTTCTTCTAATTTAGGCAATTTTTACGTGCCTATCAGCAACCGCGGGTTGTTTGCGTCAAATAAATACGTTTTCTGTTCAAATAAAGTAAATTCAGATACCTGTACATAATAGCAGGATTTGTTTTTTTTTTTTTTGTTTTTTTCAAATAAATACATTTCATATTTTTGTGCTGTAATGTCAATTATGTCTTAGCGGTCTGGTGCGTTTGGAGTCAAAGCCATTTTTAATTGATAGACAGTAACCTCGGATACCTGTCAGTAATCGCAGAGGGTCTGCGTCAAATAAATTCATTTGAACCTTTATTTGAACCTTTTCTGTTCAAATAAAGTAAATTCAGATACCTGTACATAATAGCAGGATTTTTTTTTTTTTTAAATAAATACATTTCATATTTTTGTGCTGTAATGTCAATTATGTCTTAGCGGTCTGGTGCGTTTGGAGTCAAAGCCATTTTTAATTGATAGACGGTAACCTCGGATACCTGTCAGTAATCGCACGGGGTCTGCCTCAAATAAATTCATGTTATATTAATATTCTGTATCCTCAAACATCCTTCAGCCACCATAAGATTTTATATCAAATGCATTTTTTTCTAATTTAGGCAATTTTTACGTGCCTATCAGCAACCGCGGGTTGTTTGCGTCAAATAAATACCTTTTCTGTTCAAATAAAATGAATTCAGATACCTGTACATAATAGCAGGATTTTTTTTTTTTTTTTTAAATAAATACATTTCATATTTTTGTGCTGTAATGTCAATTATGTCTTAGCGGTCTAGTGCGTTTGGAGTCAAAGCCATTTTTAATTGATATACGGTAACCTCGGATACCTGTCAGTAATCGCACGGGGTCTGCCTCAAATAAATTCATGTTATATTAATATTCTGTATCCTCAAACACCCTTCAGCCACCATAGGATTTCATGTCAAATGCATTTTCTTCTAATTTAGGCAATTTTTACGTGCCTATCAGCAACCGCGGGTTGTTTGCGTCAAATAAATACGTTTTCTGTTCAAATAAAGTAAATTCAGATACCTGTACATAATCGAGGGATTTTTTTTTTTTTTTAAATAAATACATTTCATATTTTTGTGCTGTAATGTCAATTATGTCTTAGCGGTCTAGTGCGTTTGGAGTCAAAGCCATTTTTAATTGATATATGGTAACCTCGGATACCTGTCAGTAATCACACGGGGTCTGCCTCAAATAAATTCATGTTATATTAATATTCTGTATCCTCAAACACCCTTCAGCCACCATAGGATTTCATGTCAAATGCATTTTCTTCTAATTTAGGCAATTTTTACGTGCCTATCAGCAACCGCGGATTGTTTGCGTCAAATAAATACGTTTTCTGTTCAAATAAAGTAAATTCAGATACCTGTACATAATCGAGGGATTTTTTTTTTTTTTTCAAATAAATACATTTCATATTTTTGTGCTGTAATGTCAATTATGTCTTAGCGGTCTGGTGCGTTTGGAGTCAAAGCCATTTTTAATTTATAGACGGTAACCTCGAATACCTGTCAGTAATCGCAGGGGGTCTGCGTCAAATAAATTCATGTTATATTAATATTCTGTATCCTCAAACACCCTTCAGCCACCATAGGATTTTATGTCAAATGCATTTTTTTCTAATTTAGGCAATTTTTACGTGCCTATCAGCAACCGCGGGTTGTTTGCGTCAAATAAATACCTTTTCTGTTCAAATAAAATAAATTCAGATACCTGTACATAATAGCAGGATTTTTTTTTTTTTTTTTTCAAATAAATACATTTCATATTTTTGTGCTGTAATGTCAATTATGTCTTAGCGGTCTGGTGCGTTTGGAGTCAAAGCCATTTTTAATTGATAGACGGTAACCTCGGATACCTGTCAGTAATCGCAGGGGGTCTGAGTCAAATAAATTCATGTTATATTAATATTCTGTATCCTCAAACACCCTTCAGCCACCATAGGATTTTATGTCAAATGCATTTTCTTCTAATTTAGGCAATTTTTACATGTTACTCAGCAACCGAGGGTAGTTTGCTTCAAATAAATGTTTTCTGTTCAAACAGAGTAAATTCAGATACCTGTACGCAATCGCAGGAGTTTTGTCTCAAATAAATACATTTCATATTTTTGTGCTGTAATGTCAATTATGTCTTAGCGGTCTGGTGCGTTTGGAGTCAAAGCCATTTTTAATTGATAGACGGTAACCTCGGATACCTTTCAGTAATCGCACGGGGTCTGCGTCAAATTAAATTCATGTTATATTAATATTCTGTATCCTCAAACACCCTTCAGCCACCATAGGATTGTATGTCAAATGCATTTTTTTCTAATTTAGGCAATTTTTACATGTTACTCAGCAACCGAGGGTAGTTTGCCTCAAATAAATGTTTTCTGTTCAAATAAAGTAAATTCAGATACCTGTACGCAATCGCAGGAGTTTTGTCTCAAATAAATACATTTCATATTTTTGTGCTGTAATGTCAATTATGTCTTAGCGGTCTGGTGCGTTTGGAGTCAAAGCCATTTTTAATTGATAGACGGTAACCTCGGATACCTGTCAGTAATCGCACGGGGTCTGCCTCAAATAAATTCATGTTATATTAATATTCTGTATCCTCAAACACCCTTCAGCCACCATAGGATTTTATGTCAAATACATTTTCTTCTAATTTAGGCAATTTTTACGTGCCTATCAGCAACCGCGGTTTGTTTGCGTCAAATAAATACGTTTTCTGTTCAAATAAAGTAAATTCAGATACCTGTACATAATAGCAGGATTTTTTATTTATTTTTATTTTTTTTTCAAATAAATACATTTCATATTTTTGTGCTGTAATGTCAATTATGTCTTAGCGGTCTGGTGCGTTTGGAGTCAAAGCCATTTTTAATTGATAGACGGTAACCTCGGAGACCTGTCAGTAATCGCACGGGGTCTGCCTCAAATAAATTCATGTTATATTAATATTCTGTATCCTCAAACACCCTTCAGCCACCATAGGATTTCATGTCAAAAGCATTTTCTTCTAATTTAGGCAATTTTTACGTGCCTATCAGCAACCGCGGGTTGTTTGCGTCAAATAAATACGTTTTCTGTTCAAATAAAGTAAATTCAGATACCTGTACATAATCGAGGGATTTTTTTTTTTTTTTCAAATAAATACATTTCATATTTTTGTGCTGTAATGTCAATTATGTCTTAGCGGTCTGGTGCGTTTGGAGTCAAAGCCATTTTTAATTTATAGACGGTAACCTCGAATACCTGTCAGTAATCGCACGGGGTCTGCCTCAAATAAATTCATGTTATATTAATATTCTGTATCCTCAAACACCCTTCAGCCACCCTAGGATTTTATGTCAAATGCATTTTCTTCTAATTTAGGCAATTTTTACATGCCTATCAGCAACCGCGGGTTGTTTGCGTGAAATAAATACGTTTTCTGTTCAAATAAAGTAAATTCAGATACCTGTACATAATAGCAGGATTTATTTATTTTTTTTTCAAATAAATACATTTCATATTTTTGTGCTGTAATGTCAATTATGTCTTAGCGGTCTAGTGCGTTTGGAGTCAAAGCCATTTTTAATTGATAGACGGTAACCTCGGATACCTGTCAGTAATCGCAGGGGGTCTGCGTCAAATAAATTCATTTTATATTAATATTCTGTATCCTCAAACATCCTTCAGCCACCATAAGATTTTATATCAAATGCATTTTTTTTCTAATTTAGGCAATTTTTACATGCCTATCAGCAACCGCGGGTTGTTTGCGTCAAATAAATACCTTTTCTGTTCAAATAAAATAAATTCAGATACCTGTACGCAATCGCAGGAGTTTTGTCTCAAATAAATACATTTCATATTTTTGTGCTGTAATGTCAATTATGTCTTAGCGGTCTGGTGCGTTTGGAGTCAAAGCCATTTTTAATTGATAGACGGTAACCTCGGAGACCTGTCAGTAATCGCACGGGGTCTGCCTCAAATAAATTCATGTTATATTAATATTCTGTATCCTCAAACACCCTTCAGCCACCATAGGATTTCATGTCAAAAGCATTTTCTTCTAATTTAGGCAATTTTTACGTGCCTATCAGCAACCGCGGGTTGTTTGCGTCAAATAAATACGTTTTCTGTTCAAATAAAGTAAATTCAGATACCTGTACATAATCGAGGGATTTTTTTTTTTTTTTCAAATAAATACATTTCATATTTTTGTGCTGTAATGTCAATTATGTCTTAGCGGTCTGGTGCGTTTGGAGTCAAAGCCATTTTTAATTTATAGACGGTAACCTCGAATACCTGTCAGTAATCGCACGGGGTCTGCCTCAAATAAATTCATGTTATATTAATATTCTGTATCCTCAAACACCCTTCAGCCACCCTAGGATTTTATGTCAAATGCATTTTCTTCTAATTTAGGCAATTTTTACATGCCTATCAGCAACCGCGGGTTGTTTGCGTGAAATAAATACGTTTTCTGTTCAAATAAAGTAAATTCAGATACCTGTACATAATAGCAGGATTTATTTTTTTTTTTTTCAAATAAATACATTTCATATTTTTGTGCTGTAATGTCAATTATGTCTTAGCGGTCTAGTGCGTTTGGAGTCAAAGCCATTTTTAATTGATAGACGGTAACCTCGGATACCTGTCAGTAATCGCAGGGGGTCTGCGTCAAATAAATTCATTTTATATTAATATTCTGTATCCTCAAACATCCTTCAGCCACCATAAGATTTTATATCAAATGCATTTTTTTTCTAATTTAGGCAATTTTTACATGCCTATCAGCAACCGCGGGTTGTTTGCGTCAAATAAATACCTTTTCTGTTCAAATAAAATAAATTCAGATACCTGTACGCAATCGCAGGAGTTTTGTCTCAAATAAATACATTTCATATTTTTGTGCTGTAATGTCAATTATGTCTTAGCGGTCTGGTGCGTTTGGAGTCAAAGCCATTTTTAATTGATAGATGGTAACCTCGGATACCTGTCAGTAATCGCACGGGGTCTGCCTCAAATAAATTCATGTTATATTAATATTCTGTATCCTCAAACACCCTTCAGCCACCATAGGATTTTATGTCAAATGCATTTTCTTCTAATTTAGGCAATTTTTACGTGCCTATCAGCAACCGCGGGTTGTTTGCGTCAAATAAATACGTTTTCTGTTCAAATAAAGTAAATTCAGATACCTGTACATAATAGCAGGATTTGTTTTTTTGTTTTTTTTTTTTCAAATAAATACATTTCATATTTTTGTGCTGTAATGTCAATTATGTATTAGCGGTCTGGTGCGTTTGGAGTCAAAGCCATTTTTAATTGATAGACAGTAACCTCGGATACCTGTCAGTAATCGCAGAGGGTCTGCGTCAAATAAATTCATTTTATATTAATATTCTGTATCCTCAAACATCCTTCAGCCACCATAAGATTTTATATCAAATGCATTTTTTTCTAATTTAGGCAATTTTTACATGCCTATCAGCAACCGCGGGTTGTTTGCGTCAAATAAATACCTTTTCTGTTCAAATAAAGTAAATTCAGATACCTGTACATAATCGCAGGATTTTTTATTTTTTTTTAATAAATACATTTCATATTTTTGTGCTGTAATGTCAATTTTGTCTTAGCGGTCTGGTGCGTTTGGAGTCAAAGCCATTTTTAATTGATAGACGGTAACCTCGGATACCTGTCAGTAATCGCAGGGGGTCTGCGTCAAATAAATTCATTTTATATTAATATTCTGTATCCTCAAACATCCTTCAGCCACCATAAGATTTTATATCAAATGCATTTTTTTTCTAATTTAGGCAATTTTTACATGCCTATCAGCAACCGCGGGTTGTTTGCGTCAAATAAATACCTTTTCTGTTCAAATAAAATAAATTCAGATACCTGTACGCAATCGCAGGAGTTTTGTCTCAAATAAATACATTTCATATTTTTGTGCTGTAATGTCAATTATGTCTTAGCGGTCTGGTGCGTTTGGAGTCAAAGCCATTTTTAATTGATAGATGGTAACCTCGGATACCTGTCAGTAATCGCACGGGGTCTGCCTCAAATAAATTCATGTTATATTAATATTCTGTATCCTCAAACACCCTTCAGCCACCATAGGATTTTATGTCAAATGCATTTTCTTCTAATTTAGGCAATTTTTACGTGCCTATCAGCAACCGCGGGTTGTTTGCGTCAAATAAATACGTTTTCTGTTCAAATAAAGTAAATTCAGATACCTGTACATAATAGCAGGATTTGTTTTTTTTTTTTTTTTTTTTCAAATAAATACATTTCATATTTTTGTGCTGTAATGTCAATTATGTCTTAGCGGTCTGGTGCGTTTGGAGTCAAAGCCATTTTTAATTGATAGACAGTAACCTCGGATACCTGTCAGTAATCGCAGAAGGTCTGCGTCAAATAAATTCATTTTATATTAATATTCTGTATCCTCAAACATCCTTCAGCCACCATAAGATTTTATATCAAATGCATTTTTTTCTAATTTAGGCAATTTTTACATGCCTATCAGCAACCGCGGGTTGTTTGCGTCAAATAAATACCTTTTCTGTTCAAATAAAGTAAATTCAGATACCTGTACATAATCGCAGGATTTTTTATTTTTTTTTAATAAATACATTTCATATTTTTGTGCTGTAATGTCAATTTTGTCTTAGCGGTCTGGTGCGTTTGGAGTCAAAGCCATTTTTAATTGATAGACGGTAACCTCGGATACCTGTCAGTAATCGCAGGGGGTCTGCGTCAAATAAATTCATGTTATATTAATATTCTGTATCCTCAAACACCCTTCAGCCACCATAGGATTTCATGTCAAATGCATTTTCTTCTAATTTAGGCAATTTTTACGTGCCTATCAGCAACCGCGGATTGTTTGCGTCAAATAAATACGTTTTCTGTTCAAATAAAGTAAATTCAGATACCTGTACATAATCGAGGGATTTTTTTTTTTTTTTTTCAAATAAATACATTTCATATTTTTGTGCTGTAATGTCAATTATGTCTTAGCGGTCTGGTGCGTTTGGAGTCAAAGCCATTTTTAATTTATAGACGGTAACCTCGAATACCTGTCAGTAATCGCAGGGGGTCTGCGTCAAATAAATTCATGTTATATTAATATTCTGTATCCTCAAACACCCTTCAGCCACCATAGGATTTTATGTCAAATGCATTTTTTTCTAATTTAGGCAATTTTTACGTGCCTATCAGCAACCGCGGGTTGTTTGCGTCAAATAAATACCTTTTCTGTTCAAATAAAATAAATTCAGATACCTGTACATAATAGCAGGATTTTTTTTTTTTTTTTTTCAAATAAATACATTTCATATTTTTGTGCTGTAATGTCAATTATGTCTTAGCGGTCTGGTGCGTTTGGAGTCAAAGCCATTTTTAATTGATAGACGGTAACCTCGGATACCTTTCAGTAATCGCACGGGGTCTGCGTCAAATTAAATTCATGTTATATTAATATTCTGTATCCTCAAACACCCTTCAGCCACCATAGGATTGTATGTCAAATGCATTTTTTTCTAATTTAGGCAATTTTTACATGTTACTCAGCAACCGAGGGTAGTTTGCCTCAAATAAATGTTTTCTGTTCAAATAAAGTAAATTCAGATACCTGTACGCAATCGCAGGAGTTTTGTCTCAAATAAATACATTTCATATTTTTGTGCTGTAATGTCAATTATGTCTTAGCGGTCTGGTGCGTTTGGAGTCAAAGCCATTTTTAATTGATAGACGGTAACCTCGGATACCTGTCAGTAATCGCACGGGGTCTGCCTCAAATAAATTCATGTTATATTAATATTCTGTATCCTCAAACACCCTTCAGCCACCATAGGATTTTATGTCAAATACATTTTCTTCTAATTTAGGCAATTTTTACGTGCCTATCAGCAACCGCGGTTTGTTTGCGTCAAATAAATACGTTTTCTGTTCAAATAAAGTAAATTCAGATACCTGTACATAATAGCAGGATTTTTTATTTATTTTTATTTTTTTTTCAAATAAATACATTTCATATTTTTGTGCTGTAATGTCAATTATGTCTTAGCGGTCTGGTGCGTTTGGAGTCAAAGCCATTTTTAATTTATAGACGGTAACCTCGAATACCTGTCAGTAATCGCACGGGGTCTGCCTCAAATAAATTCATGTTATATTAATATTCTGTATCCTCAAACACCCTTCAGCCACCATAGGATTTTATGTCAAATGCATTTTCTTCTAATTTAGGCAATTTTTACGTGCCTATCAGCAACCGCGGGTTGTTTGCGTCAAATAAATACCTTTTCTGTTCAAATAGAGTAAATTCAGATACCTGTACGCAATCGCAGGAGTTTTGTCTCAAATAAATACATTTCATATTTTTGTGCTGTAATGTCAATTATGTCTTAGCGGTCTGGTGCGTTTGGAGTCAAAGCCATTTTTAATTGATAGACGGTAACCTCGGATACCTGTCAGTAATCGCACGGGGTCTGCGTCAAATTAAATTCATGTTATATTAATATTCTGTATCCTCAAACACCCTTCAGCCACCATAGGATTGTATGTCAAATGCATTTTTTTCTAATTTAGGCAATTTTTACATGTTACTCAGCAACCGAGGGTAGTTTGCCTCAAATAAATGTTTTCTGTTCAAATAAAGTAAATTCAGATACCTGTACGCAATCGCAGGAGTTTTGTCTCAAATAAATACATTTCATATTTTTGTGCTGTAATGTCAATTATGTCTTAGCGGTCTGGTGCGTTTGGAGTCAAAGCAATTTTTAATTGATAGAAGGTAACCTCGGATACCTGTCAGTAATCGCAGGGGGTCTGCGTCAAATAAATTCATGTTATATTAATATTCTGTATCCTCAAACACCCTTCAGCCACCAAAGGATTTTATGTCAAATGCATTTTCTTCTAATTTAGGCAATTTTTACTTGCCTATCAGCAACCGCGGGTTGTTTGCGTCAAATAAATATGTTTTCTGTTCAAAAAAAGTAAATTCAGATACCTGTACATAATCGCAGGAGTTTTGTCTCAAATAAATACAATTCATATTTTTGTGCTGTAATGTCAATTATGTCTTAGCGGTCTGGTGCGTTTGGCGTCAAAGCCATTTTTAATTGATAGACGGTAACCTCGGATACCTGTCAGTAATCGCAAGGGGTCTGAGTCAAATAAATTCATATTATATTAATATTCTGTATCCTCAAACACCCTTCAGCCACCATAGGATTGTATGTCAAATGCATTTTTTTCTAATTTAGGAAATTTTTACATGCTACTTAGCAACAGAGGGTAGTTTGCCTCAAATAAATATGTTTTCTGTTCAAATAAATTAAATTCAGATACCTGTACATAATCGAGGGATTATTATTATTTTTTTTCAAATAAATACATTTCATATTTTTGTGCTGTAATGTCAATTATGTCTTAGCGGTCTGGTGCGTTTGGAGTCAAAGCCATTTTTAATTGATAGACGGTAACCTCGGATACCTGTCAGTAATCGCACGGGGTCTGCCTCAAATAAATTCATGTTATATTAATATTCTGTATCCTCAAACATCCTTCAGCCACCATAAGATTTTATATCAAATGCATTTTTTTCTAATTTAGGCAATTTTTACATGCCTATCAGCAACCGCGGGTTGTTTGCATCAAATAAATACCTTTTCTGTTCAAATAAAGTAAATTCAGATACCTGTACATAATAGCAGGATTTTTTTTTTTTTTTAAATAAATACATTTCATATTTTTGTGCTGTAATGTCAATTATGTCTTAGCGGTCTAGTGCGTTTGGAGTCAAAGCCATTTTTAATTGATATACGGTAACCTCGGATACCTGTCAGTAATCGCACGGGGTCTGCCTCAAATAAATTCATGTTATATTAATATTCTGTATCCTCAAACACCCTTCAGCCACCATAGGATTTCATGTCAAATGCATTTTCTTCTAATTTAGGCAATTTTTACGTGCCTATCAGCAACCGCGGATTGTTTGCGTCAAATAAATACGTTTTCTGTTCAAATAAAGTAAATTCAGATACCTGTACATAATCGAGGGATTTTTTTTTTTTTTTTCAAATAAATACATTTCATATTTTTGTGCTGTAATGTCAATTATGTCTTAGCGGTCTGGTGCGTTTGGAGTCAAAGCCATTTTTAATTTATAGACGGTAACCTCGAATACCTGTCAGTAATCGCAGGGGGTCTGCGTCAAATAAATTCATGATATATTAATATTCTGTATCCTCAAACACCCTTCAGCCACCATAGGATTTTATGTCAAATGCATTTTTTTCTAATTTAGGCAATTTTTACGTGCCTATCAGCAACCGCGGGTTGTTTGCGTCAAATAAATACCTTTTCTGTTCAAATAAAATGAATTCAGATACCTGTACATAATAGCAGGATTTTTTTTTTTTTTTTAAATAAATACATTTCATATTTTTGTGCTGTAATGTCAATTATGTCTTAGCGGTCTAGTGCGTTTGGAGTCAAAGCCATTTTTAATTGATATACGGTAACCTCGGATACCTGTCAGTAATCGCACGGGGTCTGCCTCAAATAAATTCATGTTATATTAATATTCTGTATCCTCAAACACCCTTCAGCCACCATAGGATTTCATGTCAAATGCATTTTCTTCTAATTTAGGCAATTTTTACGTGCCTATCAGCAACCGCGGGTTGTTTGCGACAAATAAATACGTTTTCTGTTCAAATAAAGTAAATTCAGATACCTGTACATAATCGAGGGATTTTTTTTTTTTTTTAAATAAATACATTTCATATTTTTGTGCTGTAATGTCAATTATGTCTTAGCGGTCTAGTGCGTTTGGAGTCAAAGCCATTTTTAATTGATATATGGTAACCTCGGATACCTGTCAGTAATCGCACGGGGTCTGCCTCAAATAAATTCATGTTATATTAATATTCTGTATCCTCAAACACCCTTCAGCCACCATAGGATTTCATGTCAAATGCATTTTCTTCTAATTTAGGCAATTTTTACGTGCCTATCAGCAACCGCGGATTGTTTGCGTCAAATAAATACGTTTTCTGTTCAAATAAAGTAAATTCAGATACCTGTACATAATCGAGGGATTTTTTTTTTTTTTTCAAATAAATACATTTCATATTTTTGTGCTGTAATGTCAATTATGTCTTAGCGGTCTGGTGCGTTTGGAGTCAAAGCCATTTTTAATTTATAGACGGTAACCTCGGATACCTGTCAGTAATCGCAGGGGGTCTGCGTCAAATAAATTCATGTTATATTAATATTCTGTATCCTCAAACACCCTTCAGCCACCATAGGATTTTATGTCAAATGCATTTTTTTCTAATTTAGGCAATTTTTACGTGCCTATCAGCAACCGCGGGTTGTTTGCGTCAAATAAATACCTTTTCTGTTCAAATAAAATAAATTCAGATACCTGTACATAATAGCAGGATTTTTTTTTTTTTTTTAAATAAATACATTTCATATTTTTGTGCTGTAATGTCAATTATGTCTTAGCGGTCTAGTGCATTTGGAGTCAAAGCCATTTTTAATTGATATACGGTAACCTCGGATACCTGTCAGTAATCGCACGGGGTCTGCCTCAAATAAATTCATGTTATATTAATATTCTGTATCCTCAAACACCCTTCAGCCACCATAGGATTTCATGTCAAATGCATTTTCTTCTAATTTAGGCAATTTTTACGTGCCTATCAGCAACCGCGGGTTGTTTGCGTCAAATAAATACGTTTTCTGTTCAAATAAAGTAAATTCAGATACCTGTACATAATCGAGGGATTTTTTTTTTTTTTTAAATAAATACATTTCATATTTTTGTGCTGTAATGTCAATTATGTCTTAGCGGTCTAGTGCGTTTGGAGTCAAAGCCATTTTTAATTGATATATGGTAACCTCGGATACCTGTCAGTAATCGCACGGGGTCTGCCTCAAATAAATTCATGTTATATTAATATTCTGTATCCTCAAACACCCTTCAGCCACCATAGGATTTCATGTCAAATGCATTTTCTTCTAATTTAGGCAATTTTTACGTGCCTATCAGCAACCGCGGATTGTTTGCGTCAAATAAATACGTTTTCTGTTCAAATAAAGTAAATTCAGATACCTGTACATAATCGAGGGATTTTTTTTTTTTTTTTTTCAAATAAATACATTTCATATTTTTGTGCTGTAATGTCAATTATGTCTTAGCGGTCTGGTGCGTTTGGAGTCAAAGCCATTTTTAATTTATAGACGGTAACCTCGAATACCTGTCAGTAATCGCAGGGGGTCTGCGTCAAATAAATTCATGTTATATTAATATTCTGTATCCTCAAACACCCTTCAGCCACCATAGGATTTTATGTCAAATGCATTTTTTTCTAATTTAGGCAATTTTTACGTGCCTATCAGCAACCGCGGGTTGTTTGCGTCAAATAAATACCTTTTCTGTTCAAATAAAATAAATTCAGATACCTGTACATAATAGCAGGATTTTTTTTTTTTTTTTTTCAAATAAATACATTTCATATTTTTGTGCTGTAATGTCAATTATGTCTTAGCGGTCTGGTGCGTTTGGAGTCAAAGCCATTTTTAATTGATAGACGGTAACCTCGGATACCTGTCAGTAATCGCAGGGGGTCTGAGTCAAATAAATTCATGTTATATTAATATTCTGTATCCTCAAACACCCTTCAGCCACCATAGGATTTTATGTCAAATGCATTTTCTTCTAATTTAGGCAATTTTTACATGTTACTCAGCAACCGAGGGTAGTTTGCTTCAAATAAATGTTTTCTGTTCAAACAGAGTAAATTCAGATACCTGTACGCAATCGCAGGAGTTTTGTCTCAAATAAATACATTTCATATTTTTGTGCTGTAATGTCAATTATGTCTTAGCGGTCTGGTGCGTTTGGAGTCAAAGCCATTTTTAATTGATAGACGGTAACCTCGGATACCTTTCAGTAATCGCACGGGGTCTGCGTCAAATTAAATTCATGTTATATTAATATTCTGTATCCTCAAACACCCTTCAGCCACCATAGGATTGTATGTCAAATGCATTTTTTTCTAATTTAGGCAATTTTTACATGTTACTCAGCAACCGAGGGTAGTTTGCCTCAAATAAATGTTTTCTGTTCAAATAAAGTAAATTCAGATACCTGTACGCAATCGCAGGAGTTTTGTCTCAAATAAATACATTTCATATTTTTGTGCTGTAATGTCAATTATGTCTTAGCGGTCTGGTGCGTTTGGAGTCAAAGCCATTTTTAATTGATAGACGGTAACCTCGGATACCTGTCAGTAATCGCACGGGGTCTGCCTCAAATAAATTCATGTTATATTAATATTCTGTATCCTCAAACACCCTTCAGCCACCATAGGATTTTATGTCAAATACATTTTCTTCTAATTTAGGCAATTTTTACGTGCCTATCAGCAACCGCGGTTTGTTTGCGTCAAATAAATACGTTTTCTGTTCAAATAAAGTAAATTCAGATACCTGTACATAATAGCAGGATTTTTTATTTATTTTTATTTTTTTTTCAAATAAATACATTTCATATTTTTGTGCTGTAATGTCAATTATGTCTTAGCGGTCTGGTGCGTTTGGAGTCAAAGCCATTTTTAATTGATAGACGGTAACCTCGGAGACCTGTCAGTAATCGCACGGGGTCTGCCTCAAATAAATTCATGTTATATTAATATTCTGTATCCTCAATCACCCTTCAGCCACCATAGGATTTCATGTCAAAAGCATTTTCTTCTAATTTAGGCAATTTTTACGTGCCTATCAGCAACCGCGGGTTGTTTGCGTCAAATAAATACGTTTTCTGTTCAAATAAAGTAAATTCAGATACCTGTACATAATCGAGGGATTTTTTTTTTTTTTTTCAAATAAATACATTTCATATTTTTGTGCTGTAATGTCAATTATGTCTTAGCGGTCTGGTGCGTTTGGAGTCAAAGCCATTTTTAATTTATAGACGGTAACCTCGAATACCTGTCAGTAATCGCACGGGGTCTGCCTCAAATAAATTCATGTTATATTAATATTCTGTATCCTCAAACACCCTTCAGCCACCCTAGGATTTTATGTCAAATGCATTTTCTTCTAATTTAGGCAATTTTTACATGCCTATCAGCAACCGCGGGTTGTTTGCGTGAAATAAATACGTTTTCTGTTCAAATAAAGTAAATTCAGATACCTGTACATAATAGCAGGATTTATTTTTTTTTTTTTCAAATAAATACATTTCATATTTTTGTGCTGTAATGTCAATTATGTCTTAGCGGTCTAGTGCGTTTGGAGTCAAAGCCATTTTTAATTGATAGACGGTAACCTCGGATACCTGTCAGTAATCGCAGGGGGTCTGCGTCAAATAAATTCATTTTATATTAATATTCTGTATCCTCAAACATCCTTCAGCCACCATAAGATTTTATATCAAATGCATTTTTTTTCTAATTTAGGCAATTTTTACATGCCTATCAGCAACCGCGGGTTGTTTGCGTCAAATAAATACCTTTTCTGTTCAAATAAAATAAATTCAGATACCTGTACGCAATCGCAGGAGTTTTGTCTCAAATAAATACATTTCATATTTTTGTGCTGTAATGTCAATTATGTCTTAGCGGTCTGGTGCGTTTGGAGTCAAAGCCATTTTTAATTGATAGATGGTAACCTCGGATACCTGTCAGTAATCGCACGGGGTCTGCCTCAAATAAATTCATGTTATATTAATATTCTGTATCCTCAAACACCCTTCAGCCACCATAGGATTTTATGTCAAATGCATTTTCTTCTAATTTAGGCAATTTTTACGTGCCTATCAGCAACCGCGGGTTGTTTGCGTCAAATAAATACGTTTTCTGTTCAAATAAAGTAAATTCAGATACCTGTACATAATAGCAGGATTTGTTTTTTTTTTTTTTTTTTTTCAAATAAATACATTTCATATTTTTGTGCTGTAATGTCAATTATGTATTAGCGGTCTGGTGCGTTTGGAGTCAAAGCCATTTTTAATTGATAGACAGTAACCTCGGATACCTGTCAGTAATCGCAGAGGGTCTGCGTCAAATAAATTCATTTTATATTAATATTCTGTATCCTCAAACATCCTTCAGCCACCATAAGATTTTATATCAAATGCATTTTTTTCTAATTTAGGCAATTTTTACATGCCTATCAGCAACCGCGGGTTGTTTGCGTCAAATAAATACCTTTTCTGTTCAAATAAAGTAAATTCAGATACCTGTACATAATCGCAGGATTTTTTATTTTTTTTTAATAAATACATTTCATATTTTTGTGCTGTAATGTCAATTTTGTCTTAGCGGTCTGGTGCGTTTGGAGTCAAAGCCATTTTTAATTGATAGACGGTAACCTCGGATACCTGTCAGTAATCGCAGGGGGTCTGCGTCAAATAAATTCATGTTATATTAATATTCTGTATCCTCAAACACCCTTCAGCCACCATAGGATTTCATGTCAAATGCATTTTCTTCTAATTTAGGCAATTTTTACGTGCCTATCAGCAACCGCGGATTGTTTGCGTCAAATAAATACGTTTTCTGTTCAAATAAAGTAAATTCAGATACCTGTACATAATCGAGGGATTTTTTTTTTTTTTTTTCAAATAAATACATTTCATATTTTTGTGCTGTAATGTCAATTATGTCTTAGCGGTCTGGTGCGTTTGGAGTCAAAGCCATTTTTAATTTATAGACGGTAACCTCGAATACCTGTCAGTAATCGCAGGGGGTCTGCGTCAAATAAATTCATGTTATATTAATATTCTGTATCCTCAAACACCCTTCAGCCACCATAGGATTTTATGTCAAATGCATTTTTTTCTAATTTAGGCAATTTTTACGTGCCTATCAGCAACCGCGGGTTGTTTGCGTCAAATAAATACCTTTTCTGTTCAAATAAAATAAATTCAGATACCTGTACATAATAGCAGGATTTTTTTTTTTTTTTTTTCAAATAAATACATTTCATATTTTTGTGCTGTAATGTCAATTATGTCTTAGCGGTCTGGTGCGTTTGGAGTCAAAGCCATTTTTAATTGATAGACGGTAACCTCGGATACCTTTCAGTAATCGCACGGGGTCTGCGTCAAATTAAATTCATGTTATATTAATATTCTGTATCCTCAAACACCCTTCAGCCACCATAGGATTGTATGTCAAATGCATTTTTTTCTAATTTAGGCAATTTTTACGTTACTCAGCAACCGAGGGTAGTTTGCCTCAAATAAATGTTTTCTGTTCAAATAAAGTAAATTCAGATACCTGTACGCAATCGCAGGAGTTTTGTCTCAAATAAATACATTTCATATTTTTGTGCTGTAATGTCAATTATGTCTTAGCGGTCTGGTGCGTTTGGAGTCAAAGCCATTTTTAATTGATAGACGGTAACCTCGGATACCTGTCAGTAATCGCACGGGGTCTGCCTCAAATAAATTCATGTTATATTAATATTCTGTATCCTCAAACACCCTTCAGCCACCATAGGATTTTATGTCAAATACATTTTCTTCTAATTTAGGCAATTTTTACGTGCCTATCAGCAACCGCGGTTTGTTTGCGTCAAATAAATACGTTTTCTGTTCAAATAAAGTAAATTCAGATACCTGTACATAATAGCAGGATTTTTTATTTATTTTTATTTTTTTTTCAAATAAATACATTTCATATTTTTGTGCTGTAATGTCAATTATGTCTTAGCGGTCTGGTGCGTTTGGAGTCAAAGCCATTTTTAATTTATAGACGGTAACCTCGAATACCTGTCAGTAATCGCACGGGGTCTGCCTCAAATAAATTCATGTTATATTAATATTCTGTATCCTCAAACACCCTTCAGCCACCATAGGATTTTATGTCAAATGCATTTTCTTCTAATTTAGGCAATTTTTACGTGCCTATCAGCAACCGCGGGTTGTTTGCGTCAAATAAATACCTTTTCTGTTCAAATAGAGTAAATTCAGATACCTGTACGCAATCGCAGGAGTTTTGTCTCAAATAAATACATTTTATGTCAAATGCATTTTCTTCTAATTTAGGCAATTTTTACTTGCCTATCAGCAACCGCGGGTTGTTTGCGTCAAATAAATATGTTTTCTGTTCAAAAAAACAGTATCCTCAAACACCCTTCAGCCACCATAGGATTGTATGTCAAATGCATTTTTTTCTAATTTAGGAAATTTTTACATGCTACTCCGCAACCGAGGGTAGTTTGCCTCAAATAAATATGTTTTCTGTTCAAATAAAGTAAATTTAGATACCTGTACATAATCGAGGGATTTTTTTTTTTTTTTTTTTTCAAATAAATACATTTCATATTTTTGTGCTGTAATGTCAATTATGTCTTAGCGGTCTGGTGCGTTTGGAGTCAAAGCCATTTTTAATTGATAGACGGTAACCTGGGATGCCTGTCAGTAATCGCACGGGGTCTGCCTCAAATAAATTCATGTTATATTAATATTCTGTATCCTCAAACACCCTTCAGCCACCATAGGATTTCATGTCAAATGCATTTTCTTCTAATTTAGGCAATTTTTACGTGCCTATCAGCAACCGCGGGTTGTTTGCGTCAAATAAATACGTTTTCTGTTCAAATAAAGTAAATTCAGATACCTGTACATAATCGAGGGATTTTTTTTTTAAATAAATACATTTCATATTTTTGTGCTGTAATGTCAATTATGTCTTAGCGGTCTAGTGCGTTTGGAGTCAAAGCCATTTTTAATTGATATATGGTAACCTCGGATACCTGTCAGTAATCGCACGGGGTCTGCCTCAAATAAATTCATGTTATATTAATATTCTGTATCCTCAAACACCCTTCAGCCACCATAGGATTTCATGTCAAATGCATTTTCTTCTAATTTAGGCAATTTTTACGTGCCTATCAGCAACCGCGGGTTGTTTGCGTCAAATAAATACGTTTTCTGTTCAAATAAAGTAAATTCAGATACCTGTACATAATCGAGGGATTTTTTTTTTTTTTTTTCAAATAAACACATTTCATATTTTTGTGCTGTAATGTCAATTACGTCTTAGCGGTCTGGTGCGTTTGGAGTCAAAGCCATTTTTAATTGATAGACGGTAACCTCGGATACCTGTCAGTAATCGCAGGGGGTCTGCGTCAAATAAATTCATTTTATATTAATATTCTGTATCCTCAAACATCCTTCAGCCACCATAAGATTTTATATCAAATGCATTTTTTTCTAATTTAGGCAATTTTTACATGCCTATCAGCAACCGCGGGTTGTTTGCGTCAAATAAATACCTTTTCTGTTCAAATAGAGTAAATTCAGATACCTGTACGCAATCGCAGGAGTTTTGTCTCAAATAAATACATTTCATATTTTTGTGCTGTAATGTCAATTATGTCTTAGCGGTCTGGTGCGTTTGGAGTCAAAGCCATTTTTAATTGATAGACGGTAACCTCGGATACCTGTCAGTAATCGCACGGGGTCTGCGTCAAATTAAATTCATGTTATATTAATATTCTGTATCCTCAAACACCCTTCAGCCACCATAGGATTGTATGTCAAATGCATTTTTTTCTAATTTAGGCAATTTTTACGTTACTCAGCAACCGAGGGTAGTTTGCCTCAAATAAATGTTTTCTGTTCAAATAAAGTAAATTCAGATACCTGTACGCAATCGCAGGAGTTTTGTCTCAAATAAATACATTTCATATTTTTGTGCTGTAATGTCAATTATGTCTTAGCGGTCTGGTGCGTTTGGAGTCAAAGCAATTTTTAATTGATAGAAGGTAACCTCGGATACCTGTCAGTAATCGCAGGGGGTCTGCGTCAAATAAATTCATGTTATATTAATATTCTGTATCCTCAAACACCCTTCAGCCACCAAAGGATTTTATGTCAAATGCATTTTCTTCTAATTTAGGCAATTTTTACTTGCCTATCAGCAACCGCGGGTTGTTTGCGTCAAATAAATATGTTTTCTGTTCAAAAAAAGTAAATTCAGATACCTGTACATAATCGCAGGAGTTTTGTCTCAAATAAATACATTTCATATTTTTGTGCTGTAATGTCAATTATGTCTTAGCGGTCTGGTGCGTTTGGCGTCAAAGCCATTTTTAATTGATAGACGGTAACCTCGGATACCTGTCAGTAATCGCAAGGGGTCTGAGTCAAATAAATTCATATTATATTAATATTCTGTATCCTCAAACACCCTTCAGCCACCATAGGATTGTATGTCAAATGCATTTTTTTCTAATTTAGGAAATTTTTACATGCTACTCCGCAACCGAGGGTAGTTTGCCTCAAATAAATATGTTTTCTGTTCAAATAAAGTAAATTCAGATACCTGTACATAATCGAGGGATTTTTTTTTTATTTTTTTTTTTCAAATAAATACATTTCATATTTTTGTGCTGTAATGTCAATTATGTCTTAGCGGTCTGGTGCATTTGGAGTCAAAGCCATTTTTAATTGATAGACGGTAACCTCGGATACCTGTCAGTAATCGCACGGGGTCTGCCTCAAATAAATTCATGTTATATTAATATTCTGTATCCTCAAACACCCTTCAGCCACCATAGGATTTCATGTCAAATGCATTTTCTTCTAATTTAGGCAATTTTTACGTGCCTATCAGCAACCGCGGGTTGTTTGCGTCAAATAAATACGTTTTCTGTTCAAATAAAGTAAATTCAGATACCTGTACATAATAGCAGGATTTTTTTTTTTTTTTTTTAAATAAATACATTTCATATTTTTGTGCTGTAATGTCAATTATGTCTTAGCGGTCTAGTGCGTTTGGAGTCAAAGCCATTTTTAATTGATATACGGTAACCTCGGATACCTGTCAGTAATCGCATGGGGTCTGCCTCAAATAAATTCATGTTATATTAATATTCTGTATCCTCAAACACCCTTCAGCCACCATAGGATTTCATGTCAAATGCATTTTCTTCTAATTTAGGCAATTTTTACGTGCCTATCAGCAACCGCGGGTTGTTTGCGTCAAATAAATACGTTTTCTGTTCAAATAAAGTAAATTCAGATACCTGTACATAATCGAGGGATTTTTTTTTTTTTTAAATAAATACATTTCATATTTTTGTGCTGTAATGTCAATTATGTCTTAGCGGTCTAGTGCGTTTGGAGTCAAAGCCATTTTTAATTGATATACGGTAACCTCGGATACCTGTCAGTAATCGCACGGGGTCTGCCTCAAATAAATTCATGTTATATTAATATTCTGTATCCTCAAACACCCTTCAGCCACCATAGGATTTTATGTCAAATGCATTTTCTTCTAATTTAGGCAATTTTTACGTGCCTATCAGCAACCGCGGGTTGTTTGCGTCAAATAAATACCTTTTCTGTTCAAATAAAGTAAATTCAGATACCTGTACATAATCGCAGGATTTTTTTTTTTTTTTTTTTTTTAATAAATACATTTCATATTTTTGTGCTGTAATGTCAATTTTGCTCTAGCGGTCTGGTGCGTTTGGAGTCAAAGCCATTTTTAATTGATAGACGGTAACCTCAGATACCTGTCAGTAATCGCAGGGGGTCTGCGTCAAATAAATTCATGTTATATTAATATTCTGTATCCTCAAACACCCTTCAGCCACCATAGGATTGTATGTCAAATGCATTTTTTTCTAATTTAGGCAATTTTTACATGCTACTCAGCAACCGAGGGTAGTTTGCCTCAAATAAATATGTTTTCTGTTCAAATAAAGTAAATTCAGATACCTGTACATAATCGAGTGATTTTTTTTTTTTTTTTTTTTTTCAAATAAATACATTTCATATTTTTGTGCTGTAATGTCAATTATGTCTTAGCGGTCTGGTGCATTTGGAGTCAAAGCCATTTTTAATTGATAGACGGTAACCAGCAAGCAATTTTTGGTTTAAAAGACGTCTATTAGACGTTGAAACACAGCCCTGACGTCTAGGCTAAAACATGGCAAAATGGGCTGTCAGTGAAAAGTTATAGACGTCTAACCATAGCCCAATAATAGACTAGACATCAAATAGACATCTAATGAACGACTACATATATACATCTAACAGACAACAAAATGACAATCCATTTGTATAAACAAATATACAGCTTTTATTAAGAAAAAATATTTTAACAACTTTAGACAATACAAATGCATTAAAATGCTAAAAGAATTATTGACAAAATAAAATCGTATAAATACAATACACATAAATATTATGATAGGGAATTTAATGTTAACAAGAACATAAAAATGAAAAAAATAAATAAAAAAAATAAAAATAATTTGTTTAAAATAAATAAATATAATACAAATCAAGAGCATATTATCACACTTAACATTAAAACATTACGGATAAATGACAATGTAAAAAAATAACCCTTTTGTTGGTTTTAAATAAAACAACCATAGTGAACAGAAATTATTAATTATTGTTTATAGATCTTTTATAAAATGCTTCCAAACTGCATTCCTCATTCCTTTTTGACGCATTTATTAACACTAATTGTGACAGAAAACAAAATGAAATGTTTTACTTTACATGTGGGGAATCTAGAATATATAAAACTTTCATTTTTTTAAATAAGTTACAATAAAATAATGAATCTTTTCATGATATTCTAACTTCTTGAGCTGCACCTGTATATTGTGTATCACCATTCAGTGTGTAAAAATGAGAGAAGCTCTCTGGTAAATATTGTGTGTTGTATATACATACCTCTAATGACCGAGAACAGTGCAGTCTTTTCAAATGCCTGCTTCTGCAGCAGAACACCCTCCTTCATGTTGAATTGAAAACCCTCAAATATAATACAGATTGAGGTGGTTAATAATTGCAGACAAAGTTTGACATTTCCAAATGACCAGTAAAGGATTTTTACATTTCTGAATTGCTTTGTAGCTTATTAAGTATTGACACCACAATATTTGATTAATGTGGCAAGTTTTGAAGACTTTACCTGTCCAGAATCCTTCTGGTTCTGTCTTTGCTGCCTTCAATTCTGCACAACTGTGACACCTGAATAACAAATATCAGGAAGGTAGTATTACATGCGTCAGTGAACAAGTGTCCAAAATTGTCTGGCACAACTTATTTCATAACAACACAGCTACTGTAGCTGCTGTAAATAAAAAGTAGCCCAGTACACACATTAACCTCCAATATACATGGAATAATAAATTCACCCCTACAGTTTTTTTAATTATGTTTTCTGATTGAACCGTTTAGTTTTTAATGTTGCATTGCACATCTTATTAGAGGTCTGCATTCCCGTGGTTCTCCCGCAGGACCCGCGAGACCCGACTTGGGAATAAATTTCCAAATAAAACGCGGTAGCGGTCGGTAACTCTGGTGTAATTTGTACGGAAGCGGGCGGTCTAACAATATCCCGTTACCGACGTCCTTTCTGAACAGAATTTCTGCACTTTACACATTGTTATAGTATATCGTATATAAATGTATCTGGTTGTTGAACGTTTTTTCTTTTTTTTAAGGTATTGCACACAATAGGCTGAAACTTGCCACAAAATAAATAACAATGAACGTGTCGGGGGAAATAGTAAGGAGATATTTGAATTATTTAGTGTATTCTGAGTCAGCGTCGCAAAGATCCTGACTGTCAATCTTTTTGGATGCGCCTTTATAGAGAGAAATCTTTACGGATTATTACATAATGAAAGAGCTATTTTCGATTTGTTTTATTTTGTTAAGTAACAATTTAAAGCTTTTTAAATATGAATTTATCATGTTTGTGCACCATGTTTGTTTTCTTTATTTTATAAAATACTGTTTGTAACGTTTTGTTGATTTTGCACACAAATAAAAGCAGACCCTTTTCAGTTCCGAATGATATTTTACTCTTACCTTTTTGAGCAAAAATATCGGATCATTTTAAATTGTTTCCACTGAAAAAAATGCAAGTGATTGCGCTGGCGCCTCCTGCAAAGCGGCTTTACTTTTCACTCTCTGCACAAACGATTGTATATGCGCATAATAGCGAACATTTATCTAGGTTTAACCTTTAAATTGTTTTATACTTGAACTGTTCTATATCTATAGATTTTATTTTAGTCAAGTCGTGATGATTTGAGAAGGCAAATTGACCAAACCGACTATGAACAATCTTCCGCTGACCGCTGTTTGTTACTTTAAAAAACAAACACTTATATTTAACGAACAAAACATGCTTCAAACCTTTTCTAAATGAACTTTATAAAAAATGAAACAAAATATAATCACTTTGCCATTGCATACAAAACTGAACTATTTTTTATAGGGGCTCTAGTTACAAGCCAACGGTTTTGTTCTTTTGCTTATAATGGTAAATGACAGATGTCATGTTTTTTTTTTCTCAGAAAAATGTTACATTTTTATTTTGAATAAAAATAACAAATAGGCTACAATTTTTGTACCTACATTTATTTTCTACTGCAACACATTTTCCTTAAAGATGTTAAAAGCTTCTTGACAATAAAAATAAAAAATTTGTACAGCCTACAATTTTATTTGTTCTCTCTCTTTCGGTAGTTTTTAAATTTGAGATTCTGGATCTGAATTTAGCGGAACGGTCGGGTCGGGAAGAAAATTATTTTAAGCGGGCAGCGGGTGAACAAAGAATGAATATATAGGGGAGCAGGTGGGTGCGGAATAAAACCTGGCGGGAGCGGGACTAAAAAAACAGTCCGGTGCAGACCTCTACATCTCAGCTATCTGCACTATTTTAATACTGCTGCAAACTTTTTATAATTGATAATTATTTTAAATCATTCATATTTTTAAGCTTTAGTAACAATTTGGCTTCAAACTAAATCTTACTGCACTTGTAGAATGACAGATATTCAGTTAGCTTATGCTCTCTGTATGTAACAAGCCATTGTTCAGTCATAAATTCAATTCAATATAGTTAAAATAAATGATTGACTTTGTCAGAGATGAGCGCTTTTGTGAGGAAATGTTGTTTTGGAGAAGTTTTTTTTTTTTTTTTTACCATTGCTGCCTACATTTTTCTTTGTAAAATGAAAGTGTCAAATAATATCGTTTGTGTATAAAAAGTTACACTTAACAGCTTGTGGGATGCATGGCATAATATTATGAAATGCAAGTAAACCTTTGAAACATTTAAATTAGCATTATTTTGGCATAATTAGGTAATAATGCTGTATTTAATAATGCTATAAAATATAACACCATGCTAATTTAAATGTTTCAGAAGTTTACTTGCATTTGATAATAAGCGTAAATTTCATGTAAAGGATTGTAAGACTATTTTGGCAGTGCTCATCGCTGGTCTGATATTGGTCTATTCCAAACCGTTACAAATAGACCACCGATCGCCTCGATTTCGCCAGGTGGGCTAAAAGCAGACTACATATAGCCCATCCAATTCAGAGCTAAAACGTGTCTACATATAGACCATGTCATGAAATTACACTTATATCTTTATAGATGTCATTGACACTGCAAACATTATGGTATATCAATCATCTCATGCGCTGTCTGGCCAAAAACTACAGAGAATCAGATTTGACTATCAGTGGGCTACAAATAGCCGGTCTGACCACAAGCTAAATCTCGGCTATGCACAGGCTATGAATAGAACATGTCAAAGAAATCAAACCAACACATTCTAAATGCTGCTGACTTTGCTTACATGATGGAATATAATACAACTCACAAGTTAGTTTGCCAAAAAACGACATGTATCCAAATTCAAGGTTATTTGGGCTAGAAGGGGGGTTACACATAGCCGGACTATATCGGATCTATAGGTAACCGAGACGGTGAAATGACGGCTATTGCTTGCTGGGTGACATGTGTTTGAGGATACAGAATATTAATATAACATGCATTTATTTGACGCAGACCGCCTGCGATTACTGACAGGTATCGGAGGTTACCTTCTATCAATTAAAAATGGCTTTGACTCGAAACGCACGAGACCGCTGATACAGTATTTATTACAGTACAAAATATTAAATGTATTTATTTGAGAGGAAACTCCCGCAATCGCGGACGGGTATCTCAACTTACTTTATTTGAACAGAAAACATATTTATTTGAGGCAAACTACCGGCGGTTGCTGATAGGTATCTAAAAATTGCCTATATGAATAGAAAATGCATATGACATGAAGCCATGTGGTGACTGACATGTGTTTGAGGATACAGAATATTAATATAACATGCATTTATTTGACGCAGACCCCCTGCGATTACTGACAGGTATCCGAGGTTACCTTCTGTCAATTAAAAATGGCTTTGACTCAAACGCACGAGACCGCTGATACAGTTTATTACAGTACAAAAATTATTAAATGTATTTATTTGAGAGGAAACTCCAGTGATCACGAACGGGTATCTCAACTTACTTTATTTGAACAGAAAAGGTATTTATTTGAGCAAACTATCCGCGGTTGCTGATAG
This sequence comes from Cirrhinus molitorella, assembly GCA_033026305.1. Classification (NCBI taxonomy): domain Eukaryota; kingdom Metazoa; phylum Chordata; class Actinopteri; order Cypriniformes; family Cyprinidae; genus Cirrhinus; species Cirrhinus molitorella. Next base: position 9,427,076 of record CM065139.1, read on the forward strand.
GTATCTAAAAATTGCCTATATGAATAGAAAATGCATATGACATGAAGCCATGTGGTGACTGACATGTGTTTGATACAGAATATTAATATAACATGCATTTATTTGAGGCAGACCCCCTGCGATTACTGACATATATCCGAGGTTACGGTCTATCAATTGAAAACCTTTATTTCGCTGCACCAACTCGACAGCGCATGGCAAGGCATTGGGGACCCCCCTAAATCTATTTTTCACTTCTAATGGGGGAAATTTTTATATTAGTATTAACAACAAATGCAAATATGAAAAAATAAATAAATAAACCTCACGCATAAATGAATTCAATGGACAAAGTCCAGGGAGTGAATTTGAGGGGGGACGCGTTTCACGCAACTGCTCTGAGACTTCACTTCAGTCAATACAATGCTTCTCTATTGGTGAGCCTCAGATGGCGAAAGCAGACTGCAGTTTTGTTATTTATTATAACAAACAAAGTATAGAGATGATGTAAACAATATATTCAGTAGCCTCATTTATTAAAATGGAAGTTTGTAAGATCGCGATGGACTAAGACTACTAATAGTATTTTAAAGGGAGTTTGCAAATGTGAAATTTAATTTATGCAACAGTTTTATTAATTTTGGATTTTATACAAAAGTTAACATAAGGACTTACATTTCAGGAACACTGTTGTCTGATAGTGCTACAATGAAAAAAAAAAAATCAACTGACAATTTCAGTTTCATTTTTTAAGTAGCCTATAAATTGAGTCATTTAAATCATTAAAATTTCTATTTTCAAAACTTTGTATGTAAAACATTATAACATTGTTATTATGAAATGCATTAATGCTTCACCTGAGTCTTGTCAAAAAGTCTGTAAATAGTACTTAATGCAACAGAAGAGTTCTGTGCCATGCAAAGATTAATTGATGATGCTGACTTCATTTGACTGGAAACTTGCACTTCCTGATTGTATCTTATTATTTTAATTTAACGTATCGTTTAGTAACAATTTTTTGATAAAATTTTATAATTCTAAATGTTTTGTTTTCAAATGTTTTCAAATGAGAATCTAAAACTAAATCCAAATATTTGGAGGCCTGGCTAATCAGGCCAATTAGAGACAATAACTAATCATTCTAATTTTGGATTAAATCATTCTTTAATTTCACTAATCAATCTTTTTACTTTTATTTTAAACACAAGGGGTCATTAATGATGTTTACTTTATAGCATGTGCAAATTCACACACAACCTTTCTTTCATTTGGCCAGAATTACAGGTGCCTGTCTTAATATCCAAAAACAGCATAGATAAAATATCAAATAAGATTAAGGTTATTATAGATTTTACATATATATTAGGGATGTGAGGAGAACTGTAGCACGAGTTCTGCGAGATTCGATGTGTCTTGCAAGATCCGACTGGTCTCACCAGAACATTTTGCACTGTTTACACGATTAATTTTTAAAAGATTGCAATCTCGATTCAAACACCCATGTGATCTTTATGACAACGATTCACACTTCACTGACTTTTATGATGTGAAACACTTGTTAAAGACATTTAAATTATTGCTGCTGTTGATCTAGAAAGAGCAATACAAACAGTTTTTTTAAACCACATAATAATAATTTTTCTCTGTTACATACATTTAAATAACAGAAGTACTGAGATAAAAGTTTATAGTTTGGGTATAAACACTACCGATCAAAACGAAAGTATCTTAACACGTGTATGTATTGTAATGCATATCCTCTTCGGGCAGTAGGGTGGCGACAACTGTCCGTTTAAAGAAGTATTTGTCATTGAATCATTCATTAAGGAGAAACAAATCTTTATGAACTGAGACACTGACTCCTTTATTGATATAAATATTTTTAATATATATTAATTTGAACTAAATTTTTAAAAGACTTCAGCAATAAACATTTTATCCTAACCACTAGTAAATATGTATGTATGTATTTCATCATTGATGATTTTTTTTTTTAAAAGTTTAAAAATCTCGTCTCATCTCGTGAACCCACGTGAATCTCGTGGGATAAATATCTCGTCACACTCCTAATATACACTGGAGATCAAAATTAGAGAACAATTTATAAATAATTGAACAATTCTAAAATAATGTCATCTTCACTGCTCAACAGTTGAAGGAGTTTTTGTCCTGTCTATACCATGCTACCAGAACACCTTTTCCACAAAATAACTAAGGCATTTAAAAAAAACATTATTTTGCAGAAAACACCAGTGTTGGGCATGTTCCTTTAAAAAAGTAATTAGTTATAGTTACTAGTTACTTCTCACAAATAGTAACTGAGTTAGTAATTGAGTTACATCATTATAAAAGTATGTATTATAAAAGCGTTACTTTAAAAAAAAATTTAATTAAATTCAAATTTGTCAAATAACTTTTTGTGGCTGCTCTCAATATTAAATATGTTAAATGAATGAAATGGACACTAAATAAATAATAAATTATTATTATAAAGCATTGTACATTAATCTACACTATTTTAATGTTGCTGCGGGACAATGTGAGAGACACCTATCAAATTCAATATATTATTGTAAATATTATCATTAGTATAGTGAACAACAAAACACAATAGATGGTTTAGAACTTTTAATATTTATTGCACAGACCACAACTGGCCAACAAATAAGTCTAAATATAAATTATGCTTCTTAAGGAATGTACCAAAAATAAATGAATAAAACTAATTTTAGGGCTGTGCAATTAATCAAAATTGTTTTTCGATTTCAAAATTTATTGTATTGAAAATACAATAATCGAGATAAAACGATTATTTTTTTATTTTATTTTTAAAAGCACCAAAGAGAATTCGCACTGTTCTGTGTATGCATTCAGAGACAGAAAAGAACACAGACTATTTTTTCAGCTATTAAAATAGTTCAGTTTTTGTATGTAATAGTTTTTTAATTTGGGAAGTTGTTGGGAGGATTTTTTGGGAGAAGTTTTTGTTCAAATCATCATGACTTGACTGAAATAAAATCTATAGCTACAAAAGGGTTAAAGTTTTAAACAATATTGGTTGAAACGTTAAACAATGTGCGCTTCGTTTGTGCTGAAAGTGGAAGCTAAAGCCACTTTACGGGACAGAGGCGCCAGCGCCGTCACTTGCATTGATTTCCAGTGGAAACAATTTAAAATTATCCATCAAAACCATACATGGCTTACAGACATGATGAATACATATATGAAAAGCTTTAAATTATTGCTTAACGAAATAAAACAAATAAAACACAACTTTTTCATTATGTAGCTAATCTGTAAAAAGATGCATTTCTCAAGGTGCATCAAATAGGCTAGCAGATTTCGAGTCGGAATACATAAGTTTATTCAGAAATAATTAAATTAATTTCCCTTCGACACATTCATTGTTATAAATGTTTGCCGGTGCTTTGTGGCAAGTTTCAGCCTATTGCCTGAACGCGAACTGCTCTAAAGGCACTGCTGCTGGCTCAGACACTAAACGCTGTCCGAGGCGGTCCCGAAAATGAAAGCAAAAATGAATTGACACTGGCGAGCCATTTTTACCACCACCTTACTAACATTCACCAAAATAATCGTGATTATGATTTTTGCCATAATCAAACAGCCCTAAGTGCTGCTGTACGAAAAAAGATATATAATGTAGTAATTAAAATAGGTCAAATGACCTTTATTCGAAATTACGCGGTAATCCTGTCTGTCGCAACATTCCTAGTCTGCCTTCCCTTATAAATGACACTTTTATCATATTAAAATTCTGAAAATCGTTCCAAGAAAAGTATTGTTTGGTGTAATGTGAACATTAACGGACAGACAGTGGATTCCTTAAATGAATAGCTATTTCCTTTCAAAAGCTGTTTATTTAGTGCAGAGAAGCCTTCCCTCCATTGACATCCATTCAAAAAAAACAGCCGCTGGTCTCCTTCCCTGCGTTCCATCGGTAGCTTTAGCCGTTACGCTCTATTGGCTAAGCCTTGCAGGCTTGACTTCCAGTGGCATTGCACAGAGTCTATTATAGTAACGCCGCATTTTTGTCAGTAACGGTAACGGCGTTGTAACGGAGGAAAAAGTAATTAGTTTGATTACTCGTTACTGAAAAAAGTATCGCCGTTAGTAACGCCGTTTATTTATAACGCCGTTATTCCCATCACTGGAAAACACACTGATCAAAATTAGAGAACAACAATGACTAGCATGGAAAAAGATTACAACAAAATTTTCTGAAGGTTACAACAGTCAGCAATTAGTAGGAAGTGTACAGGCCTCTGCTCTGAATGACTTCAGCACATCTGCGGCCACAGGACAGCACTAGTCTCTCACACTGCTCTGTTGTGATTTTGGTCCACTCTTCTTCCAGTCTCCTCCACAGTTCGGTGACTGTAGTGGGTTTCTTTGCCATAACTTTATCACCAAGGATTTTCCAGAGGTTCTCTATTGGGTTGAGATCAGGACTCTGGGCAGGCCATGTCATTATTTCAATGTTTTCAGTTTCAAGGAACTGCTTTACCCGTTTTGCTGTGTGACATGGAGCGTTGTCCTGCATGAACACTGCAGGCTGATTGGGTGATGAACGCAGGGAAGGAACCATATGTTGTTGAAGAAGGTTCTGATAAATATTTGCATTCACTCTGCCATGTAGCTGTATAAGAGGCCCAACTCCTGCTGCAGAAAACATGCCCCAAACCATGACACTTCCTCCTCCACTTTTCACTGACGTCTTTACACACTTTGGGTTCAGTCTTTCTCCAGTTTGTCGCCAAACATAATGTTTCCCATCGGACCCAAATAAATTAAACTTGCTTTCATCACTGAAGTGAACTTTGGACCAGTTCTCCTCTGTCCACACAACATGCTCCTCAGCAAAGCTTAGTCTAGCCTTTTGATTCTTTCTGCTAATGAGAGGTTTGGTTACTGCAGAGTGGGCTTTCAGTCCAAATGCTCTTAAACGTCGAGACACTGTATGACGAGACAGATCCTTACCCTGTTCAGCGCTGAACTGACGAGCAATTCCAGCTGCAGTGTGGAAACAATTGCCCACTGAGATCCTCCGCAGTATCCTTTCCTCTCTTTTATTTGTCTTCCGTGGACGACCAGCCTTCTTGGGGGACTTGTATGAGTTTGTGATGTTGTAAAGATTCAATATTCTTGAAATCACAGATTCGGAACGACCAACTTGTCTTGCTATGGCTGATAGGCCCTTTTGCCTTCATCTGGACAACCTGCTGCCGGAGGCTTTCAGTCATTTTAGAACGGCCCACCATCTTGCAGAGTCAGAGAAACTGGAAGTTAGGCTGCCAGTTAAATAGGGGTTGACAGATAATCAAGGAAATTAGCACCAGGGGCCAGATTAACACCAATAACTGGGAGGTATCTGAAAGTGTTCTCTAATTTTGATCAGTGAGTTTTCTGCAAAATAATGTTTTTTGTTGAAATGCCTTAGTTATTTTGTGGAAACGGTGTTCTGGTAGCATGGTATAGACAGGACAAAAACTCCTTCAACTGTTGAGCAGTGAAGATGACATTATTTCAGAATTGTTCAATTATTTATAAATTGTTCTCTAATTTTGATCTCCAGTGTGTATATATATATATATATACATACATACATACACACACACACACACACACACACACACACATATACGCTCTGCATTGTAACTCAGCAGCTGGGTTTTATTGTAAACTATGATGTATTCACCCAAATAAAATCAATTTGTCTTATATTTTTGTCTGTGGATGTTCTTGCTTAATAATAAATGTTCATCTTTTGATTATTGCGGTTGTGATTTTTAAATTCCAGCCCATTTTATGCCAACAATATAATATTTTTTAAACAATAGTTGAATTAAATAAAACAACCTAGCATGATGGGTAAAAACATTTAACCCAACCAACTGGGTTTAAATAACCTGTACAATATTTACCCAGCACTGGGTTGCCAAATAACACAAGCTGGGTTGTTTTTTTTTTAACCCAGCATTGAAAACAAGCTGGAAATGTTGGTGTATTTTCAAAAGAAATCAGAAATTCAAAACAAAATGGTTTTCCACAGTTCTTTCCACACTTCAGACATATTAAGGTGATACCCTTAAAATGATACCACAGAACACATTATTATCAAAAAATCTTTTTATTTATTACTTTGAATATGCACAGATTTACTAAAAAAATGGTTTCATACAATTATGTACAATCAGGAAGTTTAGATGATCAAAAGAGTCTCATGTAAAGCTGCAGCATGGAGTCTATAGGCAGAACAATAGGCATTATTCAGTGACTCGTTGGAGCACAGAGCGTGTCTAATTAGTGCACTCTCATAAAGCAGAACAAAAACAAGAAATATAGACCCTCCCTTCACCCCCCTTAAGCCACAGTGATTAAAAACAAACGCAAACAAGTCGGGCCGCTGACCCTATTATCATTAACTAGAACAAAAATACCCGTGTACATCTAATTCATCATTACCATGACTGTTAAACGAGCTAAAGACAGAAATATATTCAAACATAGTTTATACATACATGGTCAAAGTTTATACATTCTGTCAGTTGATTAAGTTTGGTACAGGACCTGTTGCATGTAAATGGAAAGTTGGCTGCAGAGTGAGAGATTTTAAACAATACGTTTTATTTTTAAATCATAATCACACTCAGTTTTAATGAATATGCAATATTTGTACTTTTAAAAAACATTTCTCACACTCATTACAAACACACAAAGCCCAGTTACAGCACCTAAAAATACATTTTCATGTAAATTTGAACTTTAAAGCTTGTTTTTGAATTAAAAATATTGAAAGTCCATATGCGCAGAGCCACTAGTCCATGGTTTAGCATTGAATTCACACATAGTTTCGTTTATCATAGTCCCCATTGACTGATGCACATTTCATAGGTGGGGGAACATATTTTAGAGGATAGGAGGATTTCTCATCAGCTGGACGGGAGAAACACAGAATCACTCCTCCGACCAGAAGCATGGCAGATGCTGCCCATCCGATGTAGAGCGCCGCTCCAATTTCTCTCTTCTTTGCATAAGGCACTTGAGGGTCGTAGAAGTCCGAGATGATGTTATTGGCCATCCAGCACAGAGGCACCAGCACAAACAAGCCTGCGATGATGTAGATCACCCCTCCGACGTTGACTACTTTGGCTTTGATGGACTCTTTACTGATGCAGTTGGTGCACTGAGCGCCAGCGATGGTTATCATCAAAGCCAGGACGCCCAAAACCGCTGAGATGACCGTCAGAGCCCGAGCGGTCTGGAGGTCAGTGGTCAGCGCCAGGACAGAATCGTGCATTTTGCACTGCATCTGACCTGTGCTCTGGACCACGCAGGACATCCACAGCCCATCCCAGATGTTTTGAGCCACCACGATGTTGCCCTCGATGAAGGCGGACACTTTCCACATGGGCAGCCCACAAGCCACCATCACCAAAAGGGTCCCGGTGACGCTCAAACCAAGTCCAATAGTCTCCAGACATGCAGAAATCATCTTTGCAAAGTTTCGGATGCTTTTTCTCTTAGTTTAGAAAGTCTAGATCCCGGCACTTGTTCAAAGCAGGTGTTTAGAGTAGAAGTATCTCTACATCGCTTGGCAGTGTTGCAGTGGGAGATTTCTGCTCCTGTGTGCAGGGAGGATGCTGTTATAGTGCACTCACAACAAAGAGGAGCGGCTCAAGCCAATCGGAGCGCAGCGCGTCTCCCGACAGCCAATCAGAAGTGAGAGCCGCTGGACAAAACTGGATAAAGCCAAGCTACATCATTCAAAAGTTTTCAAAAGTGACGGTAGCAGCAACATACTGGAAGTGTGACTTCCTTGTCTTCCTGGCATTCTTTAGGAAGAAAAGCCCCCTTTACACAAGGGGGGCAGGTGTCAAAACAAGCACACAAATGTATAAGAGAGAAGTTCCTTATGCTAAAAAGGCACGTCAGAAGTAACGTTAGTATAATTGACGACGACGGAGCGTTGCAAATGAATCCGCGCCTGAGGCGAGGAAGCGGACAATTAAGCGCGAATTAATTATTTTTGTAAAAAACAAAACAAAAAAAAAACATAACACCGTTAATAGCGCGAAACGCTTTCAATTCGTCCATATTGAGCAAATGTGTGTGTGTGTGTGTGTGTGTGTGTGTGTGTGTGTGGGAGAGCAAGCGCTTACCTGCGCATTTCCCGTCACTACTAGCTCTCAATGCGCTTCAGTACATCCAAACACAATATTTTCGTCTGTTTATAGTTATTCTTACGTGTATTACTTTTAAAAGCGAAACCGAGTTAATTAACATTTTTTCATTTGCCAGTTTATTGAAGTAGCCAAATGGAACATCATAACTAGACCTAGCAACCAGACAGAACAGCCTAAGACACTAACCAGCCAAAACACATAAACAAGCAGCTACAACACTAGCAATGCGCCAGAACAATTTTTTTTAAATTGATACTTATACATAATCTGAAATCTTAATAAACAAGCTTTTCGTTGATGTATAGTTTGTTATGATAGGGCAATAGATAGAACTAATTGAAAATCTGTAATCTGAAGGTGCAAAAAAAAAAAAAAAAAAAAAAAAAAATTCTAAATACTGAGAAAATCGCCTTTGAAGTTGTCCAAATGAAGTTCTTAGAAATGCATATTACTAATAAAAAATTAAGTTTTAATATATTTACAGTAGGAAATTTACAAAATATCTTAATGAAACATGATCTTTACTTAATATCCTAGTCACTTTTGACATAAAAGAAAAATCGATCATTTTGTTTATTTAGTTATGCTCCTTTTGATTTATCTAACTGTATATTTTACACTCATTTCAGTGTTCGAAACATTCAGACTAGGCTTTGTTATGTTATTAAGTAGGCTATGTTTTATTGTTTTAATCTGGCACCCTGCAATAAAACTAAATTAAGTAAAAGTAAAATGAATTTTTACACACATTCTGACCTTATCTAATTTTTCTGAAAACTAACTTTTTTCTTTAAATTCTTTAAAATGTGAAGTTATAAACTCATAGTTGCCAGAAAAACAGGATAAAAAGTTGCATTCATCTATTTTATTTTTTTATTCCGTAGTGGAATCAAAATGTAAAAATAAAAATACAGAATTGTGAGATGTAAACTCAGAACTACAAGAAAAAATAAAGTCAGAATTGTGAGCTAAAAAGTAAAGTTAAAATTAAAGTCAAGTCAAATTTTTTCAGGAATTATGTTGCCTATAGATAAACATATTTGATCAAAATAAATCAAATGTTTCAAATGTCAAATGTTGTCAAATGTTTATACATGACCACACATGGCATTTTATAGCATTTAGCACTACATGTTTCTTTACTTATGGCTTGTCATATGTTTAATACAAATAACGTAAGGAAAAAACTATACATAAAAATCTTTTAACTTGCGTGATACAGTTTTTATCTACGTGCAGCCCAGTGTGTCATGTGTACAGTCATAATGTATGCTTAGATTTGTTACTTCCTCTCCTAAAGCATGCAGAGGAGTGGTGCAGGAAAAACAGGAAGAGGGGTGAACTGTCTTGTATTTGTGATTGTGAACATGCAGCTGCAGAGAAAATGACGGAAGACAGCCACAAGTACCACCTTAGATACCGAACACTCAAGAGCCAGTTTGACTGAGTAGAAAATGTTAATTTTGCATATAGAGATATCATAATTAACTTTTAATTTAGTACAGATTTCAATTAAATGGACATTGTTTCTCACACAAAGCTGCTTTCCCAGAAGTGACAGTTTCCCATGTTCTATATCCTAGGTACAATTGTCCATTTACTGGCGTGGACGCCCCTCATAGAGGCTTAATTCCATGGAAAGCTAATAATGACATTTACCGTAGCCAGGTTTCTGTGGTATTGAAAGCTATTAGTAAATCAGACACTAAGTGTGTTAGAAATGCTCAGCAACACATTCGGTGGCACCTTGACAGCAGCACTAATTATGAGTCAGACCGAAGCAGGAAAATCTCTGTTGATTCAGGCTGTTGTTCCTCAGGAGGGTCTGGGTAAAAACTCTGCAGCATGTACCAGCCTCCACATCATCTGTCTGGAGTGAAATGCTTGTATTTGAGTTGGTGGAAATGCATGTCTGTCTCACACAGTGTCAATCATTTACATACCAAATGAGTGGCCAAAATTATTAGAATAATTATTAGATTATTTTCACCAGCTAAAAATGGTTTTAAGTCAGTTATTTATATATTTTGCTTTAGTGTGTCAGTAGGAAATATCAGTTTACATTTCCAAACATTCATTTTGCCATTAATTGTAATAATCCAGTGAGATTTTTGTTTGCACAAGGAGAAAAACTTTCCTGCAAAACTGCAGTACTGTTAAAAGTTTTAGGCACTTGGGTAAAAATGCTGTAAAATGAGAATGTTGTCAAAAATAGATTTTCTTTATCAATTAACTAAATTAAATCAACATTTGTTATGACCATCCTTTACGTTTAAAGCAGCTTTTGCCCTAAACTCTTAAAAATAAAGGTTCCAAAAGAGTGTTTTGGCAGTGAAGAACCATCTTTAGTTCCCTAAAGAACCTTTCAGTGAAAAGTTCCTAAAAGAACCATTTTGAAGAACTTTTTATTTTTTAACGACTATAAAAAACTTTTTCTGCATTTAAAAGGTTCAAAGAATGTTCAAGGTTCTTCATAGAACCACTGATGCCTATAAAGAATCTTTATTTTTAAGAGTGTAGGTGCACTTGCACATAGTTTTTCGGGTGGCTTTGCAGGTAGGTTTCTTGAAGCATCTTGGAGACAGTGCCACAGTTCTTCTGGATTTAGTCTGTCTCAGTTTGTTCTGTTTCTTTATGTCATTCCAGACAGACTGGATGATAATGAGACCAGATATCTGTGTGGAGCACTGCCTGTTGTCAGTCTCCTTGTGCAAACAAAAATCTCACTGGATTATTACAGTTAATGGCAAAATGAAGGTATGGAAATGCGAACTGATATTTCCTACTGACACACTACAGCATGAGATAGGCTTAGGATTAGTTCACTTCCATAACAAAAATGTACAGATGTTCATGTCTTTCATTCTTCAAAAGGAAAACATTTCAAGAATATTCCCCATATAGTGGACTTCTATGGTGTCTGCGAGTTTGAACTTCCAAAATGCTATATAAATGCAGCTCTAAATGATCCCAGCTGAGGAAGAAGAATATTATCTAGTGAAACGATTGTTTTTTTCTAAAAGGAATTTGTCTAGCTCTGCGATGCACATGCATACTCTTTGCGCTCCAGCTCAATACAGAAAAAAACTCAATTTCTCCTCCAACTTCAAACTTCGTTGCAGAAGTACCGACCCAGTGTTTACAAAGTGAATGTGCAAAGTAGATCAAATGCCCTTTACAATAAAGGTAAAACACTGATGTAGAACGATTTTGAAGTTGGAGAAGAAAATGAGATGAGAGTTTTTTGACCTAACCTAACTGTCTTTTTAACAAACATTTGTGGTTAAAAAGTGTATAAATATGAATTTATTTAAGAAAACGACAGATCGTTTCGCTATATAAGACACTTATTCCTCAGCTGGGATCATTTAGAGCCATTTGAAGCTGCATTTAAAGGGATACTCCACCCCAAACTGAAAATTTTGTCATTAATCACTTACCCCCATGTCGTTCCAATCCCGTAAAAGGTTCGATTGTTTTTGGAACACAATTTAGGATATTTTGGATGAAAACCGGTAGCTTTTTGACTGTCCCATTGACTGCCAAGTAAACAACACTGTCAAGGCCCAGAAATGTATGAAAGACACTGTCAAAATAGTCCATCTGCCATCAGTGGTTCAACCGTAATTTTACGAAGCTACGAGAATACTTTTTGTACACAAAGAAAACAAAAATAATGACTTTAGTCAACAATTCGTCTCCTCTATGTCACCGTAGCGCCATTTTGGAAAGTATCCACTGAACGTAAACAACGTACGCTGTTCTGTGTCAGCCACAACTCACGGATACGTTTTCTAGGTGTTTTTATGCTTTGATTTGAATGAAACCAAAGTATCCGTGTATCGAAGGAGACGGATTGTTGACTAAAGTTGTTATTTTTGTTTTCTTCTCTTCTTTGTTATTTTTGGGGTGGAGTATCCCTTTAAACAGCATTTTGGAACTTCAAACTCGCGGACACCATAGAAGTCCACTATATGGAGAACATTCCTGAAATGTTTTCCTCAACAAACATAATTTCTTTACAACTGAAGAAAGAAAGACATGAACTTCTTGGATGAAAGAGGGAGTAAATTATCTGTAAATGTTTGTTCTGGAAGTAAACTAATCCTTAAAAAACATTTTTTCAGATGGTGAAAATATTAGTGTTCTAATAATTTTGACCACCACTGTATCAGAGCTCGTTTTTAGGGCTTGGCTGGTTAGTTGGCCTCCAAAGGAATAATAACAGCCCACAAGACCACTAAATTGACAAAAAAAAAAAAAAAAAAAAAAAAAAAAGTTGTTAAACTTTTAAAATGGAAGGTTCTTTTGGAATTGATGGTTCCACAAATAACCTTCAACATCCATGGAACCTTACAGCAGAAAAAGGTTCTTTAGATTTTTTAAATGTTCTTCAAACTATGAAAAAATGTTTTAAAAACTGTGCACTTAAAGGTTCTTTGGGGAAGCAAACTGGTTATTTTATGGCATTACTGCCTTTATTTTTAAATGTGTAGAATCTATTTTAAAGTTGTGTTGGGAAAGCTGTTGGGCTTCATCAAAAATATCTTAATTTGTGTTCCGAAGATGAACAAAGGTTTTGCGGGTTTGGAACAACATCAGAGTGAGTGATTAATTACGAATTTTCATTTTGAGGTGAACTATCCCTTTTTAAAGTGTATTTTAATTTCTAAATGTATGTTTAAGTTGTCTCATGTAAACTGGCAAAACTGACAAAAATCAAGAAGCTAAACACAAATACAGTCTTGTTTCTTCTCTCATATCAGCTTTTCATCCCAACGCCCTTATTGTTTTGGTGATTGTGTCGCAAACACAGTCCTGTGAACTGACATCTTGCATTTTTTTAAAAACATTCACAGGATGCAAGTAATTGCCGATGACAGAGAAAGATGCTCTCATTGGCTGATTCAAGTTTTCTTACTTTATGTGTTTACTGTACAGTAAATGTAGCATGATGATCACAAGATAGACCACACCAAACTGCTAACGTGTACTACTTAAAACTATTTATACTACTCATTACAGTGGGAAAATCGACCCCCTAGAAACGCAAAATGCAATCGCTGAAGTCTCCTTATTTAGTGCGGCATGTGTAGAAAGCGTAAGAGCCGCTACCCTTGTGACCTAGATTGATCGGGAGGGATATGATAAGAAAATTACCAAAAGGAAGCAAAAGTGGGTTGTTATGATAACGGTTAATGGAAAGGACAGAATGTGTTAGAAACATGTGTGCAATATCTCAAAATGCATTATGGCACATTTTTATTTTTGAAGCGTGAAAATCTGGTTGTTTATTTTAAAGTGCAGAACGTGAATGTGCACTTTTAACCAGAACGCGTATTAAAACCGGGTCAGTTAATAACCGGCGTAATTTCCTGAGAACAATCAGCCCCTCATCCGCATGGAAGTATAATTAGAAAGAACACAAACAAAGCTGCGTTAATCAAAAGGTGACCTCATATCGTGTTCATGTGCTCAGAGTGTACGTCGCAGCATTCCAAGGGGGGCGATATGTTTTAGCACTTTTAGCATGAATCTTGAGGGCTGTCCAGACAGACACCTACACCAGAAGTGCACAAAAACCGCTGATGCGCATGTTTTCTGCAGATGTTTCCTCCAGTCGGAGATGTGGGCAGAAGCCACGCCAGGTGTCTGGGATCAAACACGTATCTAATGGGTCTCATCAGTAACATCAGTCAGGACGTGAGCACAGAAACAAAGCATCAAGACCTCCTTCTTTGGCAGCGGCCTGTGGGTAATGAACAGTGAGGCTGAGGTGAGCGCATGGAGTCACGTGGGCCGGGGAAGGATGGAGTTGTATGGTGTGGAAATCCTGTCCTGTCTTATTATTTCCCTCAAGACTATTGTTCTAGGATGATGGAGAGTCCAACTATGTAATCAACCATTAGTTTTCATATTATTAATCTTTCACAAGGTTTCTAGACTGACTTTCTTCAAAAATGCTCATGATTGCTTGCAAGTGCTATTGCTGAGTATTTATTACATATGACTTTAAACAGACAAAAAACAGAGATATACATTAAAAAGGGACAGAAGTTATGATGTAAAAGTCATAATTATGAGATTAAAAAAAATTACATTATGACTTAACATTTTTAAATTATGACATAATAAGTAAAAAAAAAATAAAAATAAACATTTTCTTCTAAAATAGTAATTTCGATTTTTATGTCAATTTCTACATTAACATTTTGACTTGTAAAGTCATAACATCGAAATTTAATCTCAAAATTGACTTTTTTTCATAATTCCTTAAAATAATTTAAGTCATAATCTCATAATTATGACTTAGTATGTCATCATTTTAACGTTTAAAGTCATAATTAAACTTTTTTGTCTCATAATTATGAATTTTTTTTTTTTTTTTTTTTTTGTCAAAACTTTGACATTTTATCTCTTATGACTTGGTATGTCATAATTTCAATTTTGAAGTCATAATTTGAACTTTTTTTCTCATAATTATGAATTTTGTCAAAACTTCAATTTTATCTCGCAATTATGACTTGGTATGTCATAATTTCACATTTTAAAGTCATAATTCAACTTTTTTGGCTCATAATTACAAATTGTGTCACAACTTCAACATTTGTATCTCAAAATTATGACTTGGTATGTCAGAATTTCGACTTTAAAAGTCATAATTCAACTTTTTTTGTCTCATAATTATGACTTTTTGTCACAACTTCAACATTTTATCTCATAATTATGAGACTTAGTATGTCAGTTTCAACTTTTAAAGTCACAATTAAACTTTTTTTTGTCTTTAATTATAATGTTAATCATTTGTATCCCATAAGCATGACTTTGTAGGCCAAAATATCATCTTTTAACCAAATAGTAAAAATATGAATGGTTAATGAGTAAATGGTTAAAGAATGAGCTTGTGGAATATGCAGGCTGGTGCTTCAAGGTGATTTATGCCAATGGGAGTTTTGTTTATATTCAGAATTGCTCACAGGAATAATTGAATGCCAAACTTTAAGAGTCACTGAGTTCCACCCCTTCATGAGTCATTTTATGTTTTGTTCATTTATAAACTGGCCATATTACAAAATGCATTTTATAAAGTGTTCTTAAAGTGCGGTAGTGAAGTTTATATCCAGGTTCAGTTATCACCAGGAAGCAGGTCTGATTCTATCTTGTACATTAATGTTGTAATTTCTGAAGGAAATTGTGAGTCAAGTACTTTGTATACAGCTGTGTTGTACAAGTAGGACCATCATTTCATCAAATATTTTGCTAGGAATTACTCATTTATGCCCCCAGGGTTAACCGGTTCTAACTGGTCCTTCAAAGTGAAGAAAATTCACTCATCTGACTCACTGTTTCCTTTAAATTTCCTGAGCCATTTTCCCTATCAATCTTGGGATCAGCTGTCGTCTTTTAAGACTGAGGCCACTTCCTGTGTCCATATGGTACAATCACAAAGAAACATTTACAGACTGTATAGCCTCTCAGATAAGCTTTTTACAATATATGTGACATTTGTACTTTATTGTTGTTGTTGGAGTTAGTTTTGCTGGAAAATAAATAAGCTGATTATGTAATTTGCTCTAGTTTTGAGTAAAATGTTTGGTAGCACTGAAAATCACAATTATATTAATTGTTTTGACACAATTTTGTTAATTCATTTTCTATGCATTTCAATTTCACCCAAACTCAAAGCCTTATTGCGCTTAAGAAAATAAATAAATAAAAAGAAAAAAACGAACAACAATTAGATTAGAAATGCATGTTTATTTTAGTTTTTTAAAAATGATTTTTGATATTATTTAAATATCTAAAATCTTGTTCTCCACTGTTCACTTACATTTCTGAAAAATTCATTGCTTTTAGTTTGAGTTGTGTTTTATGAGAATAGAGAGGAACGTTTGCCTTAACCCCCACCCGTCTCGCTTCAATTGTTCGTCATGAGAAGAGAAACAAGGAAACAGCTTGTACAGAACAATAAACGTTTCCTGCAAAGTACCAGGCATCTTTACCGAGCTGGTGCAAAGCCCCTCGATCCAGCTTTAATGAGCTATTGTATGGATGCGTAACACAAACCTGTGTTCCTGAGATGCCAGTTTCCCAAGAAAAGTTATTGTGGCCCGCAGTTGCTGCTGGCCATTGGAGGAAATGTTGGGAAAGCTTCCATGCCCAGTCTGCGACCATGAAGCATCCTGTAGTACGTGGAGCACAGAAAAACAGAAACAAATGAGCCTCAGTCAGCGTCACCACAACTGGCACAAATCCATATGTTTTGCGTAGTGCTTATGTAATTTCACTGCTACCAGGTTTCAGAATAAGCTGCCAGATAGCATAAGTTTTCAAGCAAATATGAATAAGCACATTCAAAACAAGCAGCTTTCTGTTGGTCAACGTGACAAATTCACGTGACCAACTTGAACACGAGAATGCATGTGGAAATCTTTCACACACACAAAATTCCAGATTGCATGGATTTCTGGTGGAAATTTCATAACAGGTTCAAAGTGTGAGTGTATGGAAAACTGTTTCTGCCTTGGAATAAACAATAAAATAGGTAATTGTGACTTTTTCATCTCATAATTCTGACTTTTAGCTTTTAGATGTTAACTCAGAATTCAGATTTTCACAAATTGTATCACAAAATTCTGACTTTTTTCCCTCAGAATTCTGAGCTCATATCTTGCCATTAATTTTTTTTTCTCCGAATTCTGAGTTTATATCTCACAGTGGTTTATATCTCACAGTTCTGACTTTTTAAAACTGAATTCTTAAGTTTCATCTTTTTTTTCTTTTTTCTTTTTACTTTTTTAAAGTTTTTTTTTCTCTGCAATATTTTGCATTCTGACTTATTTTTTTATTGAAATCTTAGTTCACAATTTGCAGTTCCAACATTTTGTCTCTGAATTCTGACATATAATCTCAGAATTGTAAGATTTAAACTAAAAAATGTATAAAAGTCAGAACTGCAAGATGTTAGCTCAGAATATAGACTTTTATCTTGCAATTCTGATTTTTTTTTTTAAATCTAAATCAGAATATAGACTTTTATCTTGCAATTCTGATTTAAAAAAAAATAATATATATATATATATATAATAATTATTTCAAAAAGTCAAAAAAGTCAAAATTGCAAGATAAAAAGTTCCAATTACCTTTTTATTTATATTTTTTATTCTGTGGTGGAAACAAGCTTTCATATATATTTGCTTTTTTTCTTCTTTTTTCTTTTTACTTTTTTAAAGTTTTTTTTCTCTGAATTCTGACATATAATCTCAGAATTGTAAGATTTAAACAACAACAAAAAATATATAAAAGAGTCAGAATTACAAGATATTAGCTCAGAATTTAGACTTTTTTTCCTTAAATTCTAGGTTAAAATCACAAAATTCTAGCGTTATTATCTTGCCATTCAGACTTTTTTTCTCAGAATTTTGAGTTTATATCACATAATTCAGACATTTTTTGTTTATTTATTGCAATTATTTTTTTACGCATAATTTTGAGTTATCTCGCAATTCAGATTTTTAAAAACTGAACTCATAGTTTAAATCTTGCAATTCCAATGTTTTTTTCTTTGAATTCTGACATATAATCTTAAAATTGTGAGATTTAAACAACAAAAAAATATATAAAAAGTCAGAATTACAAGATGTTAGCTCAGAATTTAGAAGTTAAAAATCACAAAATTCTGAAATTATAGCTCACAAATCTGACTTTATTCTGACTTTGAGTTTATATCTCGCATTCAGTTTTTTTCCTTAGAATTCTGAGTTTGTGTCTTGCAATTCAGACATTTTTCCTCAGATTTTTGAGTTTATATTTTGCAATTCAGACATCTTTCTTTAGATATTTCCTCAGATTTCTGAGTTTGTCTTGCAATTCTAACTTTTTTCTCAGAATTCTGAGTTTGTATCTCGCAATACAGACTTTTTTCTCAGATTCTGGAGTTTATATCTTACAATTTGGACTTTTAAAACTGAATTCAGTTTACATCTTGCAATTTCATTGTTTTTCCCTTTGAATTCTGACATATAATCTCAGAATTGTGAGATTTAAACAAACAAAAAAAAAAAAAAAAAAAAAAAAAAAAAAATATATATATATATATATATATATATATATATATATATAGTGAGAATTACAAGATGTTAGCTCAGAATTTAGACTTTTTTTCTTGTACGTTTATATATACTACAATTCAGACTTGTTTGAGCTTATATCTCGTAATTTTGAGTTTAAATTTTGCAATTCTGTATTTTTAATCAAAATTTTGACTTCACATCTCACAATTCTAAATTTTCCCTCAGAATGCTGAGATTATATTTTGCATTCTGACTTTTTTAAATTGAATTCTTAGTTCACATTATTATATTATCTCTGAACCTCTGACATATAATCTCGGAATTGTTAGATTTAAACTAAAAAAATTATAAAAGTCAGAGCTGCAAGATGTTTGAATTTAGACTTTTATCTTGCAATTCTGACTTTTTTCTAAGAGTTCTGAATTTATATCTCGCAATTCTGACTTTTCAAACTGAATTTTTAATTTGCATCTTGCAATTCCAACCCTTTATTTCTGATTTCTGACATATATTCTCAGAATTGTGAGATTTAAACAAAAAAATATATATAAAATAAAATATAAAGTCAGAATTGCAAGATAAAAAGTTACAATTACCTTTTTTTTTAATTCTGTGGTGGAAACAAGCTTTCACACAAATTTGCTGCATTGACCAACAGAAGGCAGCTTGGTTTAAAAGTGACTTCTGTGTTAACTGTGCTTCTTTCTTCACTACAGTATTGACAATGGACAATAAACCTTTTTTATCCATAATATTTTATTGTAATACAATAATATGACTTGACTTGACTTGACTATGACTTTTACACTCAAGCAGGGACTCAAACCATAGAAATCTGTGTTTGAAAGACACATTTTCACTAAGTTTTGATGTATCCAGTGATAATCTTAGCAACAATGGCCTTAGCTCCAGGGACAGATTGAATACTCAGATGAGACATCAGAGCCATAATTTCAATTAAAAAACCAAACTGCAAATTAGCAAGGTTATTAAAGACCGAAAGGACAACAACAATGCTTGTGTGGTTGCCAAATAGCTGTACTGTGATTGTTCAGATCTGGAGTGAACTATTAATTGCAGTGTTAATTGTTTGGCTGCTGTCTAATAACCAGCACTGAAGCACAGGAAGGTGACTGTGGTGAGCAGCTGGATTATTTCACTGTTTCTACAGGATTTTCCCATCATTGTTTTCCTCCGGTTTGCTCCTGTTCGAGTTTGGCCGCATGAGCCATTGCAGTGCTGCCTTGCTGTTTTTATGATGTTTTTGTTTTGTTGCACCATTGTTTATAACTATCAGCTTTCATCAGGCCAATAACACAACAGAAACTCTACAGAGTTGATTACAAACTACAGATCATCCAGATTTGTCTCTCATTTCTCAATGTGCTTTATGGGACTGCTTTAGTGCTACTAAAAATTATATCAGATAAACAAGTTTAAAATCAGGTCATATAAAGCGATTAGCAATTGTCTGCTCAGATATTGCAACAAAAGATGAAATCCACTATACAATTTTTTATTTTTTTTTTAGAGTGAGTCATTTATGCTGGAAGCGCTCCGATTGATTCAAACTTGTGACTTCGATTAGCCATTTCAACTGGTTTACTAGC
Source organism: Cirrhinus molitorella (assembly GCA_033026305.1). NCBI lineage: Eukaryota > Metazoa > Chordata > Actinopteri > Cypriniformes > Cyprinidae > Cirrhinus > Cirrhinus molitorella. The sequence goes on from CM065139.1 coordinate 9,446,942, forward strand.
AAAAAACCAGATAAAAAGAGCCATTAATTTTCCAGTTTCGACATCGCTTGTAATGATTTCATAAAGCAGGCACAGTAATGGGTGAAAGAGAGTTTTTAAAACTCCAAATCAGTTAAACCATTGCATCCCAAAATGATGATTCGCTGTTTCGAATCCCTCCAATTCGTAAATATTTTTTTCTGATTTTAAACAGAACAAAACATTAAACCATTAAGAACAGATATAAAAACAAAGAAAACACTATACATAAATACACAAATATCCCTTGAGGAAATTAATCATGGTTTCATTATAATATTTTTTTTACTACAAATACCATGGTTAAATTATGGTATATTTCCCACTGTTTAAGGATTAACAGAATTTAGTTTCCATATACTTGTCTAGATCAACTCTGAATAAAGATAAGAGAGGTTTAGAGACAGATTTTTAGGCTATATGTGAAATTTAACACAAATGAATTGTTATATTTTCCTATATTATAAATAAACTATGAAAACAAGAATAAAGCTGTACAAGCTACAATCCACTTATTATTGGTTAAAAAATTAACCAAGAATATTTCCTGTTTAGTGGGTGCTCAATCGGCGCCTATTACTCAAATAATCCAAAGAAAATGCATTAAACAGACAGAAAATCTATAGTTTCCAAAGCCGGATGTTGCTTTTTATGATTTTCAAGGGCATACAATTTAGTAAGGAAGCTATGACATGTCCCTACCAATATCCAGCAACTAAACTGTCCCTAGCAATAGATTTGAACAAACAATTAAATGTCTGCTGTATGCCAATATGTCCCCACCAATGGAAAAATCAAGTTTTGTGTGTGTTTCTCAGATTTTTTTCCTGAGAAGCCAAACATTGTTTTTCCAAGACTAAATGATCTAATCTATGGCATCAGGAATTGTGTGATTTATTTCTGTTTTTATTTCTGCTTGGCAGGATATTTAAAAATGTTTGCATGAGGCAGGAGTCGATACTTAATTTCTCTTGCAAATGCGACATCTGAGTGATCAAAAGTTCAGATGAAATAAGAATAAGCCAAATTTATTACAAAATGCACTATTCTGAGCTTTCAGTGCAGTGCTGACCTCCCTCCCTGATCCCATCAAATCATCCAAAGTCATTTACATGCAAGAAAAGTCTCCCCAGGATCGGATTTAAGAATCGAGCAGAAAAAGGTGCTGAAACAACAAATCACACTATAAGACTGCAGACCTCCTAATGGATCAAAAGGAGGCTCTTTTGTTCAAGGACTATACAGTTAGATGTCATTTTTAAAGTTTCCATAGAAATGGTCTGATAAGTTTCTAACGCATTTAGTTTGACCAAATCCTCTGTAATGAAGAAATGCCTCACAATGTCCAAGCCTGCTTCGCTGGAGGCCCCTAAACTCAAATGTAGTACTTACTAACGGAGAAGTAGTACTTAAAAACAGAGAAAAGCTGAAATAGTTTCACATATTATAGTAGATAGCATCAAATATATATCAATTAAAATATCAGTATATGCTTTCAACATATATAAGAATTATCAACATTATTTCCTCAACAAACTTCAAACGTTCAGATGAAATTTCTTAATACACCCCATGTTCATTCACAGGCCTACTTTTTTTTTTCTCTAGCAGAGTTACAATGTCAGCATCTTCCTAATTTAGGCAGCCTTTGATGTGTTTCTAGAATAAATAAACCGCTCTGTTTCTGACATGGAGAGGAACAGTTCCCTATAGTTCAGCCTGGTAACCTGTCACACGATTTCCTGGGCAGTATTTACAGAGCAGGGTCTCACTATTGTGTTGCTCTCTGGACATCTTCCTTTCCATGTCGTTCTCTGTGGAAAATCACAATGCATGACTATACATTCATGACCTAGAATCATTTAAGCGGGCTGTCTCACATACATCCATTCAAACCACTATAGTGCAAACATTAATGAGAGTTACACAACAAAAAATTAGTCTGGATACGATGTTATACTGCCACCATGTGTCAGATGTCTACAGCATGCCGAAATGGAGGAACCACTAATATAAGCCATCATTTTTCTATGTAAAATGAACAAACAATTAATTTAAGAAAAAAAGGCATATATTAATAATGAATGAATATAATAATACATATAATTAATTAATAATAGCCAAATGCATAAATTAATTAAATAATTGCATACTGAAATAATTTAATTTATTAGTTCTATATAATTCTGTTTATTTTATAATTATTTTGACTAAATAAAAAAACATATATATATATATATATATATCCCCACACACACACACAACAATATAATAATAATTATTAAATAATAAAATAAAATCTAAATTAATTAATTTCTTTCATTTAATATGTAATTCTATATTATTCTACTTGATTACATTTTTTATTTAATTAATCTATTATTAATAATAAATTAATATAATAATAAATATAAGAAATAAATGAATAGCCAAATGCCTAAATTAATTAAATAATTGCATGTTAAAATAATTTATTATGTAATTCTGTTATTAAATACTATTAGATGCTAAATCATAAATCAAACACATATATTTATATTTAATTAATGTATTATGAATTATGTATATCATATTAATTTATTATTAATAAATGTATTATTAAATAAATTAATAATAAATATAATACTAAATATGATAAATAATGAATAGTTAAATGCCCACATTAATTCAATAATTGCATATTAATAATTTATTTAATCTATAATTCTGTTCTATATTATTACATTCTTTGATTAAATGTAAAAAAAAAAAATCACAATAAATAAAAATTATATATCAATTTATTATTATTTAATGTGATATATATATATATATATATATATATATATATATATATACACATACATTTATTATTAATAACAAATAAATTAACAATCAATATAATACATATATTAATAACCAAATGCCTAAATTAATTATGTAATTAATTGCATATTAAATTAATGTATTTAATTTATTATTTAATTCTATATTATTCTATTAAATTCTTTGATTTTTGATTCTTTGATGTACAAAAATAAATAAATAAATATTTGATATATATTTAATATTATTTAATATTTTTATTTACGCATAGTATTTGCACTGTTTATTGATTACTTTATTTATTAATACAAATATATCAATATTAATTTTAACACTTTTTTTGTGCTGACTATCTTAACATGTTTTGTTTTGTAGAAAATTAGCAGGAATAACACATTGGTTGAGTTAAAAGTAAAAGTTTTCAACACATCCTTTTTAAGAGTGAACTTTTAAAAATATCAGTACAAGTATGTTTTATAATACAAGTTTATGTTACAATAAAAATAATAATTTTTTGATTTTTTTTGTTTTTTTTGCTATGGTTTAAATCAGGTTTAGCTACTGTTATGTCCTCCCTTGCCCATCCCGCAGCATCATATTTATTCCAGCTGTTCTCCAAGCCGATATATAAATCCTACTATGGCCAAACCATCACCTCATGAATATTAATTACGCAATGCTGCCGTTGCCCGCTTGCAATCCAATAGCTATAGACTCGCGTAGACATTCATCGGTGACCGTCCAATAGAAAAGGCTGTGCTAATGAATATTAATGAGCACACCTTTTCCATAGTATGATTCGCGAATTCGCGTTCCGAAAGCGGCCGGGATGGCGAGCAGCGCCAGGTACAAGAGCAGGGCGGTGAAATCAGGTAAGATAAGTGAAGTATTACCGGCATGTGACTGAAATAACGGCAAGGTTTAATAACGGAAATGTAATTTGTCTGTTTGCATCAATCGCTCTGAATTTTTTAACGCCTGAATGGGCGTCTGCATCCTTCACCTGCTGTGGGCGTCTCAATCACACAACAGAGGATGGAGAGGTAAGCCTACTTTTTAGTCTGTAATGTTAATCATCCATTTAAATAATATGCTGGGTGTCTATGTGTTCGCCATAGGTTGATTCACATCTGTCTGGATGCTGCATGTATTTCTGGGACAGTGGGTTGGATTGCTATGAATAGAGCCATTGGGCTCATATGACAGTCTTGCCTCACTTACATCTTGGTTTGGTTGTGAGAGTAACAATGAAGACCAAAAATATTACATTCTATATGTTTGGTCTGACATTTAAAAAGCTGCAAATAACCTATACCCATCAAATTCATAGCTGCTGTCTATTTTTAGAAATGCATTGCATGAAACTAATCCTCACTGTCCCACATTTCATCACAATCTCGGTTTGACCTCACTGTAAAGCAGCAGGAGCACTGCATGCATTGCATCATTTGAGGACAATGAGAAAGATGCTAAATCACCAGCCATTAGTCCTAATGCGTTCATTAAAATTCATTGAGTCGAATTATATAATTATTTAAATTATATGCATGAATCTCAGACATTTCACCCCAAAATCAAAATTGCATTCTACAAAAAGAAAATGAATTATGTTTGTTTGCAAAAGGATTTTTTTGCATTGTGACACTTTTTTTTCTATATGCATTATTAAATCTACCCTAATGTAATTGCTGCAGAAATACTGCATAATGCAAAATTCTTAATAGTCACCAAAATAGGTCTAAATTGCTTTATGCAAAATGTAATTTAATATTTACATTTACCCTGGACCACAAAACCAGTCATAAGGGTCACATTTTTTTTTAAATTGAGATCTATACCATCTGAAAGCTGAAAAATCTGAGTGTGAAAAAAAAAAAAAAAAAAAAAATCAAATACTGAGAAATTGCCAAAAATGCAAAAATGTATTAAAATTAAAATGTATATATTTATGATAGGAAATGTACAAAATATCTTCCTGGAACATGATCTTTACTTAATATCCTAATAATTTTTGGCATAAAAAAGATAATTTTGACCCTTACAATGTATTTTTGCCTATTGCTACAAATACACTCGTTTTTTGTTTTGTGACCCAGGTTCACATGTAGTATTTTTAAATTATAAATATCCTAGTTAATTTATTATAGGCCGATTTTACATTTTTTATGAGGTTTTGCAAATTTCTCTGATTTCATATTCCTCTTCAAATCTTGAAAAACATGATAAATGTGCACTAAGCTGATGCTCATGTGGTCTGCTCTGTGCACTGGCTTAGAAAATGTCTAAATGTGCACTTGGCCCCTCCGTATGTCCACCCGAGGGCGAACTGTCAGTCAGTCTGGGCAACTGATGAAAGTAACACTAACGCCTCTGTCTGCTAGGAAACATTCAATTCATTTCTTGTCTTATTCCTCCAAACGCCCACGAATACATGCACACTGCCTCCAGTGCCTCAGACCGTTGCCAGCCACGCATGAAAGTAAAATCCAATATCCATGCCTCTAGGTGAGGATAAACCTCTTTCTCCCTCAGCGAGATTCCCAGACAGGCCAAACAATCCTGGAGATGAAGCCAAGCAGCATTATAAGTCTGTGACCTTCACTTTTTGATCCAAAATTGCTATTTTGTTTCATAAACACAGATTGTGCATGGTGTGTAAAACACGTTTGCATACTCTGCTGCTCTTTAAGATGCACTGGACCAATAAACAGGGCTAATTTTGCATATTTGTGACGCAAACCAAGCATAATGATTCTATATGACAGTACTAGAGCGGTTTTATATAATAGGATAAATGATGTAATATTGTAAATATGGAGCGTGAGGCCTTCGGCATTGGTTGCTTCCGCACAGGCTGCCTGAGCACAATGAAATGTGGCAGGAATTCTGGGATTGCCCTAGTAAAGAAGTGAGTGTGGCATACATCAGGCTGGCTGTGTAGGTTGGGGGTTGGGCAGATGGATTCATCTTTATCCTGTGGGTATCACATGATTTGCTTTACGGATGTCAGTTTTTTTTGCATACTGTACAGTTGTTTTGGTATTGAAATGAATGTGGCAGTATTAGCATTGTGTACTTAAATGACGTCATTATATGTCATCGTTTTAGGAAAAAGAGTATGTCGGCTTTGCCACCCTGCCGAATCAAGTTCACAGGAAGTCGGTCAAAAAAGGCTTTGATTTTACACTCATGGTGGCAGGTGAGTTTCCTTATCACTGGCGTTTCCACACAAGTTAATGTTAACTGAAACTAATTTTAGAACTATTAAATATGGTATTACTTAAAGTGACAGTCCACCCAGAATTGAGAATTTTATTGTCATTTACTCGTGTTGTTCATGACTTTCTGTCTTCTGTGGAACAGTCCACACTATAGAATCGATCAATGGGAACCAAAACTGTTTGGTTTTCAGCATTTTTCAAAATCTTCTTTTGTGTTCCACAAGCAGAAGTAAAGTAAAGTAAAGATAAAATATAGTTTTTATTTTATTTTATTTGCAAAGTTTTCAATTTTGTATGGACTATCCTATTTAACTGAAATAAAGATAAAATATACTTTTTTTAATTTAATTTATAGAGTTAAAAATTTTGGGTGGAATATCCTATTTAAATGAAATAAAGATAAAATAAAATAAAATAAAATACATATGTTACTGTTATTATATTTTATTTGTAATGTTTTCGTTTTTGTATAGACTATCCTATTTAACTGAAATAAAGATAAAATATACTTTTTAAATTAAATTAAATTTAATTTAATTTAATTAAAAAGATAAAATAAATACAAACAATATAATATAAAATTTTTATTTTATTTTATTTTATTGATAGAGTTTTCATTTTTGGGTGGAATATCCAATTTAACTGAAATAAAATAAAATAAAATAAAATAAAATAAAATAAAATAAAATAAAATAAAATAAAATAAAATAAAATATAAATTAATATAAAATAAGTAAGTGTTATTTTAGCATAATTTAGAAACTATTGGAGTGTTTATTATTATTTTAATGTATTATTATTTAGAATTTTAGTTTTTTGTGTATTTAACATTTATTTTATGAAAAAAAAAACCCCTGCATTTCTGAATGTTTACACTCCTTGTCTTTTAGGGGAGTCTGGTCTTGGAAAGTCCACCTTGATCAACAGCTTGTTCCTCACAGATCTATACAAGGACAGAAAACTACTGAACGCTGAAGGTATATTTCTGCTCCCATACTCACAGACCTCCTACAATTTAAATAATTTAATCCAAAAGACACATCTGTTTTTCCTCAAATATGAATTTGATGTTTAGAGCGCATTAATCAAACAGTGGAGATCATCAAACACACAGTTGACATCGAGGAGAAAGGTGTTAAGCTGAAGCTGACCATTGTAGATACACCAGGTTTTGGAGACGCTGTCAATAATACAGAGAGGTATGTATTTAGAGTTTACCTCAGATTTGTTAAATATTACCTCTGCTAATCAGACGGTTTTGTCTCGATCATCAGCTGGAGGGCCATTACTGACTATATTGATCAGCAGTTTGAACAGTATTTTCGAGATGAAAGCGGCTTGAACAGGAAGAACATCCAGGATAATCGTGTGCACTGCTGCTTGTACTTCATCCCTCCGTTTGGACATGGGTAATCCAACCCTGACTCTCTGCTAATATACTGGATAATATACAAAGCTGTACATATCTGAATAAAATACATTCAGATAAAGGCATTCCTGTAGCTCAAATACTGAGCAGCAAATCAGCATATTAGAATGACTTCTGAAGGATCATGTGACACTGAAGACTGGAGTAATGATGCTGAAAATTCAGCTGTGCATCATAGGAATAAATTACGTTTTAAAATATATTAAAACAGAAAGCAGTTATTTTAAATTATAATAATGTTTCACCATTTTTATTGTTTTTTTAATCAAATACATGCAGCCTTGGTAAGCAGAAGAGACTTTTTTCATGAATATTATTATTACCTCAGACATTTGAATGGTAATATGTATTTCACACATACACTACCAGTCAAAAGTTTGGACAAACCCTTTCATTTAATCTTTTTTTAAAGTTTCTTATGCTTATTAAGGCTGTTTTTTTTCACTTGATTGAAAATACAGAAACAAATGTATTATTGTGAAATATTATTATGATGTAAATCAATGTTTTTCTATATTAATATACATTCAAATTTAATTTATATCTGTAATTAAAGTTGAATTTCCAGAATCATTACTCCAGTCTTCAGTGTCACATGATCCTTCAAAAATCATTCTAATATGCTGATTTATTATCAGTTGCACTGCTTAATATATATATATATATATATATATATATATATATATATATTAGTGGTGTCAATCGATTAAAAAAAATTAACTAATTAATCGCACATTTTACCTGAAATTAATCGCGATTAATTCTACCTGACATTAAAGTTTTTAATTATACTTTTATATTGCAATAATTTCACTTTAATGCTTCAAATTAATGTAGAAACAACATAAAGAACATATATTTTTAATATTTGTTTAACGCCATCTTGTTTTAGGACTGAAGGCAAATATCACTGATTTATTTACCTCCCCTAATACTTAACCATTGAAAAAAAAATTGTATATATATATATATATATATATATAAGCATTCAACATTACAGTATCATTAAGAGCTATCACTTTAACATTTATTAGACTTTAAAAAAATAACTAATAATAATAATTTAAGTGAACTTGAAACAATCTTCACACAAACCCATTATAATAAATGTCATATATATATAGTAGCTACCTGTGCCCTTCAGCAAGAAAATATAGCCTAAATTATATCAAATTCTAAATTATATAAAGATAAAACTTAGTTATTAATTTCCTCTTTTTAATTTTGTTCCTTAATTAACAGACATCACAGCAACTGGTTATAAGGATATTTTGGCTGCTGTTAAAGGTTGTCACTGCTGAACTTGATCTGACACTGCTTTGACCTATAAATAATTTTTTTTTTTTGTGAATTCATGTTTTACCTGACGATATAACTACGACTTTGCATGCTCGCAGTTTCATTTGGGTTTAATATAGCCTAATACAGCGCGCGTCGGCACATTTGCGCGTGAACTTCAAGAGCGCACGCTACAAGCAGAGTATATAGGCTGACAGGACAATTAAATTCGTTTTTACCGACATATGGCCTGACAGCATCTCATCTGACCGCAGTTCACTAACGTTTTACTTAAGCTCCCCGTCACCGGTACCGCTTCCGCGGTCGTTTGACTCGCGTCTGGTGCTGAAGTAGCCTAAAGTTGGAGCGCGCATCTGAAAAGTCTCCTGTTTGATGTGTTCGTAAAGACGCTCTGCGCATTTAAATAAAAGCATTTCATAAGCAGTTGTGAGTGGGGTGGCCCCGCCCATGCGTTAATTGCGTTAAATATTTTTAACGCGTTAAAATGAAAAAATTAATCTCCTGCGTTAACGCGCTAATTTTGACACCACTAATATATATATATATATATATATATATATATATATATATATATATATATATATTATATTTTAACAGCATTTATTTAAAATAGAAAGGTACAAAGGTTTAAAACAATATACACTACTGTTCAAAGGTTTGGGGTCAGTACATTTTTATTTTAAAAAATGATTTCTGAAGAATCACGTGACACTTAAGACCGGAGGAATCTCAGGAATGAATTATATTGTAAAGTATATTAAAATAAAAACCATTATTTTATATTGTAATAGCATTTTGCAATATTACAGTTTTTTTGTGTATTTTTGATCAAATAAATGCAGCCGTGATGAGCAGAAGAGACTTCTTTAAAAAACATTAAATGAGAGGGTATGTCCAAACTTTTGACTGGTAGTGTACATCAAACTCAGTTATGAATGAGAATAAAATGTTGTTGTCCATCATACGCCCTCTTCTAGACTCTAAAAGTGAATAATAAGCCCACTCTTTTCTCCCCGCTCAGTCTGCGGCCTGTAGACGTGGAGTTTATGAGGGCACTGCAGGACAAGGTGAACGTGGTTCCACTCATTTCCAAGGCTGACTGTCTGACGCCAGCAGAGATGAGGAAGATGAAGGACAGGGTAAAGTGGACCACCTCCACCTCAGCCTATTTATACTGGCACACGCTCCGTTCACATTCACGCCCACACCACGTCCTCGCTTGACAGTGTCAGGGTTTCTGACGTAACCAGTGTTTTTGATCCTTCTATTCAAGGTGAGGGAGGAGATCGAGAAGTTTGGAATCAAAGTGTACCAGTTCCCAGACTGTGATTCCGACGAGGACGAAGAGTTCAAGCAACAGGACAGAGAACTAAAGGTCAGGATTATGACTCATAAATGGATGCTGGAGAACTTCACGAATCGAGACGTCAAAACTGATGTTCGCCGTTTCATTAAAGGTTGATGTTTGGTTCATAGGGTCCGTGCCAGAATAAACCATTGTAAGTTTGATGAAGAATCAAAGTCATTCATCTAAAACCAAATGAGTTGCCTCCATTAAGGGGTTAAAGATTTGACTGGTTGGTTAGATCAGATAATTTTGCAAATAATCAGAAAAGTTCTAACTTTATTAAAATAAATATTTGACCTGAACAAGAGAGTCCATCATGATCATACACAAAAAAAAGACTGTAAACTCAACTCTTCCTTATAGGAACTTTAGTAACTAATGAACTTAATGTAAACTTAAAAAAAAAAAAAAAAAGCCATATAATAAATGTAAAAAAATAATAATAATACAATTAAATTAAAATACCATAAACTCAACTCTTACTTAGGAATTTCAGTAAAAAACAAACTAATGTAAACTTAAAAAAAAGTATATAAATAAAATAAAAATAATCAAGAATTGCGAGATAACTTAACTAACAAACTAATGTAAACTTATAAAATACAATTTTAAAATACCATATATATATATATATATATATATATATATAAACAAGGGAATCCATCAAAATCTTAAAATTACTCTTCCTTAGGGACTTTAGTAACTAATGAACTAATGTAAACTTAAAATAAAATAAAATAAAATAAAAATGCCATAAAATAAAATAAAAAAAAACAAATTTTTTTTTACCCGAATAGTTCATCGCAGTCTTTAAAAAATGACTGTAAACTTGTGTAATTAATTAAATAATGTACACTTCAAAGGCAAATAAAACAATGAATATATAAAATAATACATTAAAACAAAATATAAATAAAATAATAATAATAATAATAATGTTGTGTATTTCAGGAAAGCACTCCATTTGCTGTGATTGGGAGCAACACGATAGTGGAGGTCAAAGGTCAGCGGGTGAGAGGGAGACTTTACCCATGGGGCATTGTGGAAGGTCAGTACGGATCTGCGCCTGAATATCTACATTTTCAATGAGACAGACTCTGTACTGATCAGAACAAATGCATCAAAAAGAAGTTTTAAACCCAAAAAGGATTCACAAAAAGTTTTGTGTGCATATTTTTGTAATCACAGTGGAGAATCAATCCCATTGTGATTTTGTCAAGCTGAGGAACATGTTGATTCGCTCACACATGCATGACCTGAAAGACATCACATGTGACGTGCAATACGAAAACTATAGGGCGCAGTGCATACAGCAAATGACAAGGTAAGTCACAATGCTTTTCTCAAAAAAATCATAGCTAGATGTTTTCACTTATGAGATGTTCTGTTTCCACCAGCAAACTGACCCAGGATAATCGCGTGGAGAGCCCCATCCCGATACTACCACTGTCCACCCCAGACGTAGAGACAGAAAAGCTGATAAAGATGAAGGATGAAGAGGTCAGTCAGCTGCCCTACATAATCTAATCATTTCAGTTCCTAGCTGCAATTTTATAAATGTGGCATTGGGCACACAAATATACAGAAAATATAGTGGCTTTGAGACATTTGCAATCGGCCTAAAACCTTTGCCACACCTGAAAATCAACGGCCACTTTCCAAAGGCCAATTTCCACCACTGAATAAAAAATAAAAAAGGTAATTGCAACAAAATTGTGTTTAGAGTTTATTTCTCAGAATTGCAAGTTTATGTCTCGCAATTCTGACTTTATAACTTGCAATTAATTGCGAGTATATATCACACAATTGTGATATTGTGAATTTCTGAGAATTTTGAGTTTAAAGTAAAAAAAAAAAGTCAGAATTGCAAGATTTAAACTCGTAATTGTGAGAAAAAAGTTAGAATTGTGAGATACAAACAATTATGAGAAAAAAGTTATCAATTCTGACTTTATTTCTCACAAATGTGAGTTTATATAACGCAATTCAGAGAGAAAAGTCAGAATTACACGTTTTTATCTCTCAGTTGTGACTCTATTTCTCGCAATTGTGTGTTTATATCATGCAAAGAAAAAAGTTCAAATTGCGAGTTTTTTCTCACATGCAATTCTGAGAAAAAAGTATGAGTTGCAATAAGTTTTTTATCTTGCAATTCTGACTTTATTTCTCACAGTTGTGACTATTTTTTGCAAATGTGAGTTTATATAAATTCTGAGAAAAAAAATCTAAGTTGCGAGTTTTTATCTTGCAAATCTGACTATTTCTCGCAAATGTAAGTTTATATAACGCAATTCAGAGAAAAAAGTCAGAGTTGCGAGTTTTTATCTTGCAAATCTGACTTTATTTCTGGCAATTTGTGACTATTTCTCACAAATGTGAGTTTATATAACGCAATTCGGATAAAAAAGTCTGAGTTGGGAGTTTTTATCTTTACTTCTTGCAGTTGTGGTTATATCATGCATTTCTGAGAAAAAAAGACAAAATTGTGAGCTTTTCTCTCACATTTCTGACTTTTGACGCAATTGTGAATTTATATCTTGCAATTCTCAACTTCCATAGATTTCCATAGACCTGAGAAAATTTACCGTCCAAAAATATTTTTTACCAGCCATGAAACAGTATGTGCATCATTTCATAAAAAAATATTAATAATTTTTATTTAATAATAACAATAATATATGTATATACACTACCGTTCAAAAGTTTGCGGTCAGTAAATTTTTATTCTTTCTTTTTTTTTTTTTTTTTTTTATTAATACTTTTATTTACCAAGGATATGTTAAATTAATAAAAAACAAAAAATGATAGCATAGATTTACATTGTTGTATTTTGAATAAATGCTTTTTTAACTTGTTATTCTTCAAACAATCCTGAAAAAAAGAATCACAGGTTCCAAAAAATATTTGGCAGCACAACACTGATAATTCTAATAATAAATCAGCATATTAGAATGATTTCTGAAGGACAAATAAATGCTGCCTTGATGAGCATAAGAGACTTCTTTAAAAACCATTAAAAATCTTACTGATCCCAAACTTTTGAACGGCAGTGTATATATATATATATATATATATATATATATATATATATATATATATATATATATATATTTGATTTATTATCACAATTGTTTTATTAATTATTAATATTATTGTTAAAATCTAAACAAATCAATAATGAAATCACTATAATACTATTTAACTGTAAAATATGTAATAATAATAATAGTAATAATCATTTACAAGTATTATTATTATTATGTTATATAACATTGCATATTGCTTTCTGATGTTAAACCATAAAGCTTTTATTTTGGCATAAAACTGCAGGGAACTACTGTTGAAATGCTTTTTATAAACCATTCTCATTATAAACTTAGTAAGATGTTTCGCACTTGTATAATTACAACAGTGTTTTTCAATTTGATAATCGTGCTAAATCATATCACATTCTTGAGCATTGTTAGAATTAATAAAGAAAGTTACTGGTCATCTGGCAAGTAATGTTTTTTTTTCACATTTTGGGTTTGGAGAGTGTAAATTTTAGGCCCTGTTTGCAACACCAAACACTGAAACTCTGTCTTTCACAGTTACGGAGGATGCAAGAGATGCTACAGAAAATGCAGCAGCAGATGCATGAACAGGACCTGTAAACATCGCCCTGAACGAAAACAGCTGAATTCAGCTTGTCTGCACTTTCATAACACACACTTTCATAAGCAGACACATAACACTTTAACATCATCACACTGAACGATATGCAGTAAGGAAACGAACACATGTATTGTGTAACACACAGTTATGAATGCATGTGTCGAGCACTGCGGTTAAAATGGTCACTTCACCTGAGCCTGACATCTAAAACCAGGCTCCAAGTTGAAATATTTAGTAACGCTAATAGATTTAGGTTTGTTTTCACACTTTGTACAGTCCATGTGATGCTGTATGACTGTTTCCATGGCAAAGACTGCTGCTTTATTCACAGTAGACATGGCAAATGTTCTGTCGTTTTATTGTTTGTCTGCTGTTTTTGTGATCTGTTTCTATCCCAATTTTTTTTTTAATATTTTTAGTAATGTGTGTGTGTGTGTGTGTGTGTGTGTGTGCACGAGTTTGTGTGCCTGTGTTGCTAAAAACAAGAGCACTGAGTGGAAAACTAAATATTTGAGTGATTTTCTACTTTAAAGAAGCTATACCAACAAGTCATTACATTTTGAACAAGGCTTAGAAGTGTGAAACATTTGCCGTTTTAAAGTGAACACTTTGAACACTTATTTATTGTCTCTGAAGGCCTTATCAGAGTACCTTGAATTGCAAACTGTTGTATGATTGCTGTATGTTGAAGAGAATTTTCATTGATCCACACTTTTGTTTACTTTATTGATTGAACACAAAAACGTAATTCTTTATGACAGTTTTATGTAATATTCTACTTGAGATGACTGTTCCAGTCCTAAAACGCCTAGTTATTTATAATATTCCACAAAATGGATATCGGACAATCTTTATCGGTGAATAGAGGCTCTGACATCTTTTATATGACCTGTTGTTGTTGGTTTTAGATGGATGCATTGAGATATCGATTTGTATGCCCTATGTGTTTACTCAAGCTATTCCTATGAGCATGACAAATGCACCATCTGCCGTATATCATGACTCCTTTGAAAAATAAACATCCTCTGTGGTAGAACCTGTCTGATCTGTACATCTTTTCATCATTGGTAAATACTTTTTATATTGCTATCAGATATCATTTATCATTCTTGCCATTAACATCTAAATTAACTTTCCATTACATATTTTTGGTTCAGATATTAAAATATATGAGTTTGAAAGTCTAGATTAAAACTAAAATGCGCTTGTGATCCAGTGACTCGAATCATTCGAAAGATTTGTTCTGTGAAACAACGATTCACTCGCCGTTTAGTTGAAAACAACAGAGTCGACCGAAACAAGTGTGTACAAATCTAAAACGTGTTTGTGCTTGATTTTGAATTATTCAAGTGACTCGAAAGATTCGTTCCAAGACAACGACTCACTCGCTGATTCACTGAAAACAACTGAACAAGTGTACACAAATCCACTAATAAACTTGACAACAATTTGTAAGCTCCTCGTGAATTTCAACAAAGCAAAACTAGCTTATAATTTTCTCCCTTCATTTTAAAAATTAGTGATTTTTTAAAAAAAATATTTGCAGCAGAAAACCCCTCCAAATATACGATAAACGATTCACTCGCCAATTCGTTGAAAACAACGGAGTCGACCAAAACAAGTGCATACAAAATCTAAAATGTGTTGGTGCTTGATTTTGAATCATTCAAGTGACTCGAATCATTAGAAAGATTTTTTCTGAGACACAACTGAACGAGTGTATACAAATCCACTAATAAACTTGACATCAATTTGTAAGCAACATATGTATATTCCTCACGAATTTCAACAAAGCAAAACTATTTTATAATTTTCTCCCTTCATTTTAAAAACTAGTGATTTTTTAAAAAATATTTGCAGCAGAAAACCCCTCCATACATACAACGATTCACTCGCCCATTCATTGAAAACAACGGAGTCGACTAAAACAAGTGTATACAAATCTAAAATGCGTTTGTGCTTGATTTTGAATCATTCAAGTGACTCGAATCGTTAACAATCTGTAACGATTCACTCAACGAGACAACGATTCACTCGCTGATTAGTTGAAAGCAACTGAACAAGTGTATACAAATCCACTAATAAACTTGACAACAATTAATAAGCAATGTTTTTTTCCCTCATAAATTACAGCAAAGCAAAACTAGCTTATAATTTTCTCCCATCATTTTACAAACTAGTGATTTTACTAAATGTCTGCAGCAGAAAATCCCTACAAATATATTTGGTTCAGGTAACGTTAATAAAATATATGCGTTTGAAAGTCTAAATTAAAACTAAAATACGTTTTTGCTTGACTTTGAATCACTGAAGTGACCCGAATCATTCGACAGATTCATTCTTTGAGACAACCGATTCACTCACGTTTACGCTCAAAAGCGACTAGTTCAGTAAAGAGGGCGTGTTCGTTCAGGAGGTTTAACCAATCAAATCCTCCTTCCACAAACCACACTCGAATGCTATTGGTTCACGCAAAAGTCAGTCTTCAAAGGCAATCTTTGAACTTGAACGATAAAGATTTTTAAATAAATGATTAGTTCAAAACACAAACTCAACTGCTCCAAGGTGTGCATACAATAAACTTTACATAATGCGCCAGGTCCACAGGTTTGTCTTGTGGTAAAACATTTGAATGCATATTTGCATATGAACCATCTTCGATCACGCAGTATGGGATTAACAGACCACAACGTAGAAGGAGTTTAACTGAAGCGCATGTAAATAAATGCTCGGTGGGCAGGAACACTGCATTGCGTGATCATAGATGTCATATTTATTTAGTAAGCTGTGTGTAACACTGCAACTTTTTTTTTTAAATACTGGGCGTGGATGAAGACCACAGACTGGACGATTGTCTCGTTTTATAAAACCATGAAGGTCTGCAGATGTGCTGAGGAAAAACTTGCCTCTCCACCACAACACTTCCGCATCAAACATGGTTTTAACGTTCAACATGTTATGCTGAGCACAACACTGAAGTAAATGCCATTTGCATCGGTTTGCATGTTTTCAACATTAACCTCACAGAAACATCTGACTGGGACGCAGCAGGAGACTGCAGAGATCATATGGAGGGGAAACTGGACATGGATGATGTTTCTCCATCCCATCACCAGCATCAGCGGGGCTTGTGGAAATCCTTCCACGGCAGACCCAAACTCACTGGCAGCCCCAAACTGGGCAAAAAAGACAGAAAGCAAGAAAGCGGGTTTTGGATATTTAAAAAGAAACGAGCAAATGGTTTGGACAGAGCGGTGTCTTCGTCTCAACCCAATCTGCACAGCGCGGCAGCCGCTCCAGATGGTGGTGAGAGCGGGAGGACGCGCTGCGGCATGCCGGAGCAGAGTGTCGGTACGGCGGCCGTTGCAGCAGCGTCGCTCGGTGCGGAGATCCAGATGCTGAAAAGAACCGTCAGCTCCAAACCGACACTCTCGCAGCTGGTGCAGTCTCAACATAAGCCTGCTCTGCAAGTTTCCACATGCACTGAGGATGCAGTGGTGGATAGTAACGAAGAACAGATCAATCAAAGTGTGGTAAGATGATTTACAATGTTTCAGATGTTTCTGCTATTGCATTCACATTTGAAGATGTTTTAGAACTTAAAGAGATTAACTTTTTTGTCTTAAATACAGCAAACTATCCAAAAATGGAACAGTTTTTGGTATATTTGTATAATAACTGAGTCTTTAGGCTTTTGTGATGCCACAGCCTCCTAAATAAAAATGCATTAAACTAGTGTCTTTTTTATTTGATAAACTGCAAATAATGCTTTTCTTACTTAGATTTTTTGTCTTGTTTCCAGCCAAAACATCTAAAAATTCTTAAATCAAGAAGGATTTTCAAGTCAGAATTATTGTTTTTTTTTTAGAAAAAAAAAAAGAAGTCAAAATTAAGTGACTACTTGCTTAGATTTTATAGATGTTTTGGCTGGAAACATGACAAAAATTCTAAGTAAGAAAAGCCTTTTTTGCAGTGTAGATTTGACTTTAGAATATAAAGTGGGGCTTAAGCAAATAGAACTTGAATTTAGGCTTACAGGAAGTATATTTGCTACAAAATATTACAGTAAAGACATTTCGTATACAACATTATGAATTACAGCCATGCTGGAAAAACTTAACCAAGGTGTACCAAGTCAATATCAACTATCGCAGCTTAAAGTGGGCCACAAATGAGCCACATGGTTTAGCTAGACACCACATAAAATCAAATACATAGAGTAAAACTGAGATCTGTTAGATATTGAAGCTTGATCACATCCACCAGGATGATGTCAGAGAAATTGAAACATTTCCAGAAGGACTTAGATTGGGTTTAAAGGGGAGTCGACCATTAAACGTATTTGCCTTATTTTACCTGTTTGCCCACTTTTGCTGAATCCACCCTACCAGCTGCTTTGAATATAATCAAACAAACAGAATGATTTTGACACTATAATATTTTACATTGCGAGTCCAAACCTGGTCAATTCAGAACTCCTTGAATACTTAGTAGACAATCATTTTGTTGCATGCATGCATGTAAATATATTTGCCCTTGTACACATTTTAAATATTTAATATATGCACACCAAGGTTTACCTGAATCGGGTGTTTTTGCGCATGGTCATTTTGACATTTGTAGATGCAAAGTGATATGTTTGCATAGTCAAACTCATGTCAGATTATCATTCACACAAGGACATGTGGCAGAATGACCTTGAGTCAGCCTTTTTTTGTGTGAGTTTTTTTTTTTAAAACTGCTAAGTTTGGTCTTGACATTGAGTAGGTGTTTTCTACAAACTGCTAGTTTCAGACATTTTAGTTCTGTACGGTTAGTTCTCTCTGTGCCTGAGGGTGTTTGCCAAGCTGGTTTGCAAGAAGAGGAACTATGAAGTAAAGACACATGTGCACATTAACACAGGCTTGAAGCCAAAAAGGGTATTGAGTGTTGAGTAAGGTTATGTAAGTTTATTGGTTCTTCACTTCTATTAAGACTTGTGTGGCTTAATATAACATAAATGATGTATCTTAGTGAAATATGTTGCATAAAATGTTTTTTTTTTTTTTTTTTTTTTACATTTTATACATATTTTGGACTATGGGTTGTGATTTTAAGTCAAAGGCCAACAAGAGAAGCGATGTAAGTCTGCTTTCCTAGCGATAAGAAGAGGAGAAAAGAATGGGAACATGTCTGTGGATGAATAAAACTTAAAAACCTAAAAACCTGTGTCTTTGTTCTTTACACTTTAGCCCTGATGCCTTTGAGGCTTTTAGTAGACCACAGCTACTGTACTGAAAGAGCTTACAAATGGCAGAGACAAGAAATGCTAGATGCCATTCTGAAAGGATGTAAACATGCAACATTTGTCATGACGCAGAGTTTCTCAGCGTGGATTTCACTCAATATCCGGGGCCGTTCAGACTCCTTGTGGGGAAAAATCTATGCTACAGAATTTGGTTTAAACCTACGCTTATATCCATCACTGCCTAAGCTTTTTTAGTAGCTGTGGTCATCGTATCAAGATTTTATTTTCCGAGTTGTGTATTCCAATTTGCAGTATTGTGGTAAAAATAGCAACAGGTAGCGCCAACAAAATAATGGCGCCCCCCATCCCCATAGTCTAAAATTTGTATTCATAGGTTTTCTACTACATATTTCAGTAAGAGACATTGTTTATGTTATATTAAGCCACACAAGTCTCAATACCTGGGGTTCCCTTTAAGTAATCATAATTCAAAAGTACTTTGTGGCTCCTGTCCTGAGCTATGACTGAGACATCTGGAGCAATAAAGTTTTTGGCTTGTCATTATAGCTGAGTGTATGTAGCACAGTTGCTTTTTTGTTTGCATGTCCTTCTCAAGCCATTACATTACTGGCTTAACAGCCACCAATAGTGCATAGATTAGAGTCAAACAAACAACATGACCTGGAGCTTAGAGTTCCTCTGGATCATACGGGCTCTATCTTTAGTGTGTTACATGTGTGGACTTGACAAACAGTCTTGGTATGGAGCCGCCCAAGTTGTCTTTGTGGTTAGATGAGGAAGGTTTTTGGGGAGGTTTGACATTTGGAAAATAGCAGCATGCCTTTCTTAAGAAATCTGTGACTCAGGTTCTGGCAATGGAGATGATTCATCTGCTCAGGAGTAACTCTCCAGCTCTACATGTGCCATAGGCAATGATTTTGGTGAGTCTGTTGATTGTGTACAGTCATGGTATGTGGGAATTGCAATAATGCTAAGCTACCCACAGGGTTTCCACAGTCATGGAAAACCTGGAAATTGTAGAGAACAGTGTTGAAAAAGTCATGGAAATAAAGTAATTCTAAACTAAACATTTACTTAGCTATTTTTTTTTAGCTATGCCCTGCTTTTAAAAATTAGTTGGACATTTAAAAATGAAAACACTTCCATTATTATTTACATTCATATATGTGTGTGTGTGTGTGTGTGTGTGTGTGTGTGTGTGTCATTTTCATGATTTTTTTGACAAAAATATTTTAACAAAATAAGAGAGATGCATGTTATTGTTTATTTAGTACGGTCCTGAGTAAGATATTTTACATGAAAGATGTTTACATATAGTCCATAAGACAAAAAAAAAACTACAATTATTAAAATAACCCCCTTCAAAAGCTTGGGAACCCTTGGTTCTTCATACTGTGTGTGATTACCTGGATGATCTACTGTTTTTTTGTTTTGTGATGGTTGTTCATGAGTCCCTTGTTTGTTCTAAACAGTTAAACTGCTCGCTGTTCTTCAGGAAAAAACTCCAGGTCCTGCAGATTCTTCCATTTTCCAGCATCTTTTGCAGATTTGAACCCTTTCCAGCAGTGACTGTATAATTCTGAGATCCATCTTTTTAAACTGAGGACAGTTGAGGGACTCAAACACAACTATTAAAAAAGGTTTAAACATTCACTGATGCTCCAGAAGGAAACACGATGTATTAAAGTGTTACTTTAGCCCAAAAAGGAAATTTTTTCATGAATGACTTACCCCCATGTTGTTCCAAACACGTAAAATCTTTGTTCGTCTTCGGAACACAATTTAAGATATTTTAGATAAAAACCGGGAGGTTTGTCACTGTCCCATTGACTGCCAGGTAAATAACACTGTCATGTAGGGCTGCGTATCGATTTCGATATCTCGATTCGATTCGATTTCGATTCTCGATTTTTTTTAAATTACATTCAGTGAATATAGTTTTAATACAAATGCTATTGATATTTCTAAAAAAAAATGAATTAATAAAAAGAAATGTAAAAAGTTTTTTTGTATAGAGTCCTTTTTAAACAATAATAGGGCCCTATAAAATGTACATCTTCATTTTTCTGGTAATCAGATGAAGGCATAAAACATTCATTTTAATTTATCCTGATGAAAAGAAAATTAAACCCTTTTATTTTTGGACAAACAAAGTGCTGCACAACAAGGTTTACTGTAAAAATTAAAAAGAAAACAAATGTGATTACTCATTTAAAGATAAAGATTTATTAATATTCAGTAGTAGTAGTAGCGGCATTGTTGTTACATTAAGTCTAAGTAAGACTGCTAAATGGTATATTTCTGACAGTTTTTTTAATGTTAAACTAAACTTTTATTTTGACGGGTTGCTGTGAAGAACTTGCAGCTGTTGTGTAGGCCTATGTGATATGACGGTAGTTTTCTCAAATGAAACGGTGAAATGCTAATGAAGTGACTCTCAGCTGGAGATGATATTGTGTGTTCATATCGTCATATAGAGAGACATCCGACATTCATTCTTTGCGGATATAGCGCCTTTACGGGTGATGTCAAATGCTTCTGCAGATTTGTAGTATTACTATAGCATTTCACCTGAGCATTGCAAATCACACATATTCTTTTGTTCTTGGTTGTTGTCAATAGTTTCTCCGTCATAAGCACTGAATGAATGACATGCTTTCTGTTGTATTTGCGCAATGTAAATAAGAGGGTGAGAAGACCAATGATAAGATTCACATTAATCAGATATTGTTTTAAATGTTTGCTCAAATAAATATTGGAAAAGATCGATTCGCGGCTTTTAAGTATCGATATCGAATCAACTCAGTTTAAAAAAACAATTAATTGAAAAATCGATTTTTTTGCCCAGCCCTATTGTCAAGGCCCAGAAAAATATGAAAGACATCGTCAAAATAGTCCATCTGCCATCAGTGGTTCAACCATAATTTTACGAAGCCATGAGAATACAGAGTATTTGCAGAGTATCCGCTGGACGCAAACATCGCACACCGTTCTGTATCAGGACCTGGAGGATTTTTCTGAAGAACAGTGCTAAGTTTAACTGTGCAGAACAAACAAGGGACTCATGAACAACTATCACAAAACAAACAAACAAAAAAAAACTGTTGCAGATCATCCAGGCAACCACACACAATATTAAGAGCCAAGGGTTTCCAAACTTTTGAAGGGGGTTATTTTCAGAGGTGGGACCAAGTCATTGTTTTGCAAGTCACAAGTAAGTCCCAAGTCAAGACAGGCAAGTCCAATTCATCCTCAATTTTAAGCTTCAATAAAACAATACAAGCGCTCACTTATAATACGAATCATACCATTATGATCATACGCTTCAGTAACCAGCCTATACTGATCAGAACTCAGTTTTTTTTTGAAGACAGCCAAAAAGACTTGGCGATTCACAGGGTTCAAGTCCAAGTCAAGTCTTGAGTCATTGCTGTCGAAGTCGAAGTCGAGTCGCAAGCCTTGTTTGATTATGCCGAGTCAAGTCACAAGTCATCAAATTTGTGACTCGAGTCCAAGTCAAGTCTCAAGTCATGTGACTCGAGTCCACAACTTGTAACTGTAGCTATTTTTTGTCTTGTGGACTATATGTAAACATCTTTTATGTAAAATATCTTACTCAGGACAGTACTAAATAAAAAATAACATATGATCTCTCTTAATTTGTTAAAATTATTTACATTTTTGCAGATTCTGCAAGGGGTTCTCGAATTTTGCATGACACTATATAATATATCCTTATTTTTTAAAAAATGTATTAATTTTATTAATTTCCTTTTTGTCCAGTAGTCACAAATGACTGTAAAAAGTATGAAATCATGAAAAGGGTATGATTAAGATGATGTGCTGTTGTTTTGCTTTGATACAGTTGTTATGCAACATTAGGGTCATAATAAGACTGTGGGTTGAGTATAGTAGCTACAACTTTTCTAGAAGCAGGTCACTGTCACTGACATTGGTTTCTAACTTCTCAGGGCTTAAATGCTACATATCAGACCAGACATGCATGGAAACATTAAACAGATCACATGTTTCCTGTCTTACAACATCACACCTAATACCAGTGTATTTCACACACATCCCTTGAGGCCCCTATTCCGGACCCCTGAATTTCTGTTTATAGGCTGCTTTTCTTGCAAACAGGAAGTGGCTCTATAACTTGAACCACCACACAGTCAACCGCCATGTCTTCCTGTTAAACCCTTTGGCAGGTTATTCTGAAATATTTTCTCTTGCCAAAAAGTTCAACCATCATGCCTACAGATGTTTCTAGTAATGGTTGTATTGCATTAATGCATTTAAATTTTTGCATAAAGGATGCATGTTGACTGATTTCTGATGCTCAAAATCATTGCCATATAATACAAAAAGTTTTGTTTAGACAATAAATTGTGTTTGAGCTGTCACACTCACAGCTTTTTTTACTAATGGAGTAAGAGGGAGCTTATTATGAGACTGATTTATAGGCACAATCAACTTGTACAAACCTCAATAAAGATTTTCAATGGAGCGGTGCATGTGTTTTATTGGCTGGCACCGTTCCACAATTCAGTGTCTTTCTCCTTAAGAGACCTGCTCTTGTAATCACCTCACAGCGGAGGTGAGATAACAGGTGTCTTTGCTTACAGAGATGCTCCGAACAGAACAGAGGAAGGTGAATTCATCTTATACAGGTCTATAAACACATGCATAAATACATGCATTGCACATTCATGCACTGTATGTATCAGAGTGAAGCACAGTACTGTGTTTTTTATAAGGGAGTAGCTCTGCAGGTGTTTACAGTGTCTCAGAGCACTGAGAAAAAAAGGTACAAAAGCTGCCACAAGGAAAAAAAGGTACAGTTTTGTACCTCAATTATCCCTAAAGGGTGCATAGAAATACCTTAAAGGTACATATTAGTACCTAAATTGTACTTATTAGCACCTAAATGGCACATACTGGTACCTTTTGAAACAGCACCACCCCAGTGACAACTTTTGTACCTTTTTTTTTTTTTTTTTTGAGAGCATTTTTTTGCAGTAAATGCTGCTCCACACAAACTCCATTTCTGCATCTGCTCTGAGTTTGGGTCACTTTAATGTGCATTTGGGAATGAAGATGCACTAATCATCTTTCTATAGTTGTAATGAGAAAATCTTTAGTAATAATAATAATAATAATAATAATAATCATAATAAATTATCATAGCCATAATAAACCATCATAATAAATAATAAAAATTATTTTATAAATCAAACTGATATATTTTACATTTAATAAAATAATAATAATTATTATCAGCTTATATACTTGATTTTATTTAACAATGAAAATACAATATTAATATTTTGTTGTTGTTTTTTGTAATAACAATACTAATAAATGAAAAAATAATTTAATTTAAATTTAATACAAAAATATGAATAACAATCAAACTGATATATAATCTTTTGACCAAATATTTCAGCGCTACAAAAAATACTAAGCCTGTTTTTTTTAAATTATATTTTAATCACAATTTATTTATTTTTTTTTAAAAATATGAATAATTTTGGCAACACTTTATTTACTTTACGAGATAAAACTATTTGAAAATCTGGAATCTGAGGGTAAAAAAAAAAACAAAATTTTGAGAAAAAGTTGTTCAAATAAAGTTTTTAGCAATGCATCCTACTAATCAAATAATATATATATATTTGATATATTTACGTTAGGAAATTTACAAAATATCTTCATGGAACATGACGTTTACTTAATATTATAATGATTTTTGGCATAAAAGAAAAAGCGATAATTTTCACCCATACAATGTATTTTTGGCTATACCCGTGCTACTTAAGACTGGTTTTGTGGTCCAGGGTCACAATTTATAAGTGTTATAATGTATAATCTGTGGTTACAATTATTCATGAGATTGTACAATGCATTATAAAGTACATTACAAGGCATAAACAATGCAATAAAACTACTTTTATAATGCATTATACATAAAGGCTTTAAGTACATTTTTACCATATTTTTTTACCGTCATATTGTGCAGCTCTCCATTTCAAGATGAATATTCAGAGTTTTGGGTGAGACAGGGAGATGAAACCTGTCATTCAATATATTTGGAACTTCAAACAGTTCTGTTTTCTGTTTGATTTTAGTGGTGCAGAGATGTTACTGAGATGTTTTCATAGATAATGTTGCCTATTGAAATGATGGCGGAAGATAAATATCTCAAAATGTAAATTAGCCATAAGAACTTCTTTATCTGAAACATTAAACCAGGATGTTGTTAAAAGAATCCCTGATCTAATAACACTATCCTATATCCTTCTTCTTGCCAATCCTGTCATTAAACAGGATGTTAAATAGGCCCGCGATGCAAATAACCTGCTCTAAGCTGACACTGCAAACATATTTAGTGTGTGAGAGTAATGTGTTTCTGACCTCATGTCTTACTCAAGGGTGAAAAGAGGAAGTAGAATGTGTGTTGTGCATGTCAAATATTGTCTGTGTGTTTAGGTGACATAATTAGTGGTGCTGTGTTTTCCGAAGCCTCAAAATATTAAACTTTGTCACGTAGCTCATAATAATAGTTGATTTTATAAAAATGACCCAGTGCAAAAGTTTACATACACTTGATTCTTAATACTGTGTTGTTACCTGAATGATCTACAGCTGTTTTTTTGTTTTTTTTTGTTTAGAGATAGTTGTTCAAGAGAACAGTTGAACTGCCCGCTGTTCTTCAGAAAAATCTTTCACTCATATGCAACTATTAAAGGAGGTTCAAATGCTCACTGATTCTTCAGAAGTAAACACGATGCATTAAGAGGGGGGTGTAAACTTTTGAACAGAATGAGGATGTGTACATTTGACTTATTTTGCCTAAATATATATATATATATATATATATATATATATATATATATATATTTTTTTTTTTTTTTTTTTTTTTTTTCCATTTAGTACTGCCCTTCAGAAGCTACAGAAGATACATTCATGTTCCCTAGAAGACAAAATAAATTTAATTTACACTGATCTTCAAATTCCAAAAGTTTTCACCCCCGGCTACTAATGCATAGTTATGTAACATCAATGAGCGTTTGAACCTTTTGTAATAGTTGCATATGAGTGGACTAAATGTAAACATCTTTTATGTGAAATATCTTATTCAGGTCAGTACTAAATAAAAAATAACATGCATTTTGCATGATCCCTTATATTCCGGTAAAATATTTAACATTTTGCAGATTCTGCAAGGTGTATTTAAACTTTTGATTTCAACTGTAAGTTCAAAAATAAAATATATTAATTGTAAATTGTTACTGCCTTCAGTTAATATTTTGGAATAAATGTAAAATGCATAAAAACACTAACCTGATGAAATTCATACTTGACTTTAATAAACAGAATATTGTTCACATTGTTAACAGTATTTAAACATATGTTTTCAATAACTGTGATTGTGTCACGTTGTGCATGCTGTTGCACAACAACACTGCTATAATATTTCTATACAGGTGCCAAAAATATGACTGAAACAAGCTAATATGTTGTAATAAGTCCAAATGGCCATTCTACTAAAACTGTTAGAACAGAATAAAAAGCATTTTACTTGGTCTGTACAAAAAGAGCTCAGTTTTATGTTCTCAGTGCTGGTTTTAGAGCACCAGTTTATCATTTTTAAGCATCTTGAAACATCCTGTCATCATTTCAGTCAGAAATTTTCCCCACATTGCGTAAGTTCTGTTGGAGATAAACTAAAGTGTTTTCTCCTCTTATAAGTTCTTTCGAGTTAGTGAAGCTCAATAAGGTTTGACATTAATGGTTTTGGATGTATTGTGTGTTTTAGAGGTCATGTCAATCAATCACACTTAAGTGTTTGGGACAATGTCTGTTTTCTTCAGGGAAATAATGCAGCTGGTAACGGTGCCACACAGCCATCACTGCCCACTATAGCAATGTACCAGTTAGACATCATGCTGAAAAAAGGAAACAACCTTGCCATTCGAGACAGAGGCGGTAAGACCTGCATCTCTGATGCTCATGTTGTCTCCACTAATACATTTCATAATACATAAATACATTTAATAAAATGCATTTATATGCTATTTAAACTGATGTTCCTTTTTTGTTTTGTTGAAACGTGTAATCAGTTATGTTGCATTCAAATGCTCTTGTGTTTTAGGAACAAGTGACCCGTATGTGAAGTTCAAAATAGCTGGCAAAGAAGTTTTCCGTAGTAAAATCATTCACAAGAACCTTAACCCAGTCTGGGACGAGCGTGTTTGTCTGATAGTGGACAATTTACAAGAGCCTCTGTATATTAAGGTAAAAATACTGCATTTGCTCACATTGTTTTTGGATGCTTGTTACTATTATAGTGTATAGTATGAATCTTACTGAATGACTCTTATGAGCTGGTTCATTTTAGTGAATCAAAAACATGCTGAGTCAGAATGGAGTCAGAAAAATGGAGTCGATTTGTTTTGGCAAATCAAAAACATAGTGCACAACTGGTGTAGTCTAGTTTATATAATGAATGGCTCTTATGAACCGATTTGTTTTAGTGAATCAGGTCATATTGGATGAGCAGTTTTTTCTGAAACCCGAAGTAATGACTCTTATGAGGCGATTCGTTTTAGTGAATCTGTGTGACTGGCATAGTCTGTAACCCAAATGAATACTGCACAACTGGTGTAGTCTGGTTTCTGAATCAATGACTCTTATGAAGTGGTTCGTTTTAGTGAATCAAATCATATTGCTTGACAAATGTATACGGAAACCCAAACAAATGGACTCTTATGACCAAGGTCATTTTAGTCAATCAAAAACGTGTAATCAGCGACCAGTGTAGTCAGATTCACGAACAAATTACTCTTATGAGCCGATTCTTTTTAGAGAATCAAAAACATTATAGTGCAAACAATATACACTAATTCAAATACTAAAGACACTTGAGAAATGATTTTTTTTAATGAATCAGAAACAAACTGTGTGACCGATGTAGTCCAATTCCTGAACAAATAGCTCTTATGAACCAGTTATTTTTATTTCATGAAAAACAGCATGAACAATGTAGACTGCTCACAAAATGAATCACTCTTCTTTTTAGTGAATCAAAAACATACTGCGACTGGTATATTCCAATCCTGAACAAATGACTCTTATGAGCCGATTCTTTTTAGCCAATCAAAAACATTATAGCACAAATAATGAAAACCAATTCCAAAATAAATCATCTTTTATTTATTTATTTATTTTTTTTAAATGAATCAGAAATAGTCTGAGACCAATGTATTCCAGTTCCCAAACAAATGACTCTAATGAGCCAATTCTTTAGAGACTCACTAGAGTGCAAACAATATACACTAATTAAAAAAAAAAAAAAAAACATTATAGCACAAACAAAGTAGATTTCAAAACGAATGACTCTTATGAGACGGTTCTTTTTAGTGAATCAAAATTTCTATGGGAGTGATTGTATTGCAATTCCCAGATGAATGACTCTTATGAGCCAGTTCTTTTTTAGAGAAGCATTACAGTGCAAACAATATACACTAATTCCAATACAAATGACACTTAAGAGATGATTCTTTTCAGTGTCAGAAATCTACTGCGTGGCCCGTGTAGTCCAATTCCTGAACAAATGAACCAGCTGTTTTTATTTAATCAAAAAAACTTAACAGCATTAACAATGTAGTCTGTTGAATCAAAAACATACTACCTGACCAGTATATTCCAATTCTGAATAAATGACTCTTTTGAGCTGGTTCATTTTAGCCAATCAAAAACTTTACTGCACAAACAAAGAGGACCAATTTCAAAACGAATTACTCTTATGAGCCGATTCTTTTTAATAAATCAAAATTACTCTGGGAGTCATGTATTGCGATTCCTGGATGAATGACTCTCTTGAGCCAGTTCCTTTTAGCAAATCAAAACCATTACACCACAAACAATGTAGACCGATTCCAAAACAAATGACTCTCTTGAGCCAGTTCTTTCTAGCAAATCAAAACCATTACAGCACAAACAATGTAGACCGATTCCAAAACAAATGACTCTTATGAGCCAATTCTTTTTAATGAATCAAAATTTCTCTGGGAGTGATGTATTGCGATTCCTGGATGAATGAATCTTATGAGCCAGTTCTTTTTAGCAAATCAAAACCATTACAGCACAAACAATGTAGACAGATTCCAAAGCAAATGATTCTTATGAGCCAGTTCTTTTTAGCCAGTCAAAAACATTATAGCACAAACAATGAAGATCAATTCCGAAACAAATGACTCTTATAAGCGGATTCTTTTTAATGAATCAAAAACATACTATACGATCCAGTCCAATTCCAACAAATAACTCTTATGAGCCGGTTCATTTCAGTGAATAAAAAAAGACAGATTTATGAATAATTCTTATGAAACAATTCTTTTTAGTGAATCAAGAAAGATTACAGTGTGAACAATGTAGACTGATTTCAGTACAAATTATTCTTATGAGCTGGTTTTTTTAATAAATCCACAACTGTTGTCAGTCAAAGCAGTCACTATGAAGTCTGGAATGACCTCTGATATTTCTTCCTAAAGATTTTTCCCTTCTGCAATCTATTTTAGGTGTTTGACTATGATTTTGGCCTTCAAGATGATTTCATGGGCTCAGCTTACCTGTACCTTGATTCTCTGGAGCTCCAGAGGTATTGTGTCTTCATCATTACTGCAAAGATATAAGAATTTAACAGTGTCAAATAAATGTATTTTCAATCAGCAAAAAAGTTAAATGTTTCATGAAATTAAGGTTGACGAGTCAGTTTTGTTGTGATCTAAGAGTTTATACTGACATCTAATGGTGTGGATGCAGCATTACACAAATGCAAAAGTTTTCATTTACCAATGCCATTGGAAAAGTATTATATTGACAAGTGGACATTATCATTTTAGATGATAAACTGCAACACTACATATAATGGTGGTCATAACAGCCCATGTTTTTGTTGTAGACCTCTCGATGTTCGGTTGGACCTTCAAGATCCTCACTGCCCCGTTCAGGACCTGGGCTCTCTGGAGCTGGCGGTCACTCTATTCCCAAGAAATGCAGAGGACAGAGAGGCTCTCCGACAGGCGGTAAGACTCATTTGGCAGATTAATGTTTGTTTTATACTTGTAAAAGGTGAAAAAGATTAAATCTGCCAGTAAACTTTCAGCATGCATCTGAAAAGATGTTCACAGACCTCAAATTTGGTTCACACCTTTCTCACAAGACTATAGTAACTATTTTTAGCTCTCAGGAAGTGTTTGTCAACCACATCCAGTGGTTTTTGAAAAGCATGTGAATTCTCTCTTCAGTTTGGTTTACTGTACACTACCGTTCAAAGGTTTGGGGTTAATGTTTTTTTTTTTTTTAAAGAAATGAATACTTTTATTCAGCAAGGATACATTGATCAAAATTGTCAGTAAAGACATTCACAATGTTCCAAACTATATATTTTTCAAATAAATGCTATTCTTTTAAATTTTATGCTCATCAAAAAAAAAAAAAAAAAAAAAAAGATTTCCGTTTTCAAAATAATTAATAATAATAATAATAAATGTTTCTTGAGCACCAAATCAGCATTTTAGAATGATTTCTAAAGGATCATGTGACACTGAAGACATGCTAAAAAATCAGCTTTGCATCACAGGAATAAATTACATTTTAAAATATATTCAAATAGAGAACAGTTATTTAAAATTGCAATAATATTTCACAATATTACTGTATTTTGGCAAATAAATGCAGCCTTGGTGAGCAAAAGAGACTTCCTTTAAAAAGATTACAAAATCTTACCAACCCCAAACTTCTGAACAGTACTGTACTACTACTGAACCCACTATAAAAAAAAAACACAGAATGCATTATGCATAATGCACATTTCAAATAGTAGTTTACTACACTGTGGTCATGTGAGCAACTATGTTGCATTTAATTCAGTTTGTGATGTCTAGTAGGCTAGTAAAAGTGGTTATTTTGCTTTTTTTAATCCATTTTACATCCCCCTTTCAGAATCTGCAAAATTATAATTATTTCACCAAAATAAGAGGGATTGTACACAATGCATGTTATTGTTTATTTAGTACTGACCTGAATAAGATATTTGACATAAAAGATGTTTACATATAGTCCACAAGTGAAACTAGTAGTTAAATTTATAAAAATGACCCTGATCAAAAGTTTACATCCACTTGATAATACTTTCTTAATACTGTGTTGTTACCTGAATGATTTACAACTTTTTTTTTTTTTTTTAATTTTTAGTGATAGTTGTTCATGAGTCCCTTGTTTGTCCTGAACAGTTAAACTGCCTGCTGTTCTTCATAACAATCCTTCAGGCACAAAAATTATTTGTGCATTTGAACCCTTTCCAACAATGACTGTATGATTTTGAGATGCATCTTTACACAGGACAACTGAGGGACTCATATACAACTATTACAAAAGGTTTAAACACTCACTGATGCTCCAGAAGGAAAAACGATGCATTAAGAGCCGGGGGGTGAAATCATTTTGAATTTAAAGATCAGGGTAAATTTAACTTGTTTTGTTTTCACCCCCGGCTCTTACTGCATCGTGTTTCCTTCTGGAGCATCAGCGAGCGTTTGAACCTTCTGTAATAGTTGCATATGAGTCCTTCAGTTGTCCTCAGTGTCAAAAGATGGATGTTATTGTGGAAAAGGGTTCAAATACACAAAAATGCTGGAAAACTAAAGAATTTGTGGGACCTGAATGACTTTTCTGAAGAACAGCAGATAGTTTAACTGTTCAGGACAAAGAAGGGACTCAACTATCACTAAACAAAAAAAAACACAGCTGTGGATCATTCAGGTAACAACAAGAATCAAGTGTGTGTACATTTTAACAAGGTAATTTTTATAAATTCAACTATGATTTTCTATTGTGGACTATATGTAAATTTATTGTGTAAAATATCTTATTGAGGTCAGTACTAAATAAACAATAACATGCATTTTGTATGATCCCTCTTATTTTGCTAAAATAATTAACATTTTGCAGATTCTGAAAGGGGGATGTAAACCAAAACTGTAAGCATTAAGTTCGGCTACTCCAAAAAGCCAATGACTCTTGAGAGACACTGGAATGATGGGACATTTGTGCTGTCTGCATAATGCATGAAATGACTCTGAATTAGACATTAGAAACCTGCTGCACTGTGCAGGCGGGCGGAGAACACATCAAAATTCACAAAGTGTTGCACAGATGAAAAGGCAGTCTGATGAGAGGCTTTGATCATCAGGACAGAACGTAAGAAGAGAAGATTGTCAGATCTCTTGATCAGATTTGGAGATTTAGATTCTCATACAGTGTAAATTAACCATGGCCACCTCCATCCCAGTCCCCTGATTATACAGTCAGTAACACATATGACCTGCTCTGTTGTTTTTGTAGACCATGCTACTGAGGAGAACCTGGAAAGGATGCAGTAAGGTAAAAAGCAAGAGCAGTTGCTCCCAGATTCTCTGACTAGCTGCTGTGTAAACTGTCCCGCAAACCGTATCGGGTTTATGAGTGATGAACACGTTCAAAGAAAAAGTGTTTTTTGTGCAAAATGTTGTAAATGTCAGATACGGGTCAGCATTGTGGCAGTCTGGTCAGAGGATGGCTTTTAGAGGTATGGGTTCATTAGTTGTAGCAGTCATGCATCTCTCGGGGTGATGGGCCATGCCTTTTTTGTAGACATTTGCATTTTATACTTTGGTGACCCAGCCATTCATGGTCTCTGTTAAATCATTTCACACTTTTTGAGTCCTTTTTCCCATTGGGGAGTCATTTCATGGTCTTAAAGGGATAGTTCACTCAAAAATGACAAATCTGTCATCATGTACTGTACACTACTGTTTAAAAGTTTGGGGTCGGTAAGATTTGTCTCTTACGCTCACCAAGGCTGCATATGCTTGATCAAGAGTACTGTAAAAACTGTTTTCTTTTTAAATATTCTTTCAAATGTAATGTATGCAAAGCTGAATTTTCAGCATCATTACTCCAGTCACTTCAAGAAACCGTTCTTATTATTTTCAATGTTTAAAACTTTTTGTGAAAAACTACATTATTTGAAATATTCTTTTGTAATGTAAACATCTCAGTCACTTTTGATCAGTTGCATGTATCCTTGCTGGATAAGAGCATTCATTTCTTTCAAAAAAAAAAAAAAACATACTAACTCCAAACTTACTCCCATGATGCTCAGATTATCCTTTTTGGAGCTTTAAAGCCACATTCACCAACAACTTTTGTTGTCTGGACAAGAGTAGGCTTTATATATCTCCTAAAAAAGATGTTTTGAGTATCATGAGGTGACTGCATGATGACAGAATTGTCTTTTATGACTGAAGTAACCCTTTATTATCCTGCAGCAGCAGCAGCAGAACCTTTGGCTGTCTGACCTGCACAGAAAGTCTCAGCTGTGGAGGGGCATCGTGAGCATCAGACTCATCGAGGGTCGCAACCTCATCCCCATGGACCAGAACGGCCTGAGTGACCCTTACGTCAAGTTCAAACTAGGGCCCCAGAAATACAGGAGTAAGGTATGAATAACTGTGCCATCTCATGATATTGTGTAATCTCTTTTTAAATATATCTGGGTTTAGTGTCCACAATTCAGCCATTATTCTAAAGAAAAAATATTTTTCCCTACCTCTGACAGAAATTTTCTTTGCAGATGTAAAGTAAAAATAATAAACCAATAACCCTAGCATGCATTATTTACAACTAAATGTATATGTATTTTTTATTAATTATAATATATATACAAAAAAATATATATATATATATATATATATATTTTTTATTATGATTTATTGATTTATTTAATTTATTATGATATATGATGACAAAGTGTTGATAGCGTCATTTTGTCATCATAAATAAAAAATAACCTATATTTTATTTATATATTAATTCAACATTTTTTTCATTCTAAACAAATAAATGACTATTAATAATAAATATAAAAATTATAATAATGGGAAAATATAATTTCTCAGAACAGATGTTCATGCAATGCAGACTAATAGATTAATAGAGAAATATTTGGATTTTCGTGTCAAAATATTTGTAAAATTGCGCTTGCAATTATTTATTTACATTTACATTTAGTCATTTAGCAGACGCTTTTATCCAAAGCGACGTACAATAGAAGCAATCAGAGCAACAAGAGAGCGACAGTGTAGAAGTGCTGTGGCAAATTTCAGTTAGATAAACATGGTAAGTCTTGCAAGGTTTTTTTTTTTTTTTTTTATATATAGAAAAACTGAAAAGAGTAGGAAAGTGCTAGTGTAAGTTGGTCAAGTTCTGGCGAAAAAGATGGGTTTTCAGACGTTTTTTGAAGATGGCCAATGACTCAGCTGATCGAATTGAGATGGGTAGGTCATTCCACCAGCTGGGAACAGTCCACAAAAAGGTATTTATAAAATACCTAAAATTTATAAAAGTATAATGACTAAATCTAGCAATTCTTTCACTGTACATTGCTATTCTTGTTATGCACTGCAACAGTTATTTTACATCATTTTATGATAAAAGCACAGTATGACAATGTCCAGATTTCAGACAAAACTCTGCTGACAGGTGTTTTATATATAGATTTTTTAAATATATTTTTTTTTACATAAATGGTCTTTAACGTTGAGTTTCCTGCAATTGCTGTTTTTCTATTATGCAGGTTTTAGGATAATTTCACAATGCTGAAGTCAGAACATTCTGTTTTTGCTTCAAATGTTGAAATGATAAAATAAAAAATAAATAAATAAATAAAAATGCACGTTACATGTGTTTAGCATGGGTGTAGCATCTGCTAAAACTATTTCTAAGAATACTATGTCTCTCTTATTTATTCTTCTTCTCTGGACAAACAGACAATTCCCAAAACCCTCAACCCTCAGTGGAGGGAGCAGTTTGACATGCATCTGTATGACGAGGAGGAAGGCATTCTGGAGATCTCAGTTTGGGATAAAGACATTGGAAGAAGAGACGACTTCATCGGCCAGTGCGTCCGGTTTCCTACATATCATTTATTCCTAACAATGTTCCATTGCTAGATGCTTGATTTACAAGAAGCATATGTATTTTAGGTGTCAGCTGGACCTGTCCAAGCTGAGCAGAGAAAAGACACATAAGCTGCAACTTGAGCTGGAGGAGGATAAAGGGACGGTAGTACTACTAGTGACTCTGACGGCCACAGTCGCAGTCTCCATCTCTGACCTGTCTGTCAACCTGCTGGACGACCCACGCGAACGCCAGCAGATCATTAGGAGATATGTAAGTGTCACGCCCTCACAGCCAAACTGTATTTTTTATTCACAAAAGGGGTCTTTGACACTGTACAGCAAGTGATACTAATAACTGCTAACTTGTCCTCCTCAAGAGGGTGCTAGACAACTCCATTGAGCCACATTCAGATCTCTGTGTGGTTTTTATATTGACACATAGAAATAAATAATCTGCCCCGAAAACATCTGTAAAATTATTAAATACATTTTTTTTTTCAGTATTCACCACTGTGATCCAGCGCTGAGAAAAAACGATAATACTTCACATCTAAATGATGTTATTAAGACTTTATTAGCTACTAAATATAAAACGTAAAGTGCAGTGATAATATTCGTGAATATAAGTGATCATTTATGATCAAGCACCGCTTTATTTATAAAATGTACAAATCTGCACTACCATTGAAAAGTTTGGGGTCATTAAGATTTTTATTTTATTTTTTAAAGAAATTAATATTTCTATTTGGCTTGGACACATTAAATCGATCAAATTCGACAGTAAAGACTTTCATAATTTTACAAATGGTTTCTATTTCAAATAAATTGCTGATATAAAGTCAGAATTGCAAGATATAAACTGATTTTTATCAAAATACTGACTTTTTTCACAATTGCAAGTTTATATCTCGCAGTTCTGACATTTTTCTCAGAATTGTGGAATATAAACTCTCAATTCTGAATTTGTGTCTTGCAATTCTGACATTTTTCTCATAACTGTGGGATATAAAATATCAATTCTGAATTTTTGTCGTGCAATTCTGACATTTTTCTCATAATTGTGAGATACAAACTCGAAATTCTGAATTTGTGTCTCACAATTCTGACGTTTTTCTCATAATTGTGGGATACAAACTTGCAATTCTGAATTTTTGTCTCACAATTCTGACATTTTTCTCAAAATTGTGAGAAGTGCAAGTTATAAAGTCCAATTTTGAGAGGAAAAAATATGTTGTCAGAATTGAAAGTTTATAACTCACAATTCTGACTTATAACATGCAGTTGTGAGATATTAAGTCAGAATTGTGAGATATAAACACAATTCTGAGAAAAAAAGTCAAAATTTCAAGATAAAGCCTTGCAACTCAGACATTATAACTCACATTAAAGTTGATTCTTGAGCACAAATTAGCATTACATTTTAAAACATATTCCATTCAAAAACAGGTGTTTTACATCACAATATTATTTCACAATATTATTATTTTTTATGATAGTGTTTTCTATCAAATAATCATGCAAAAAAAAAAATCAAAATCTTGTGTGCTCTAT
The DNA here is from genome assembly GCA_033026305.1 of Cirrhinus molitorella. Taxonomy (NCBI): domain Eukaryota; kingdom Metazoa; phylum Chordata; class Actinopteri; order Cypriniformes; family Cyprinidae; genus Cirrhinus; species Cirrhinus molitorella. The sequence continues at coordinate 9,483,522 of CM065139.1, forward strand.
GCTGCAGTACACTTCTATGACCAAAAGGGGGCGTAGGATGATCACAGTCCAGTGCACTACTGGATTAACACTGGCCTCGTTCACAACTGGACGACAGTGGAGTAACTCACACGAAACAAAGACAGAGAGAGAGACATCTCGCTCCTCTTGGAGCTGTCTGTCCTCCCTATTCACGGTTTGCCTTTGTCCTGCCACTGTCCCCCGGAGGGCCGGTCAGTGAACCGCTTACAGAAACTCGCCACCAATGCAGACTGACCTTCTTTCATAACAGCTGCATAATGAAGATGTATTCTTGAGAGCCACCAGATAATCTGGCGTGGCGGCTCAAAGTTTTTGTCTCAATGTCCACGGCCGAGTGGCTTTGACGTGGACACAAAACTGCTCGCGGACTCTGACAGGGGATTAGAGAAAGTTAGGGCCAAAATAGAGCTGTCAGAAACATATGGATGTATTGCTGCTCGGCAGATTGTGAGCTTTGAAAGCAATCGTAGGCCTCAGTGATGCGTTTTTGTTCTTTTTCAGAGTCCACTAAGGTCGTTCAATAACCTGAAGGATGTTGGAATCGTGCAGGTGAAGATCCTGCGAGCTGAGGGTCTGATGGCTGCTGATGTCACAGGTAAAAACATGTGTCACTTTCTGTATTCATTTGTACACAGTGAAACAATAACCAGGAATTTTTCTTGAAAAATGTGAAATTTATTAGGGGATTTTAAAACTATGGCCTGAAAAAGTCATGAAAATGTATCTAATTCCTGTACTGAACCAATATATTTATGTGTGTGTATATATATATATATATATATAATTTTTAATTAATAAATTTTTCTAGTTATGCTATGGTTTAGAATTTTTCATTAACTAGATATGACTTTTTATTTTTATTATTATTATTATTATTATTATTATTATTATTTAAATCAAACACTGTTTCCAATGCTAAATACAAAAACAAAACTAAAAAAACGGTTAGTGTGACTTTTTTTTATCTCACAGTTCTGTGAAAAGTCAGAATTGTGAGATAAAATGTCACAATATCCTTTTTTTTGCGAGTTGTTAAGTCAAAATTTTGAGACATAAACTCGCAATTCTGACTTTTTTCTCAAAACTGCGTAATATAAACTCACAATTGCGAGCTATAAAGTCAGAATTGCAATAAAAAAAATCTGAATTGAGAGATGTAAACTCATTTGCGAGGAAAAAAGTCTGAATTTAGTTTATATCTTGCAATTCTGACTTTACAACTCACAATTGTGAGTTTGCATCTCACAATTCTGACTTTTTTCTCAGAATTGTGAGATATAAACTTGCAATTGTGAGTTATAAAGTGAGAATTGCGAAATATACACTGCCGCTCAAAAGTTTGGGAGCAGTACGATGTTTAATGCTTTTTAAAGAAGACTTTTCTGCTCATCAAGACTGCGTTTATTTGATTAAAAATGCAGGAAAAAAGCTTAATATTGTGAAATGCTTATGCAATTTAAAATAGTGGTTTTCTGTTTTAATATACTTTAAAATATAATTTATTTCTGTCATGCAAAGCTGAATTTTCAGCATCATTGCTCCAGTATTCAGTGTCACATGATCCTTCAGATATCATTCTAATATGCTGATTTATTAGCAATGTTGGAAACAGTTGTGCTGCTTAATATTTTTTTGGGAACCTGTGATACTTTTTTCAGGTTTCTTTGATAAATAAAACGTTAAAACGTTAAAAAGTACAGCATTTATTTAAAATAGAAAACTTTTGTAACATTAAACACCTCGTTCAAAGTTTGGAGTCAGTACATCTTTTCCTTCTTTCTCTCTTTGAAAGAAATTAATACTTTTATTTAGCAAGCATGTGTTAAATTGATACAAAGTGATAGTAAAGACTAGTGAAAGATTTCTTTGAACAAATGCTGTTCTTTTTAAATTCTATTGTAACTTCTATTCATCAACAAATCCTGAAAAATAGTATCACAGGTTCCAAAAAATATTAAGCAGCACAACTGTTTCCAACACTGATAATAAAAGTAATAAATCAGTATATTAGTGTACATCAGTATATTAATGATTTCTGAAGGATCATGTGACACTAAAGACTGGAGTAATGGCTGATGACAATTCAGCTTTGCATCACAGAAATAAATTATATTTTAAAGTACTGTATAATAAAATAAAAAAAAAACTTTCATATTCATAAATTTCATAATTTGATCAAATAAATGGAACTTCGATGAGAATAAGAGACTTTAAAAAAAAAAAAAAAAAAAACATTAAAAATCGTACTGATCCCAAACTTTTGGGCGGCAATGTAAATTCACAATTCTGACTTTGCAAATGCAAGTTTATATTGCACAATTCTGACTTTTCTTTCTCAGAATTGCAAGTTAATATCTCACAATTCTGACTTAACTTGCAATTGCGTGTTATAAGACTGCAAGTTACAAACTTTTTCCCATTAGAATTTGACTTTATAACTCACAACTGCAAGTTTATATCTCACAGGTTTATATCCTGCAATTGTAAAAAAAGTCAGAATTGCAAGATGCAAACTCAGAGAAAAAAAAGAAGTCAGAATTGCGAGATGTAAATTTACAATTGTGAGAAAAAAGTCAGAATTGTGAGAAAAAGTTGCAACTACACGCCTAAAAGTAAAGTGTTTTTGCAGTGATTCCATAGAAGAACCATTTTTGGTTCCCAAAAAATCTTTTGGTAAACAGTTTTTAAAAGAACCATTTTGAAGAACATTTTAAATATCTAAAGAAAACTTTTTTGACTATTTAAGAACATTTTCTGCATTTGAAAGGTTCCATGGATGTTCAAGGTTCTTACAGAACTAATGCTAATACAGAACCTTTATTTTTTAAGAGTGTATCTTTATTTTATTCAGTGGCAGAAATGGGTTTCCATAGAAAACAGTTCTTTCAGTTGTAATAATGTTTAACAATATTACCGTTTTCCGCTATATTTCTGATCAAATAAAACTGAACTGGAATGGTCCATAAGACTTTTCCAGGCTAAATGTTTTAGTGTGGTTTCTCTTCAGGAGGTCTACGATAGAAAACTGACTCTCTGAAAAAGAAAAGTCTCTTAATTTAATTTTTTCTCAGTCATAAGTTGATCTGGATTTTGCGGTTTGCTGTTCTCTCAGAAGCGGCCCACCTCATGGGTTCTGATTTCATGCTTTTTCTAATACCACACCACAGTGGACAGACAAAGGCTTTTAAAAGGCTTTTGCACACACACACACACACGTTTCTTTCTGTGCCTTTCTCTCAGTCTGTGGTTTAAAAAGACTTGTCTTCCAATCTAATTTTTAGCTCCTCTTCATTTTTTTCCCTCCAGCATTCGCCCACACTAATTCTGTGTGCTTTTTCTTCACATTGTTATTTATTTTAGCTCAGAGCTTTCCAAAATTAGCCAAAAATGTTATAAAACAACATGCAGGTGGTGGGATATGTGTAGAATTACATTGTTTCAGCACAGATGTCATAAATGATTTACTCACAGACGTTATGATTAAGGAATTACATATATAGAACAATTATATAACAGTTATCAGAGTTATACACAATGGAAATCTATTTCAGATAAAACATTATAAATGTCTTTACTGTCACTTTTGTGCATTTATGCATTCTTACTAACCCAAATTTTTTGGGGTAGTGTAAGAGGACATGAAATTACTGGCGAGAAAGAGGGAATAGGATTGTAAAACATAATAGGAGAGACTCAAACCTTGAGCTATGGGACTAGAAATTGCAGCAATACCAACAATTACTTACTAGAAAGTTTTCAATATTTAATTTCATGGTTGTCATTTCATTCATATTGTTTTCATATGTCACTTGGGGATTTTAAACAAAACGTTTTTCAATGCAACATTACGTTTCAGGAAAGAGCGACCCGTTCTGTATTGCGGAGCTGTGTAATGACCGTCTGCAGACACACACAGTCTACAAGACGCTGAACCCCGAGTGGAATAAAGTCTTCACCTTGTGAGTTCATTATGCACACCCGCTGCCGCTCCCAACAGAGGACAAATTAAAATATTCACAGCTGATGAAGTTGTTCTGTCACCTGGACTCAAGTGGATTGCATTTACAAAACCAACTATCAGCTGCAATTTGGCTCGACTGTGTAGTACATAATAGAAAACATGAAAAGAAAATGTATCGCGTTTACTTTATTGTAAAGGAAAAAAAATTATCATTATCTTTAATCAAAATGCAATTGCTTTCACTAATCACAAGTAACTAACAAAAACCAACAAAATGTACATATGCTAAAGGAAATAGCGCAGGCAATCCTAGCTCCAATCTATTACATCTTGGCCCCTAGATATGACTTTGTTTTAGTAAATTAGCGAGACTATCACCAATTACCTCATGACATGATACACAATATATTACATCACATTATTTCTTAAATGGTTTGTTTGACTTTTATCCAGTAGCATTCATTAATTGAAGTGTAGGAAATTATACAAATAAAGATATGCAAATAAATACTGATACAATTAAGCTTAACTGAGAAATCACTGCAACGTTGTGATAAAAAAAATTGTATTGAGATATGATTGATCATTCAGTGCAAGTCTAAGGTTTTTATTAGGCTATTTTATCATCCGTCACTTAAAAGCAGTTGAAAATGGACCATTTTTGATGATTTGATTTGATGATTTTTGTTATAGCACACCTTTTTACTAAAAAAGAAGCCATATGATTTAAGGTATCAGACCTGGTCAAATACTGCCCTTCATAATTTCCCACATAATTTCCCTCAGAAATATGTCACATATATGAGTTTAGATTTCGACTTTGGACTCAGAATTCAGAGGAAACTGCGAGATGTAAACTCAGAATTTAAGAAAAAAAAGTCAACATTGTTTTATGTAAGCTCAGAATTAAGAGTAAAAAAAAGTACAAATTGCAAGATGTCAGAATTCAGAGAAAAAGAATCTAAATTGTGAGACGTAAACTCTAAATACAGAGGAAAAAAAAAAGTCAAAATTGAGAGATATCAGATTTCTGAGAATTTTTTTTTTAAATTGTGATATGTAAACTCAGAATTCATAGGAAAAAAGTCAAAATTACAAGATGTCAAAATTCTGAGAAAAAGTCTAAATTGCAAGATGCAAACTCCGAATTCAGAAAAAATGGCCCAAATTGCGAGATTTAAACTCAGAATTCATAAGTCAAAATGGTGATATGTCAGAATTCTGAGGGAAAATGTCAAAATTGTGAGATGTAAACTCAGAATTGATAAAAAAAAGGCAAGATGCAAGCTCAGAATTCAGAGGAAAAAAAGTCAAAATTACAAGATGTCAGAATTCTGAAAAAAAATCTAAATTGCAAGATGTAAACTTAGAATTCTGTGGAAAAATGTCAAAACTGTCAGATGTAAACACAGAATTTTATAGAAAAAATGCAACACTGCAAGATGCAAGCTCAGAATCCAGAGGAAAAAAAGTCAAAATTACAAGATGTCAGAAGTCTGATGAAAAAAATATATACAAATTGTGAGATGTAAACGTAGCATTCATGGAAAAAAGTCAAAACTGCGAGATGTCAGAATTCTGAGGAAAAATGTCAGAATTGTGAGATGTAAACTTAGAATTCAAAGAAAAGTCAGCATTGCAAGATGCAAGCTCAGAATTCAGAGGAAAAAAAGTCAAAATTGTGGAAAGGAGACAAAAAATAATTGCAAGGTGTAAACACCAATTTCGGAGAAAAAAAGTTAAAATTGCAAAAAAAAAAAAAAAAAAAATTACATTATACATATACATTATAGCATTTCAGTGTGTTGCAAATTCTGTTTCATACAGTATTTGTAAATGCAATATACTAAGCCATATTACAGCACACCTCCATAAAAAAAAAACCCAACATGATATAATCACCCAATCAAATCCTGAAGTCAAGAACTGCCCTACATAATTTCCCACAGAAATACGGCCCATTATGGCATTCACATGCATTGCAAATTCTGTTTGATGTACAGTATTATCATCAAAATTAGAATTGATTCTGCATGCCTTGTTTTGTGTTTGATGACAAACTCTTTTTCACCCTGCAGCAACGTGAAAGACATTCACTCGGTGCTGGAGATCACAGTGTACGACGAGGACAGAGATCGCAGTGCCGATTTCCTGGGTAAAGTGGCCATCCCGTTATTAAACGTAAGCCCCATTCAGCTTCTCCACATTCTTAGATCCACGTGTGTTTTTAAAGGCGCTTTTACAGACGCGCTTGAAACAAATAGACTCGGCGAACGAGATTGATGGTGGCGTGTCTTTAAAAGCGCACACAGCTGGGCCTCCCGGTGCCTGGGTAATGTCTCGGTGACAGAGGGATGCTGGTAATGAGCAGGTACTTGTCAGAGTTGGAAGTGCTGGAAGGAGGGAGGGACGGGGAGGGAATGTGCGGCTGGCTGTTTGATGCTGCCGCTGGGAGATCAGGGGTCAGCCGAGGAGGGGGGTCCGCTGGGGCTTTGCCAGACAGCAGGCTGTCACGTCTTCTTCACACAGATCCGCAACAGCGAACAGAAGGCCTACGTCTTAAAAAACAAGGAGCTGACAGGGCCAACAAAGGGGGTCATCTTTCTCGAAGCAGACGTCATCTTCAACGCCGTAAGTGTGCGCTGCGCCCAGAGCGCTGGATGTTGTGTCTTTTGTTTCCGCTGTGTGTTTTTTTTTTCTTTCTCCACACTGTCGAATATGCAATAATTATTGATGCATAGAGAAATCCAGCGCTAATTAAAACAAATCATAGTGCTTCGTTTTGCTTCAAGGTGAAAGCCAGTTTGCGGACGTTCGTTCCACCAGAACAGAAGTACATCGAAGAGGAGGCCAAAGTCTCTAAACAGGTAAAATAACAACAGTGTAGCTATCCTTTGAAAGGAATGGTTCACAGATAATGACAACTCTGTCATTATTTACTCTCCTTTATGTCATTCCACAAACCACATGCTGCTATTTTACACTGTGAAACACATAAAGGTTTTTTTAAAGAATCATTACACAGCTGTTTCTATACAGTAACACTTCAAAGTGGCCAGAAATCTCCAAGAAGGATTAAAAAAAAACAAAAAACAAAGCACCCCAAAAATACTTCAAAAGATTGAAAATGTATATAGTTTCATAATATATATAGCTTAAATTTTATTTGCGTTATGTTAGAACATCAGTTTAAACTGAATGACAGTGGGAAATGTTTCCTTGTCAACTATCTGAAATGAAATAAGTGTAAGATTTTTAATATTTTATTTAATTCTAGTTGAGTTATTTATTTTACGTATTGAAAATGTTTTATTTTTATATTTTCAATTTTCATTTTAATTTGAGGGGTTTTTTTTATAGTTTTTTTTTTTTCTTTCAGTAGACTTAGTTATAAATATTTCTTTGGCAACTGAGATGAAATAAGTTTTAACATTTTATTTAATTTTAATTATTCATTTAGTTATTCATCTTCAGTTATCATTTTTAAGCATTGAAAAAGTATTTTAAACAAGGTATTTTTATATTTTACATTTTTTTAATAATATAAATAGTTTTAATAATTTTTTAAAAGTATTTGTCATTTTTATTACTATTTTCTAAATATTTTCATATAGTTTTTTTTTTTTTTTTTATAATTTTTCATTAGGTGTGGTTGCAGTAATAAATGCTTCTTTGGCAACTAGCTGAAATGAAATAAGGTTAAGATTTTTAATATTTTATTTCATTTTATTTTTTATCTTCAATTATTATTTATTTTACGCATTGAAACTTTAATTTTTATATTTTCAAATTTTCATTTGAATATCAGTTAGTTTTAATATTTTTATTTTTATTTTTTTTGTTATATTTTTTCTTTCAGTTGTAGGCTTAGTTATAAATGTTTCTTTGGCAACTAGCTGAGATGAAATAAGTTTTAACATTTTATTTCATTTTAATTATTAATTTAGTTATTTATCTTCAGTTATAAACTTAACTTAAAAATTATGTTTTAAATTTCCATGTTAATTTCAGTTAGTTTGAATAATTTTTAATATTATTTGTCATTTTTTTTACTATTACTATTATTATTATTATTATTATCATTATTATTATTATTATTTTCTAAATATTTCTATATAGTTTTAAAATAATTTTTCATTAGGTGTAGTTAAATAAGATTTTTAACATTTTATTTAATTTTAATGATTCATTAAGTTATTCATCTTCATTTATCATTTATTTTAAATATTAAAAAAAGTTTTATTTTTATATTTTAAATGTTCATTTTAATTTCAGTTAGTTTTGATAATTTTATTTTATAGTTGCCATTTTTATATACGTTTTTTAATCATTTGTATATAGTTTTTTAAATCAATTTCTTTTTCACTTGTAGTTTCAGTTATAAATGTTTCTTTGGCAACTAGCTGAAATGAAATAAGTTTAAGATTTTTAGCATTTAATTAAATTTAATTATTTTAGTTATTCATCTTCGGTTATCATTTATTTTAAAATGTTCAAAATGTTTTATTTTAATGTTTTAATATTAGTTAGTTTTAATATTTTTTTAAATAGTTTTTGTCAGTTCTATTATTGTTGTTTAGATATATTTCTATATATATTTTTTTCTTTCAGTTAAAGTTTGTTATAAATGTTTCTTTGGCAACTAGCTGAAATAAAACAAGTTTAAGATTTTTTACATTTTATTTAATTTGTATTATTCATTTAATTATTCATTTATTGTAAATTCTGAAAATGTTAGGTTAGGGTCATTTTAATTTTCAGTTTTAATAACTTTTTCATATTTTTTGTCATTTATATAATTTTTCTATATATTTCTGTATTGTGTTTTCATACATAGTTGTAGTTTTAGTTATAAATGTTTATTTGGCAACTATCTGCAATGGAATAAGTTTTCATAATTTTTAACATTAATTTGAATTATTCATTTAGTTATTCATCTTCAGTTATCATTAATTTTAAGTATTGAAATATCATTTTAATTTCAGTAAGTTTTTTTTATTTTTATTATTATTAGTAGTATTGTTATATTTCTATGTTTTATATTTTTTTCTTTCAGTTCTAGTTTCAGTTATACATGTTTCTTTGGCAACTAGCTAAAATGAAAAAAGTTTAAGATTTTTTTACATTTTAATTAATTCATTTAGTCATTCATCTTCAGCTACATTTATTTTAAAGTATTGAAAATTATAATTTTTTCAATTTTCATCTTAAGTTTTTGTCATTTTCATTAAGATTCTTAATATTTCTATTTTTTTCTTTCAGTTTTAGTTTCAGTTATATATTTTGTTCTTTGTCAGCTATTTCCTTTTAATGACTCATTTTGATATTATTAAGTAATGAAAATAAATGTGCTTTTTGTATCGTTTTAGTTTTAGTAAAAAATAAACAACCCTGCTTCAGAAGACTTTGAATATATATTGCTAGAGTCCTACGGACCATTTGGCTTTTATGATTTTTTTTTTTTTTTTTTTTTTTTTGGAGATTCTCCACATGTGTTCCATACATAAAATAGCACATTACGGGCCAGTAAATTAATAACACAATATTAATTTTTAGCTGAACTGTTCCTTTAATCCAACGGCTGCAATCAAATCAAAACCACCCCGACGAGGGCCGGCGGTCCCATGCCCGCCACACAATAGGCCGACGTGTTTGGGACAGGGGGCGCAAGCGCTGAATCGCTGCGTTTTCCCCCTTGCCCTGCCGCTCTAGGTGTTGAATAGAAATGTCAAGCCGGCCCTCATGAGAGGAGAGGGGCCACCCCAGAGGGCCCGGCTGCGGCTCTGTGGCTGTGCCTGCTCATTGTCCTCTCTCTCAATGTGCCTGCGTGACAAAAGCGCTGAATTGGAGGGGCTGGGCTGAATCAGACGCTGTCACAAAGCTGCGCATTGAGCAGAACAGACCGATTCTTCAGTCCTTTATGCCCATCTCAGTGAAGAGTTCAACCACGGATTCGGCCCGTATATCTAACCCCAGCTGTCAGTCACACCGTCACTTATGGAGATGATTACATGCGCCTTGTTTTTTGATATGCCTTAAGTTTCATGTACCTTTCAGGGTGGTTTGTGTTAATCATCCGCATCACAACAAAGTCGTTTGGTTTTCTTTAGTTACACCTTTGATGGAAAAAAAAACATTTAAGTGTTTGAGGCCAGTAAGATTTATTTTTATTAATACTTAAATTGATTAAAACTGACAGTAAATGTTCATATTACATTGTAACATTTAGAATGTTACAAATGTATAATTTTGTAACTATTTCAAATACATGCGGTTCTTTTGGACATTCTATTCATCAGAGAATCCTGAAAAAAATTTAGCATGGTTTCCACAAAAAGGTGAGACACCGCAGGTGAATAGGGTAACTAATAGTTATTCCCTTACTTACCCAGCTGATTGATAATTACAAACATTTTTTGTATTACGTTTTCTAAAATGTTAGGTTTAAATGTGCAAATGAGGCATTGTTTAATGAAATATGCTCTAATATGCTAACATTGGATGAAGTCAGTTTCAAAATTCTTTTTGAAATTCTTTTTTTTGACATATTAGAGTCAAAAGTTTGTACAGATCTCATTTTTGTCACTCTATAATTCAGAAAACATTATATTTGAACAATTTTGGGGGGAATAAAGTGTTGTATATAATCAAGCAAACTATATATAAACAAATCCCCTCTGTAAAAACCTTCAGGATATAGACGAAAAAAATGTAATGTTTGGTGTGTGTAAGTGCTACTGAAGTGGAGATTTATGGCTCAGTGTAGGAGAAAAAACTCATTTTGAGAAAACGGCCTTTAAAAATATGTATAATTGAAATCTATTGACACAAATAGATGAAGTGCTATAAAAGAAACACTTAACAGTGTCTTTTAGATGTTTTCTTTCCACTAATCTGAAAAAACTATTTATGAAAAACCAAAAAGCCCAAAGTCTCAAATTTGAGAGGTGCCTGCAGTGTCCCCCCTTAAATGTGCAAATGAGGCATTGTTTAATGAAATATGCTCTAATTTGCACACATTTCTACTACAAAAATCTAAACACTGGATGAAGTCTGTTTCGAAATTCCTTTTGAAATTTGTTTTTTTTTTTTTGGACATATTAGATTCAAAAGTTTTTACAGAGGGAATTTCATTTTTGTCACTCCATAACTCAGAAAACATTATATTTTAACAATTTTGGGGGCAATAAAGTGTTGTATATAATCAAGCAAACTATATATGAACAAATAAAAAAAAAATTGAAAGTTTAGTGTGTAAGTGCTACTGAAGTGGAGATTTATGACTCAGTGTAGGAGAAAAAACTCATTTCGAGAAAACGGCCTTTAAAAATATGTATAATTGAAATCTATTGACACAAATAGATAAAGTGCTACAAAAGGAACACTTAACAGTGTCTTTTAGATGTTTTCTTTCCACTAATCTGAGCAAAACTATTTATGAAAAACCAAAAAGCCCAAAATCTCAAACTTGTGCGTGAAAAAAACTGTTTGTGCCTGCAGTGTCTCCCCTTAAGCAGCAAAACTGTTTCAAACATAATAATAATAAAATAATTATTGTTATTGTTTATTAAGCAGAAAAGCAGCATGTTAAAATGATTTCTGAAGGATCACGTGACATTGAAAACTGGAGTAATGATGCTGAAAATTCAGCAAATTCAATTATATTTTAAAATATATTAGAATATAAAACTGCTATTTTTCACTATATTACAGTTTTGCTGAATTTTTCACTGTGCCAAATAAATAAATGCAACCTTGGTGAACAAAATCACCAAAAATCAACTTTTAAACAGTGCATTGTTTCAATGTTTTGGTTGAAATATAAATTGAGATTTATACATCATCTGAAATCAATAAATAAGCTATCCATTGATGTATGGTTTGTTAGTATAGGACAATATTTGGTCTAGATACAACTGTTTGAAAATAAAATAAAAAAAATATTGAGAAAATTTCCTACCGTAAATATATAAAACTTAATTTTTGATTGGTAATATGCATTGCTAAGAATTTAATTTTAACAACTTTAAAGGCAATTTTCTCAATATTTGTTTTTTTGTTGCACCTTTAGATTCCAGATTTTCAAATAGTTGTATCTGGACCAAATATTGTCATACAAGCCATACATCAGTGGAAAGCTTATTTATTCAGCTTTTGGATGATGTATAAATCTCAATTTCGAAAAATTTACCCTTATGACCCATATGGTTTTGTGGTCCAGGGTCACATATATCGTTGGAAAGGCCTAAGACTCCTAAACAGATATTTGACCACCGTTTTGTATTACAAATGATGCAGTACAAGTAATAGATTAATTTATGACCTCAAAAAAAGAGTGCACCTCAAAAAATCTACATCATAACAGGAGTGCTAACTTTATTATGCCTTTTTCCCTATCACGCTTTAGAAATCACAAGAAATTATATATCAGTAGGAAACTTAAAATCTCATCATTTGAAAACCATTTTAAAATCAGACATTGCATTACCATGGAAAATGTACATCAAAATCATATTACAAAATGTTTCATTCATGAATTATAAAAATGTAAGTTTGGACAGTGCATTTTCACGTCTATGTTTAAAGAAGGGAGTGACAGTTAAAGGGTTAAAGTTGTCGAAGTGAAGTTAGCAATGCATATTACTAAACAAAAACTAAGTTTTTAAATATTTGCAGTAGTAAATGTACAAAAGATCTTCATGGAATATGATATTTACTTAATATCATAATGATATTGTGATAATTTTTCACCCATAGAATGTATCTTTGGTTATTGCTACAAATATACCTTTGCTATGCAAGACTGGTTTTGTAAATTATATAAAATATTTTTAATTGACATAAAATGTACTTACATTACTCAAAATTTACTTCTTCTTTTGGTTTAAATATATGTCATAAACATATAGTTTTCTTATATAAATATAAATATGTTTTCAGTAACATATTTTCTGAAGCATTTAAGGTGTTAAAAAAATTAAATTTTAATGGCTAACAGCTCTTGTATGAATTTCTTTCTCATATTCTCACGTTGTCAGATGCTGCAGCAGAATTTTAACCGAGTGAAGCGCTGCGTCCTTTTCCTCATTAACGTGGGCTCCTACATCAACAGCTGTTTTCAATGGGAGTCCCCCCGCAGGAGTTTATGCGCTTTCTTGGTAGGTGGCAAAATCTCTTGTATATACACACGAAACAAACATCGTATTGATATGATACGCACAACCCCAAGAAACTCACTTATTAAAGATAGATAGATAGATGAATGCACACACTGTATATATTATAGATTGAGTGTGTGTGGTGACTCTTGTGTGTTGAAGGGCTGTGATGTGTGAAGTGTGCTCGTAGTTTAGCGCTGAAGAACCCTTGAGCTAAAACGAGTAGATGTGATCTCTTAGACGCCGTCCCTCTGTGACCTCGCACCCGACCTCACCCCGCGCCCCCGCCTGCATCGCTGTGAACGCCTCAAGAGCCCTTCACACGGTTCCCTCTCACGTTCACACACTTCACTCCTGTACCTGAAGGAGGCGCTGTCGACTCTGAGTGTCCCTCACAATAGACTTTGCTATTTTCGTCCGTACCTGTGCATGAAAATTAACTGACCGAGATTTGACCTCCCTCTTTAGACAGTGAAGTTCAGCTCTGGTTTACGGCTATGACTGGAAACTTAAAGTGAAACTCGTTTACAATTCAGTGACACAAACTAGAAATCCGTTCCAGCTCCAATATCTGAAAGGATGAGCCACATTCAGCCTTAGTGAAAATCATCACACACACACACACACACACACACACACACACACACACACACACACACACACACATATTATAATTATATATATATATATATATATATATATATATATATATATATATATATATATATATATATATATATACACTACCAGTCAAAAGTTTGGGCACATCCTCTTATTTAATGTTTTTTAAAGAAGTTTCTTATGCTTATCACGGCTGTTTTGACTTGATCCAAAATACAGAAAAAAATTTAATATTGTGAAATATTATTACGATGTAAATCATTTTTCTATATTAATATACATTAAAATTTAATTTATTTCTGTAATTAAAGTTGAATTTCCAGAATCATTACTTCAGTGGCAGCACAACTGTTTCCAACATTGATAATTCTAATAATAAATCAGCATATTAGAATGATTTCTGAAGGATCACGTGACACTTAAAGACTGGAGTAACAGCTGATGAAAATTCAGCTTTGCATCACAGGAATAAATAATATTGTAAAGTATATTAAAATAAAAACCATTATTTTATATTGTAATAACATTTTGCAATATTAAATTTTTTTTCTGTATTTTTGATCAAATAAATGCAGCCTTGATGAGCAGAAGAGACTTCTTTAAAAAACATTAAATGAGAGGGTGTGTCCAAACTTTTGACTGGTAGTGTATATATATATATATATATATATATATATATATATATGGTTCAAAAGTTAGTTGTCTATAAGAAACAGTTTTGCTGCTCAATATTTTTGTGGAAACCGTGACATTAATGACTATAATTTGACTTAATAATGACTTGATGACTAGAAATAAAAATTTTGAACAGTAAGAGTTTTAATGTTTTTTTTTTTTTTTTTTTTTTTTAAAGGAGTCTCTTCTGCTCACCAAGCCTGCATTTATTTGAGTTTGTTTAAAATAAGTGTTTTCTATTTGAATATATTTTAAAATTCATCATTAATCCAGTCAAATGGTCCTTTAGAAATCAATTTAATATTGCTGATTTGCTGCTCAAAAACATGTATTAATATTGTTGAAAACAGCTGAGTAGAGTTTTTCCGGTTTCTTTGACGAATAGAAAGTTCAGAAGAACAGCATTTACCTAAAATGTAATTTTTTGTAACATTATAAATGTCTTTATCGTCACTTTTGGTCAATTTAAAGCATCTTTGCTAAATAAAAATAATCATTTCTATAATTTCTTACAAAAATATATACTGACTCCAAGCTTTAGAATTGTATAGTGTATAATGTTAAATAAGCTTTTTATTTAAGACAAATGCTTTCTATTCATCAAGAATCATGAAAAAATGTACTCAGCTGTTTTAATAATTGATGATAAATAATAATAATAATAAATATTTATCAAATATCAAAACAGCAAATCAGCATATTGGAATGATTTCTGAAGGAATATGTGACACTGAAGACTGAATTTTAAAATATTCAAATAGAAAACAGTCATTTCATTTAGTAAAAATATTTCACAATACATCTTTTGCTGTATATTGGATCAAATAAATGCAGGCTTGTGAGCGGAAAAGACTTCTTTAAAAAACATTAAAAACTGTAAAAAATTCAAAAAACTTTTGACCGGTAGTGTATTTTAATGTAATTTATTTCCTGCGAAGGCAAAATGGAGTTTAAAAGTCCATAACAGTATTTATACATTATAAATGTCTTTAATGTCAATTTTGATCACTTTAATGCATCCTTACAGTATAAAAATATTTATTTCTCAAGAAAAAAAAATGTACTTAGCCAAAGTTTGGAGTGATATCAGAAAAATATAATAAATGCCTACATTTGTGAAATTTATCACCAATTGGAAGTCATAAAAAATACACAGTAATTATAATGAACTGTATTAGTATACTAACTATATTAGAATATTTTATTGTGAGGAGTAACAGTGTTGGGGAAAGTTACTTGCTTGTTTGTTTTTAATATAGAAACCTTTGATTCTTATCAAATGTAAAAGCCCTTTCACATCAAAATAAAATTAAGTGAATAAGGCTAAAGAAAATAATTAATTCATGTCTGTACAATAGAACTGTAGAAAAAGAAAGTTCAACACTTCAGCAATGAGGAAAGAAAAAGCACAAATGTTAGTTAATCTAGTTTTGCTTATTAGTACACTGCAAAAAAATGCTTTTCTTACTTAGATTTTTTGTCTTGTTTCTAGCCAAAATATCTAAAAATTCTTAAATCAAGAAGGATCTTCTACACAAATAAAAATTATTGTCTTGTTTTTTTCTGAAAAGAAGTCAAAATTAAGTGTGTTTTTGCTTGAAACAAGCTAAATAATCTCCCAATGGGGTAAGCAAAATAATCTTGTTTTCTGTTTGAAAAAAACAAAAACATTTGCTTACCCCATTGGCAGATTATTTTGCTTGTTCTAAGCAAAAACTCACTTAATTTTGACTTGTTTTTTCTGAAAACAAGAAAATAATTATTTACTTGTCTAGAAAACCCTTCTTGATTTAAGATTTATTTATATTTATATATATATAAGTAAGAAAAGTATTTTTGCAGTGTATGGTTGAATTGGATCAACAAAGGTCAGCCTCAAAGTCACTGGTTAATAAAATGGGATTAAATACATAGTAACTGGCATTACTTTTTTTGAAAAAGTAACTCACATATATTTATGGAAATGCAAAAAGTAATGCAAAAAGTAACTAGTAAAGTAACTAGTTACTTGAAAAAAGTAATATTATTATGTAACTTGCTTTACTTGTAATGCGTTACCCCCAACACTGATGAGTAATAACAATAATAAATAGGATTTATAATGAACTCTCTCTCATATTTATTCATAAAGACATATGGAAAAAAATGGAAGTTCAAAACGTCTGTTGATAAAATATACTTTTAATAAATACTATTTTTGTTCTGATGGGTCAGATCTTTGTGGTGGTGGTTTGGAATTTCGAGATCTACATGATCCCATTGTTTTTGCTGCTTCTGCTGACCTGGAATTACTTCCTGCTGGCCTCGGGGAAGGAGTCGCGTGAGGGAAGCGTGGTAAGTGTGTTTATGGATGTTGACTCTTGAATCTAATGATGGCTAAATTTGTGACATTTATCTCCAGCTCATTTTACACACATGGTTGTTGTAGGCCGTCACAGGAAATTGCAATGTCTCACCCCTGCCCAAACTATCTTTGATTATTTGAACTAACCATCAACAATTCCCGGCTAATAAACAGTTAGGTTATATTGTGCATGCTTATTTTTAAAGGTGTGTGCACAGCTGGAATTGAATGTTTTTATTCCAATTACTTCAGGTAATTAAAAGTAGCGCAGATATATGAGCTCTTAAACGTCCCATTCCACTTACCTGCTGTATTTACTTATCGCATTTTCCAATTAAATTGTGTCAAACTAATTTCATGCCTTCGTGAAATGTTGCCAGTCACACTAAGTGTGTACGCAAAACTTCCTGAAAATTGATTCCATTTTAATTGTTAAAATAGCGTGGAATGACTTTCAATGAGTGGCGTTTCTGGAGAGGGTGTTCGCTTCCCAATTAAGCCATCAAAATTTTAATTACATTTTTATTCGAGAGTATCCGGTCAAAGAGTCAGCAGCGATATGCACCAGATAAACCTCAAAACAATAAAATAATAATTTTCCACTGCTTTGCAAATTAAAATATGGGATTATCATATTGACCAGCGTGAATTTCAATATTTTTTGTATCAAAAAATTTAGTGAGCTCGATTTCAGTTGACGGACACATGACATGGAGAGAGAATCATTTCACATTCAGAAGAAGATGGACACAAATATACAGTCTGTCACAAACGTGAGCCGTATGCATATGTGTCTTCACATGTGGCCTAATGGCTAATAAATAGCGGAACAGTTGCCATTAGATTGTCATCAGTCTGTATGTGATGTAACGTGAGTGTTTAAATGGCATTTTAAACTCCCTAGAGGAAAATGCTATTGCTCAGAGGTTGATCTTTCATTGCTTGAGAGACTTAATGGAATTCTCAGTTATGTTTGATTTAGATATCAACTTCATCTCTGATGTTTCTTTAAAAACTCATAAGAAAAAAAAAAACAATGAGATGATTGTTGACAGAGTGTAAAACAATAAAATTGTCATTTACAGGCCTGGAGAAGTCATGGAAATTAATAAACTTTTTAAAACTCATGAAAGTTTTTTTGATGAAATTCAGATAAACGTCATTTTAAATGTAATCATTATTATTGTGTTTTTTACTATTATAAATTTATTAAGAGTGACTGGAAAGGTCACTAAAATGCATTTGTCAAAATTAATGTGGATAGCGTAGCTCTAATTCATATAATTCAGTCTTGAAAGAATTCAATAAGACATGTTTGAGTTAATATCAAGATTTCATACTTACACTTTTAGCCACTGAATGAAAAATTTCAAAAGGTGATTTTGACTTTTTAATCTCACAATTCGGACTTTTTTCTCTGAATTGCATGATTGCGAGTTATAAAGTCAGAATTGCATGATATAAACTCACTTTTCTGACTTTTGTAAAATTCTCATTTTTTTTCTTCACAGAAATGAGATATAAACTCACAATTGCGAGTTATAAAGTAAAAATTGCAAGATATAAACAATTGTGAGGCAGAATTGCAAGACATAAACTCACTATTCTTTTTTTTCTCAGAATTGTAAGATATAAAATTAAAATTGCGAGTTACAAAGTCAAAATTGCATGATATAAACTCACAGCTGAGAGTTATTCAGAATTAAGTCAGAATTGCGAGATATAAACAATTGCAAGTTACAAAGTTAGAATTGCAAGATATAAACTCAATATTCTGACTTTTTGTTCTCAGAATTGTGAGGGATAAACTCACAATTGCTAATTATTGTCAGAATTGCATGATATAAACTTGCAATTGTGAGTTAAGAATGTCAGAATTGCGAGATATAAACTCAAAATTGCAAGTTCTAAAGTCAGAATTGCATGATATAAACTGTTTTCTCGCTAATGCAAGTTTGTCTTGCAATTTTCTCAGAATTGTGAAATATAAACTTGCAATTGCGAGTTATAAAGTCCAATATTGAGGGAAAAATAGACTGATATGTTCTCAGAATTCTCAAAATTGCGAGATATAAGCTTGCAATTCTGAGAACAGTTTGAATTGTGAGTTTTTATCTCAGAATTACGACTTAATTTCTCAGAATTGTACGTTTATTTCTCAGAAATGCGAGTTTATATCACAATTCAGAGAAAAACGTCAGATTTGTGAGTTTATATCTCACAGATCTGACTTGATAACTCGTAATTGTGAGTTTATATCACAATTCTGAGGAAAAAATAAAAAGTGAGCAAAAACTGGCTTCCAGACTTATTGTGATTAAAGTTCAAAATGACTTTTGCAGACTTTGGTATCTAGCAGAAATAACTGAGATATCAAAGAGATTGCATGTGTAATTCTTATCGTTGTTGCTTCGTAGCAAGCGATGGAGGACCTTCTTGAGGATGTGGATGAAGAATTTGACAAAGATGACAAGGTAACCAAACATTAATTCCCTTATCAACTCATTAAGACTCCTCTTTCCATTTGGTGTGGGGCATGGCTGAAGGAAATCCATCCTCCATCTCATTTCTATGTGGAATAGCACTATCGTTTGTGGTATCGTGTGCTCGAGGGGACAGCTGAAAGGTTGGCGTACGGACACACGGTTTAATATATGTGTCAGTGCTTTAGTTTAATTGCACCTGAGGCTTGCGTTGCCAAATATATTCAACATATCCCAGATGTTTAACTCCAGCCGTTCTTGGCGTTCCCATAACCCTTTGTGCGCCACAAGGCAGCCATTAGCAGCCTGACCTTTGACCCTGGGAGCTAACTTGGGTATTTTGGCGCAAATGACCCAGACACCTGTTTTTCATTCATATGGACCCCTCATAGGCCCGGGCTAAGCCTGGACATATGTTTGCACTTAGCTCACCGCCGGCTGGTCATGAAAATACGGCGAGGGTTGGTATCGCTCTCCAAAGCTTTCAGAAATTGTTCCTGTTAATTTATGGGGACAATTGATTTGTTGAACCCGGACTCTGTAAGTTGTCGGAGAAAGAATAACACAACTCGCAGCCCGTCCCACTGATTTTCCATCCGACCCGACGCAGGTGAGGACTGGGGTGCAGAATAAATGCTGTCAGACTGGCTACGATCAAACAAGGAAAAACTAAAGAAAAACACAAACTGGCATTGTTTGAATTTGCCAGTATTTAATTGAAAAAATGAAAAATGGCAATCTATTAGATTAAACATTAAAAAAAACCATAAAATAGTGTCATTAAAATTCGTAAGTTGGGACAGGACATATTGAAGGGCTATTCCTTTTTTAAGTCAATCGATTTTAGTTTAAAAAAGTTTGGAGTCTGTAAGGTTGAAGAAAAGTCTTGAAGAAATTTTTCAAATACAGTGAAACAGTAAGATTTGTGAAATATAACTATTTGAATATATTTTAAAATGTAATTTGTTCCTATGATCAAAGCTGAATTTTCAGCATCATTACTTTTAAGTGTCACTAATATGTTCTACTGTGCTGATTTGCTGCCCAGAAACACATCATTATCAATGTTGAAAGCATTTGTGCTTCCTACATTTTTTTGTGGAAATAATTATACATTATACTTTACTGTCAATTTCAACTGAATCCATCCTTCACTTGAATAAATTAATGAATGTATTAATTTATTAAAGAAAAAATAACAATCAAATACATATTTTATAAAATCCTTATAATTAACTATTTTGGCTTCAATAACTTACAATTAACTGTATTTTTATTCATAAACATTAACAGGTATCTTTATTATAGTAACTTATTGCTATGAAAGAACTAGAAAATTGTATTATATGCACATTTAGTAGAAAATAAAATCATCCCACATACTTAACTACTTATTACTGAAATCTATTTATGCACCACATGAACAAGATTTCAATTTGTAGCAATAGCCAAAATACATTGTATGGGCGACTTTTCTTTTATGCCAAAAATCATTAGGCTATTAAATGAAGATCATGCTCCATGAAGATATTTTGTAAATTTCCCATGGTAAATATATCAAAACTTAATTTTTGATTAATAATATGCATTGCTAAGAACTTCATTTGGACAACTTCAAAGGCAATTTCCTCAGCATTTAGATTTTTTCGCACCCTCAGATACTAGATTTTCAAATTGCTGTATCTCGACCAAATAATGTCCCATCCTAACAAACTTATTTATGCACCTTTCATTTGATGTACATATCTCAGTTTCGACCATTATGACTTGCTTTGTGATCCACGGTCACATATTTATGGTCTATTATCAGAAATCTCTCAAAACGTATTCAAAAGTTCTAAGAACATTTAGAAAAACGAACACCAGGAAATGGAAAGATCTCGATTTGAATTTGATTTACTGATATTTTAAATACAACTTTTGACATTTGATTGAGATGAATTTAAATCTAAAGTTTAGCATTATTCCGTTTGCTTCCAAGGAATCGTGTCATTCAGAGGCCCTCTTTTCCATATTAATGAAGCTGCGGTTGGGATCGGAGACTCGCTGCTTTTGTGTTAAGCTACACCAACTAACCTTTTAGTCTAAAGAGAAGTGACACCAGGCAGCAAACAAAAGCTACCCCAACCCCCACGTCTTTCATTTCTCATAACGCAACTAAACAACTCATGTTACCTTACTAGAAGATTTCCTACAGATTTCCAAATGTGCAAGTATGTACGACAAAATGAATTTAGTTCATCTGTGGAGTAACTTGAGTGTTCAAATAACAGGACTCGGAGAAAAAAGGCTTCTTGGATAAATTCTATGCAGTTCAGGATGTGATCATAACAGTTCAAAATGCTCTGGATGAAGTGGCCTGCTTTGGGGAACGACTGAAAAAGTGAGAAGTTTGGAGTTATTTTATACCTCAAAGCTTCCTTTTTAGTAGTATTAAATTCATGTAATGAACGCATGGTTGTACTGTTCCTCTCTTTCAGCACGTTTAACTGGTCCGTGCCTTTTCTGAGCTGGTTGGCCATAACAGTGCTATGTGCCGGTGCCACACTAATATACTTTATCCCACTAAGATACATTCTGCTGGTCTGGGGTGAGAAATCCTTTGTGTATTAAACATTTCTTTTTTTTAAAGGTTTTTTAAATGAATAAAGGCAGAGTACTTTTTTTAATAAATAGAGATTTGTTCTTGCATTCTAATTATTTAAAAGGAAATGTTTTGGATATTAGTAGGATATGAACATACATGTCCCACACAGGTATCAATAAATTCACCAAAAAACTTCGGAACCCCTATAACATTGAAAACAATGAACTGCTGGACTTCCTGTCTAGAGTTCCGTCAGATGTCCAGCTGGTAAGTGATCAATAATAAAGCTACATATTTTCACTTATTTGCATGATTCACAACATGTTTGTGCAAAATCTGCTCATCAGGTTCAATACAAAGATCTCAAACCGGAGACTTCTCAGAGTCCCAGCAAGAAAAGGAGAAACAACCCCGGATAGATACTGAACTGTGATGTTACATTTTTTAATCGACAGCACTGTTCATGTAAGCTACAATACACTGTGAAGGTTGCAAAGACTTTAAAAAGATCATTATTTATGCAAACTTGCACACTTATAATAGCACAAAAATGTACTTTTAATTATTTATATGGCCATTTTTATTCTCTGTCACTGATTGGCAATCAGTGTCTTAAATATTTTTAATTAAAGAGACCTATGTGGACAAAAAAGATTCAAACTTGTGTCCACATGAGCACCAAAGCTAAAAAAAAAAAAACACGTGCCTACCCACTTGGTCACAGCTCCAGCATATTAGTCTTTTTAAAGTCAAGTCTATAAAATGTAGATTCTGGTGCAAAATTATTTAGCTTTTGAATAATGGATAATTATATTTATCCACAAGCACAAATTATATGGAGAAACTGCATGCTGTGCGTCTAAATCAAAAGAATACATGTGTGCATATAAAAAGTGACTGTAAATATACAATGTGGAAAGATTATTTATATTGTTCCGGACACATTTTAGATATCATACGCTATGATAACGGTTCATATGCTGTGATGAATGATGAAATTGTGTTATTTGTACATTGTGTTGCTTGTCTGTAAGCATGTAACTGTTAAGCAGATATACTCAAGGAGATAAATTATTAATTCACAACAAAGAACATTTATGCGCATTCAAAGATAAAAGGCATGTTTATACAGGGCTGAAACCAACCAATGAAAACCTCTCTATGTGAACGTTTGGTTATTTATTCTCAAAAACTATGAAATAATAGACTTTTTTTCGGATTGTTTCTGGCTTCATTTGTATTTACTGGTCTTCAAAAGTCACATTTGCAATCTATTTTAATTTCGTACTGTATGTACAATTTGAAACTGGTACTATTTTATTTGCCACAATGTGCACCAGTGAATCAGTGACAGTAAAACAAATAAAAAGGGTCAGTTTTGATTCCATGATGACTTTAACCACACCCCAAAGAAGGAGATAAATCCATTAATTAAAAACAAATTAATACATGCAATTAAACATGGTGCCATGGGGTTTTAAGTGCATATGGCATTGCATAATCCAGTATTTTCTCGTTGTGTAAAATGTAGATTGTTAATCATTCGTCCAAGAGCATCTAATTAACTAATCCAGATTAGAGATACAGTATGTGTGATGCATTTGTCGGGATGGGGGAGGGACAGTAACAGATAATGAATGAGTCATCAGGTGGATTTTTGTGTCTACATTAACACGTTTATATGGGCAACTGGAAGGTCCATCTCCCAGTTACAAATGAAAGGTTTATAATTAGTTTCTTTAATCTCTGCCTTATTAAATAAATGCTTCTTTGGGAATCAGGACAGACTAATTGAGCTATGAAGGGCATCTTTTTAAAGTAGCAAAAGAGCAGTCTCTCCCATGGCCTGGGCTTTTAAAGGAGATTAATGAGAATTTAAAACGGTCTTGGGTTTCCCTTCTCACTTCAATAAAGACCAATGTAATTCTCCACAGTGCTCCCATTGATGGTTTAAGATCCAGAACAAGATGGTTGAGTAAACACATATACTATAGCTGTACAACGAGTCCTCTAAACAAAAGAAGAACAAATGTCTGTTTTAATCTACAGTCTAACCCATGATGTTCCCTAAAATAGGAGAAGTTGCAATTGCTCAATTTCAAGTTCAACAACGTGACCGCCATGCCAGTTTTTGCATTTTGAGGCATTTGTTGTGCATGGTCAAGTCACACTTCCTTCCATATTTATTTTGCATCAAGAAAATGAAGATTTTTTTCATTATTGCAATTTATTGCATTATTTGCATTTATTTTTAAAAAGTAATCATATTAAATGCTATCATTATTATGTATAAATATATTCAATTTTGTTAATATTATTATTTAATATATTTAATATTTTTGGAGACTATATAGAAGTAAATCTGAATGTATAGTTATAAGTGCCTTTTTGGAACTTCATTATACACAGTTAAGATCAAAATTTTGCATACACTTTGCAGAATCTGCTAAATTTTATTTATTTTTAACAAAATATGCTCACTGATGCTTCAGACCCAGGGTGTGAAAATTTTTGGATTTGAAGATCCAGGTAAATTTAACATATTTCGTCTTCTGGGGAGCATGTAAGTATCTTCTGTAGCTTCTGAAGGGCAGCACTAAATGAAAAAAATATGATATTTAAGCAAAATAAGAAAAAATCTTCATTCTGTTCAAAAGTTTTCACCCCCCCCCCCAGCAGTGAGAACCTTCTGTAATAGTTGCATATGTGTCCCTCAGTTGTCCTCGGTATGAAAAGATTGATCTAAAATCATACAGTCATTGTTGGAAAGGGTTCAAATACACAAAAATGCTAAAAAAAACAAATAATTAAAACCGGACAGTTTAACTGTTCAGGATATATATATAAATGCCTAATAAAATTAACTGGGGGGAAATGTGTTTATATGTTATGAAAATAATGTCACAATTTTAAAATATGCCCAAATGGTACTAAAATATGCCTAATTTTCCCACATTTTTGCAAAATATCATTTTATAAAATATAACTTACTTTTGGGTTATAATATAACCCAGACATTTTGTAAGATTCATTCTGAAAATCTAAATTACCATTCACAAACAAGAGGAAAGAAAATAGTAAACATCGTATTAATCAGCAGCAGTCATCAATCAAATTTATTCATTATTAAATGCTATCTGGAATCCTAGTCACACACATAATACAAAAACAAAGCTCCGTGGAAGCAAAATTTACTCTTTTCCTGTGCAAATCACCAATGCTATTGAACTGCAGTCCACTATTCCTCAAGAGCCTGAAGCTCATCCTCACAGCTCAAACATTACGCCCCGGGCTGAATTCAACACCCCCTCAGGCTCAGATACCCCACCAGATCATGAAGGGTGGAAAAGGTGAAAAGTGCAGGATGCAACTTGGAAATCATTGTCAAGATTGTATTTATTGTGACTCATTACTCACAGTGTAAGGATTTGCTCAGAGGTTGAAGGAAGTAGAAGCAGCAGCAGCACATCTCTCAGGCCAGGCATGAGCACTTCTCCTACACAGTCTTGTGCAATCAGAAGGAGTTTCTAGTAAACAAAGTCCTAAGACTTTAATCTCAAACTTCCACCACAACACAACGCACAATGCCGAAACAAGTAAAACAACAAATTACACAGTAAAACACGCCTACATAATGAACCGTGCCTTGTTCATCTCCATACCTCATCCCTACTGATCAGAAGTGCCAAGAGTGTGGCATGGATACAACACATTTAAAATTAATAATGGTCCGATCTGTATGTGGAACACGTAGCAGCGGTTGGAAAGCAATGCATGAAAGCTGCCCCCAGGTGCTGAGCAGAATATGAGCACTGGCACCTCTGCGGGTTCACACAAAGTGCTATGCATCTAATTGCTGGAGTGTCCACTCACAGTCGCCGCGTTTCTCCACGGCATACTAATGCACTCGCGGCTCCGCATGCTATGAGTGCCAGTCTGGCCTCGCATACTCCTGGTGTCTGTAGAGCTGATTAGGGGGGATTTTAGCCATTGCTGGAGAGCTGTGCAAACAGAAGAAACAGACTGCTGAGTGTTTGCAGATCAGGTTATTGTTTAGATCCGCCGACAGTACTCACAATGTTACTGTTTCAGCTGAAGATGACAGATCTGGCGTATTGGATCAAGTAGGATTAGAAGGTTGAGAAAGGATTGCTATTCAGTTGAGTGTTCTTTAGGTTTCTTTAGGTTTTTTAGGTAGTGGCATAACATACAACATAATATTGTTTAAGATAATAAACACAAGGTGGAAGCTACACCATCTAACTACAAAAAGTTCCATGTGAAGCCCATTCACCACTGAATACAAATGTTAAAAAAAAAAAAAAAAAAAAGGTAACCAACTTTTTCAGAATTTTGACATAAACTCAAAATTGCAAGAAATAAAGTCAGAATTGCAAGATATAAACTCGCAATTGTGAGTTATAAAGTCAGAATTGCGGGATCTAGTCACAATTCAGGCTTTTTTTCTCAGAATTGTGTGATATAAACTCACAATTGTGAGAAATACAGTCAAAATTACAAGATAAAAACTCTGTATTAACCCCTAACCCCTTACTTGTTTTCTTGCATATGCAAGTTTTAATCTTGCAATTCTGACTTTGTGAGATAAACTTGCAATTCTGAGTTATAAAGTCCAATTTTGAGGGGGAAAAAAGACTATGTTCTTAGAGTTTATGTCACAATTCTGACTTACAACTGCGTGTCATAAAGTCTGAATTCCGAGAAAAAAAGTCATAATTGTAACTTTAATTCCCAGAATCACGACTTTTTTCTCACAACTGCGACTTTATTTCTCAGAACTATGACTTTATTTCTCAGAATTGTCAGATAAAAAGTCACAGTAACCTTTTTTTTTTTTTTTATTCAGTGGCCATGTAAAAAAACTTGTCATCATTTACTCACCCTCATATTGTTCCAAACCTGTATGAATTTGTTTTATCTATGGAAGACAAAAGAAGATATTTTGAGAAACGTCTCATTGTTTTTGCTAATGCAATAAAAGTCAGTGGGGTCCAAAAGAACTATAATGTTAATGATGAAGGTCAGTAAACAATGAAGGGAGTTTTTGGGTGAACTACCCCTTCACAAAAATGTGTGAATTCTATTTAAGTGAAAGAAATAAGGAAGCATTCTGAAACTCAAAAGAGGAAACTACAGTCACTTCATGTTCTGTCACAAAGAATTCGTGTAAGCTAACAGATATTCCTTAACCATGTGTTTCTTTTCTACAGACTACTCTGGTAAGCACACTTTCTGATTTGTTATACAACTACACAACCATTAAGGATCAGTCAGGGTTGTTTTTTATTAAATTAGGTCCAATAAATTGACTAACAGTGACAGTAAAGACATTTATAGTGTTACAAGAGTTTTCAGTTTCAAATAATGTTGTTCTTTTTAACTTTCTATTCATTATAGATTCATGAAAAAACCATCACTGTTTCCACAAAAAAAAATATTAAGCAGTAATTCTTATTCACAATATTTCTGTTTTTCTATTTTTTCATCAAGTAAATGCAGCCATGGGGAGCATTAACAAAACCATTAAAAATCTATTATTGGCTACTTCAATATTTTACAGAAAACATTTATTTTTCTTGCAAGTTTAATGTAGTCTAAGTGATCTTTCTGGTCATGGTTTTTAGGATAAAAGCTGTTCCTCAACCTGTTCATGTTGGCATATAACCAATTTGGACAGCTTCAGAAAGTAACCAATATTACATTGATTCTCTCAATTCACAGGAGTCCCCGAACTCTTAAGAAAATGATACTTGTATTCATTTTGATATGTACCGTCCACTCATCTCAAGGCATCATCTGGGCTTGGAGAAAGCTTCCATGTGATGTGACACTGTCCAACAGCTCTGTTGTCTTGCACTGTTCAGGAAGATCGTTGAAAAGAATTCCGAAAAACCTGATATGGAATACAACTGAACTAGACTTTGCAGACAATAAAATACATGACCTCCCGAAGGACTCCTTTTGGAATCTGACTAATGTTATACAGATAAACCTCAGAAAGAACCAGATTGAAAAATGCCTTGAACAAGACAACGGGATTTTTTCAAGATTGGCCAAACTTGAGACACTGCTTCTTGATGATAATAAGATTACAGCATTTCCAAAAGACCTCCCTCCTGGACTGCAAAGGCTGAGCCTCAATTCCAACCACATCAAGACAATTGGACCATCAGATTTTGCAAGAATAAAGAAACTCAAAGTTTTGATGTTAAATAAGAACTGCTATCATAATGCCAGTTTAGAACTGACAATTCACAATGAAACATTTCAACGCATACATTTAACTGAGTTAGAACTGTCCAAAAATGGACTACAAAAAATACCGTTTTCTTTACCCAGATCCCTCCGCAAACTATCACTTCTCCTAAATAGGATTGACTGTGTACATGCCTCTGACCTGAATGGACTAAGAAACCTAAGAGTTCTTGATTTATCAGGAAACTGTCCTTTTTGTTTCACTGCTCCATTCCCGTGCACTACCTGTAAGACAAAGAATAATGCTCTACAGATTCATCCAGATGCTTTTAGTAAACTATCCAAACTACAAGACCTACGTCTTTCTGGAAACTCTTTACAAACAATCAACCCATCATGGTTCCGAAACCTTCCTATGTTAAATTATTTGTATCTTTCCTTCAACTCACTGATAAGTGAATTTGAAAGTGGAAATTTCTTCAGTGTCTTACCAAAAGTGGAAGTTGTAGATTTCTCCTACAATAATCCATCTCAAACATTTAACCAAAGACTGAAACTCTCAAAAGGTTTTGCTAGATTGGAATCACTACAAACACTTCACCTAGAAGGCTATATATTCCATAAACTCTATGAGGAAGATCTCCGACCTCTCTTTGGTTTGAGAAACCTCTCCGTTCTAAACCTGGGAGTCAACTTTCTCCAACGCGTCAATCTATCAGTGTTCAGCAACTTTCGCAACCTGTCTTTGATCTCGTTGATTGACAACAGGCTAACATTCACAAATCCTTTTCAGAGACAGGAGTGCAGAAGTGACGTTCTTTCTGACGACAGCGAAGGAGGTCACCGTGAAGGTCCCTACATTCACACAAACGAACAATTCCGCCATTACCCTCCATTTACCAAAGCTGAATGCCTGGCAACAGGAGCAGTTTTGGACCTCAGCAGGAACAACATTTACCATGTCAATCCAATTATCTTCACGGGAGCAGAGAACATCACTTGCCTCAATCTTTCCTCCAACTTCATTGCTTCATATTTCAACGGTACAGAGTTTTCACACTTTCCCAAGCTGAAGTACCTTGACTTGTCTCACAACAGAGTTTACATGTGTTCAGATTCCGCCTTGAAAGAACTGAAAGAACTGGAAGTTTTGGATTTAAGTCACAACAAACATTACTTTGAGGTGGCGGGTGTCAGGAACAGTCTGACATTCATGGAAAACCTTCCGCTCCTCAAAGTGCTCAATCTCAGTTGGAACGAGATAAATTCGCTAACCAACAAGACTCTGAAAAGCGACTCGCTGAAGGAACTGCAGTTTCAAGCCAATCGACTGGATATAATGTGGAAGAAGGACCGTGGATTCAAAGGTCTTTTCAAGTCTCTCTCGAACCTAACGCACCTTGATATATCACTTAACAAGCTTAGTGAAATACCAGATGATATATTCAGCTATTTTCCAAGGACGCTAAAATATCTTGGCATGAGTAGGAACACGCTTGCCAATTTTGAGTGGAAACAGCTCAAATACTTACCCCAGTTGGAGACTCTGGATCTAAGTATGAACAAACTGAGTAAAGTCACCAGAAAACTATCAAAGCATACAACCTCGTTGAAGGTATTAGACTTGAGCCATAATCTGATCTTCAAGCTGCATCACAGCTTCCTCGAAGATGTCAAAAGCCTGCTAATCCTCAGTCTTGCTTTCAACTGCTTGCAGAACATCAGCGACGCATCTTTCCAGACAGGTAGAGATCATTACCTACACACACTGAACCTACAGAGTAACCCTATCCACTGCACCTGTGACCTTCTGGACTTCATTCTCTGGTTAGAGAAAAGTGAAACAGACCTTCCTCATCTAGCAACGGACGTCTTGTGTGATCTTCCAGAATCCAAAAGAGGGCATCCGATGGTCAGTCTGGACTTTGAAAATGCCTGCATCAATAACGGTATCGCTCAAATCCTTTATGTACTCACCTCATCCATTATCACAGTCATGATGTCTTCAACTATCGTGATACATGTGTTCTACTGGGACATATCGTACATTTATAATTTCTGGAGAGCCAAAATAAAAAGTTACTACTTGAAGACAAATGACTGCATCTATGATGCTTTTGTAATGTACGACACCAAGGATCCGATGGTGGCAGAATGGGTATTGAACCACTTGCGTTTTGAACTGGAAGACAGAGGAAGACGAGTTCGTCCACTCTGTCTCGCAGAAAGAGATTGGACTCCTGGTGTACCGATCATGGACAACCTGAACCAGAGCGTGAACCAGAGTAGGAAGACGATATTTGTGTTGACGGAGGGATTTGTTCACAGTGGGATTTTTAAGACAGCGGCTTTCCTAGCGCAACAAAGGCTGCTAGAGGAGGGTGTGGATGTGATGGTGTTGGTCTTATTGGAACCAGTTCTTCGAAGGTCAAGAATACTAAACTTGCGTCGCTGCCTGTGTGGACAAAGTGTTCTGGAGTGGCCCAGAAACCCGGCAGCAGAAGGGTTTTTCTGGCAGAGTCTGAGAAACGCAGTTAGGTTTGAAAGTCAAGGTGTGCAAAGCAAACTGTTTACAAATTACTTCAGCGGACGATAAACTGGTACGAACCGAGTCGTTTTGGTTGAAGTACTTATGCCGTTGAGATGCTTTCTTGGATTCCTTCTACTGAACAGTTTGAGATTACAGTGTTGGATTTTTTTTGCATTTATTTGTATTTATAAATATATTGTTTAAAATTGGTACATTATTAAAGGTAACCCCGGGTATTAAGACTTGTATAGCTTAATCTAACGTAAATTATGTCTTTTCCTGAAATAAAGTACGTAGTAGAAAACAACATAAATCAAAGATTTATATTATTTAATAAATCCACATTTTTTATATATATTTTGGACTTATTTCAGTGAGGTATTGGCGCTACCTGTTGCTATTTACTGCAACACAACTCGGGAAAATAAAATATTGATATGATGACAACAGCTACTGAAAGAGCTTACAGGTGGCTTGAACCAGGTGTAAGCTTGAACCAAATGCCGTACAACTGAATTTGATTGATTTTTCCCCACAAGGAGTCTAAACGCCCCAGATATCGAGTGAAATCTGCACTGAGACACTACTTCAGTGGCTGCAGCATCATGACAAGCGTCAGCATCTTTAAATCCTGCCAGGATGATGTCTAGCGTTTCTTGTCTCTGCCGTTTGTAAGCTCTTTCAGTAGCTGTGGTCTACTAAAAGCCTCAAAGTGGAGAGAACAAAGACTTGGGTCTTTAAGAAGTTTTATTCATCCACAGGCATCTTCTCATTCTTTTCTCTTATCGCTAGGAAAGCAGTGAAGACTTACATTGCTTCTCTTGTTGCCCTTTGACAGAAAATTACAACCAAAAGAATTTACATAACGTAAATCTATCATTTTTTACTATATATTCTGTAAGAGACATAATTTACATTATAATAAGCTACACAAGTCTTAAAGGGATAGTTCACCCCAAAATGAAAATTTTGTCATTAATCACCATGTCGTTCCAAACCCGTAAAAGGTTTGATCGGCTTCGGAACACAATTTAAGATATTTTGGACGAAATCCGGTAGCTTTTTGACTGTCCCATTGACTGCCAAGTAAATAAAACTGTCAAGGCACAGAAACATATGAAAGACGTTGTCAAAATATTCCATCTGCCATCAGTGGTTCAACCACTGTGATTAATGACAAAATTTTCATTTTGGGGTGGAGTAATCCTTTAATGTACAGTGTTTGATTTAAGGTAAGAAGTTCAAAAAAAAAAAAAAAAAAAGATATATATAAATAAATATAATACATTGTATATAATGTATATATAATACATTGTTAAGGAAAGCAAGTTGTTTTTGTGTTATTTTTTTCTTGCTGTCAACTGCCTAAAATGCTCTTTCAGAGCAGAAATAGGTTGAAAGAAAACTTTTCTGCCATCAGTATGAAACACACTCTCTAGAACTA
This sequence comes from Cirrhinus molitorella, assembly GCA_033026305.1. Classification (NCBI taxonomy): domain Eukaryota; kingdom Metazoa; phylum Chordata; class Actinopteri; order Cypriniformes; family Cyprinidae; genus Cirrhinus; species Cirrhinus molitorella. The sequence goes on from CM065139.1 coordinate 9,515,562, forward strand.
CATTACCCAATGGGGTAAATTGCATTGTACACTAATGTCATGTAAAAATACTTGTTTCTAAGTTAGTTTTTATCCCTTGAAACCAAAGTGCCAAGAGTTTTCGCCATTCTGTCTGTAAAGACCTTCCCCTCCAATGGTGCCACTTCCCTCTTAAACTGAATTGATCAACAAATTCCCAAATCAGTTATGGCGCAATCAGAGTCACATTTGTACAGGAGATACTCAGATGTACTTTATCACTCCAGAGAGCGATACAGCATGGCGACAGATTTTTATCAGTGCCTTTTTGTGGACTCACATAGTTACGATACACAAACACACTGTTACTCCAGCTCCTTCCCTTTTTCATCTTTTATTCATCATGAAACCAGTGATGAAAAATTCATGACTGCAGGCAATGAAATGAATGCAAAATGAAAAGTGTGGGCGTATAAAAAAAGGGTGAGAGAAAGAATGTCTCTATCTGGGGTGACGCTGGCACAAGGTGCAGATCACGGCGAGGGCAGTGGGTTCTGGAGAACAACTCTCCGCTAACTCTTTCTATGTTAATAAAGTAGATGAACTTCTGATGGACCCGTTTCATTTCTAGCGTAGCGTGTGTGCTTGCTGAACATTATTGTACAGATGATCTTAACTGACCAAACATCACACAACTACTGGAGGCTAATCATAAGAAACAAAGCAAAAATAATTTATGCTATTATTACTTGAATGGAGGAAGCCTAAAGTGCCTTAATGTTACTGCATAAAAAAAAACAATAGAGGGTTTGCACTTACGTCATTAGATTTGGTCAGTTACCTGGATGTGCGGCCATACTGGAGATACTCAGATGTAAACAACAGCATGGATTGCATGACTAATGTACTATATGTTGTTCTGCTAATTTATGCTGTCTAAACCACGGACAAAATGCGTGGAAGCTGCTAAATCATATAGAGAAGGACTTAGTAAGCAGGAAAGGCATGATATTTTGACAAACTAAAGTTAATAGGTGGTAAAGATACGTACAATCAGTATTAATTAAGATATTAGCCTAATATTTCACCTACCTGACCCGAACGATAAGATCAAACTCGAATGTTGTCAAGATTACTGGTTCTGTTTGGCCAACCTCAACCACCTTTTTTCACTCAGACAGTTTTTGCACTCTTATCCTTGATTTGTTACAACTTTTGGCAGTCTATGGTACTCCAAATGTTTTCCCCTGTCCAACTGATTACTAACATGATAATAATTGATTATTTTCAGCAGCAATAATCAGCAAAATGTGCGAGTTCTGTTCAGTGGGATTGTTTACGTTCTGTGCTACCAATACGGCTGATTGATGATGTGTTCTGAAAGTAAGGGGGAAAGTGTATAAAAAATGGTCAAGAAATAACTTTTTACTCAGAAACTGCTAGTGCATTAGACAAACAATTACAAAAAAATAAATAAAAAAATAGCCAGTAACACATTCTCTTGTAAAAATCTTTGTTTCAACTATGAAAAACTCATTTTTCTTTCTTCTTTTTTTTTTTTTAGTTCCTATGTGGCTCTATCATATGACCGCTATCTTTTAAGCCCTTATATCAGACACCACTATTTGATAATGGCCAGAGCCATAATTACATTTGAATAAACCACATTCCATATGTACATGAAAATGTTCATTGATTTAATGTGTATTATATCTAGACACATTGAAACTGTGAATAAAAATGGTTGTTTGAAATAGCATACGAGCATATCTCCAACAAAGCAATATAGCACGTTAATGCTTAAAACGTATTGTTGTATACCTCATACTGTTAATTCACAGAAACAGTGGTCATTATGCAGTGTATACTGTGCAGTATGCAGTACGCTAGCATGCCATTCCAAACGAAGCCATTGTTTGTTGTCTGTATGTGCTTACCTCGTCTCGGTGAGCTGGATGGGATGTATGTTTGCACAAAGTTTGTCAGAAGAACTGAGGATGGAGGACAAATCCGTTCTGCGCATGTCATGTAACCTTTAGAGACGGTTGGTCGTCAGAAATGCCAGTGCAGGTGAGTGTACCACGAATAGTGTTGGTTAAAGTCGCGTAAACACTTGCCGTGTTGGTTTTGACAAGCCTGGATATACTCAATCGCTCAAGCCTTCAAAATAAGGGTCAAATTTTGCGAGTGGCTCGGAATTTTATATGTAGTAGGCTCCTTAGAAAATGGACACTGGCGCTAACAGCAGCGGCGGCGTTATCGATAAATACAGAAAAGTTGCGGTCATTTTGTTTTTTAAATACTCATTGGGCGACCGCTGCTATAAATAATGCTAATATTTTAGTTGACATTTTAGTAAATATGAACCAGTTGGTGTCAAACATGTATATTTTAAACGAGATAAAAAGTTTAATACAAAAAAAAAAAACTTTGGATTTATCTATTTATGTAACTATATTATAATGTTTTTTTATTTACATAACTTTTTACTAGTTATATAATATAAATATATAAGCTAATAAGATTAACCATATAATAGTATTTTTAGATCAAAGTTTTATATGTGTATAAAATTTTACCTACTAAAAACCTACTAATTTTTTTTTTTTTATATATAGCAAAGTGTAGAGTGTAGTGTAGAGGCGATTTATGTCAACATCATCATATTATGAAGACATGATATTTTAAGATAATAAGCTTAAAATGTATTTGATTTATAAAATCTTGGAACGTGTATAAAAAAATGTACATTATTTATATTTTTATGTAATTATAATGTAATTTATATAAATCTGTAGTATTTATATAATATAACTATTTTAGCCATAATTAATATTTTTTTAATTTTGTGAAAACATGCTGAATGAATAAGCTTTCCACTGATGAAAAATTGGATTTGAAAATCTGTAATCTAAGGGTGCAATAAAAATCTAAATATTGAGAAAATCGCCTTAAAAGTTGTCCAAATGAAGTTTTATAGCAATGCATATTACTAATCAAATATTACGGGTTTTTTTTTTAAGTTATATTTATGGTAGGAAATTTACTAAATATCTTCATGGAACACAATCTTTACTTAATATCCCAATGAAAGAAAAATCTGTAATTTTGACCCATACAATGTATTTTTGGCTATTGCTACAAATATACCCGTGCTACTTCACTTCACATATTTGTAAATAATTAATACATAAATAAGATAAAAACATATAGTACTTTCTTATAAAATTCAGTATCATGATGCTATTTCAAAGCTAGAGCTCCTTGGAGGTCTGTATCTGTGTATTGTCTGCATATGCAGCCTTACAGCACCGAGCTCCAGGGATCGTAGACGTCACACCCTCCCTGGAGCTCGGGGCCAGCTGTCAATACGCAGATGCCAGCCCCATAGGAACCCACACTGGCCCCAGTGGTGGATGCAGGGAGCCGAACCATCGCACAGCTCCTGTGTAATAAGACAGGGCCTTTCGCTGACAGTCCACCCCTGAGTGAATACAGCGCCTGACATACAGCCACAGGCGTGATGCTTGTCGTTTGACAACTCCCTCGTCACAAATTCAGACTATGTGCACAAACAAAATGCTCGCTCTCTATTCATTACCATTGTTTTGTAAGCTGCCGGGACTCCTTCTGCTGGTGCTGTGGAGTTTTGGGGCCCACTGAGACTTGAATGAGCGTGAACTCCACTGTAGTGTGAACGTGAGTGTGTGTGTGTGTGTGTGTGTGTGTGTGTGGTCCTCCTAGTTTTTTAACGCTGGATTATTAAAGCGAACATGCTAGTGGCTAATTAGGCGTAGTTTGATGCGCCCCCCTCTCTTCTCATCGCCGAGTTAGCATCTATCTGGTAAACTGATTGCTTGCGTTGAGTTGTGAGCCGTTTCGCTGACATTGACCCTGCCACAACGCTCCAGATGCCACGCTGAGACGTGACTGGAAAGGCAGAGCAGGGAGCGTGGAGGCTCTTTTTCATTTGATTGGTTCATCAACAGGCCAATGAAATCAGCATACAACACAGAAACTCGAATGCCTGACTAATTTATTGTGCCTTCACAGCTAATTTTGCCCTATTTTATGTCATTATTGGGTGTCTAGTAGTTGCTGTGATGATCTAAAAATGTTTATTTACATGTTAACTTCATTTTAAATAGAATACATGGGTGAATCTCAAAAAAGTCAACCCAAATTAAAAAAAGCCCGGTTCATATTTCACCCAAATTTGAAAAATAAGAAATTGTTTTTGTTTTTTTGCTTAAAAAAATATATAAAGCCCATTTTAAAGCCAATATTTAGAATTTTAGAATTTAGAATTTTTGCATTATTGTCAAGTAATACCCGTTGGTACCATTGATAAAACCTCATTCTTATTTCTGTAAAAGATGTGTTATTTGTCATTGAAGTGTCTTCACAAAATAATGAATACGTATTCAAATAAATTAAAAATCTTTGTTTAAACCCAAAATTTTTTTATTACAGCAGGGTTATTATAGTTAACTACAACTATAAGTGAAAGTAAAAAACATTTAAAAAAAAAAAAAGCATTTTTTGTTACAAAATAAACTAAAATATTTACTAAAATTAAAAACATATATAGAATGAACACTTTAATTCAGCTAGCTGACAAAATGTACTAAAAAAAAACCTATAGACATACACTACTGGTCAAAAGTTTTTGAACAGTAAGATTTTTAATGTTTTTAAAGAAGTTTCTTCTGCTCACCAAGCCTGCATTTATTTGATTCCAAAGTACAGCATAAACAGTAAAATTATGAAATATTTTTACTATTTAAAATGACTGTTTTCTATTTGAATATTTTAAAATCCAATTTATTCTTGTGAGTTCAACTCTGAATTTTTTAGCATCATTACTCCAATCACGTGATCCTTCAGAAATCATTCTAATATTTTGATTTGCTGCTCAAAAAAACATTTATTATGTTGAAAACAGCAGAGTAGAATTTTCATCTGCTCTACTGTATTAGTAATTAGATTCACCACTAAGAATAATGGGAAAAAGCTGAAAAGTAAAATGTCCGAATGTCTTGAGTAAAGAGAAAAGAGAATTTATAATTTGATTTACGAGATTTGTTTTTGTGCTTTAATCAATTGTAACATTTTTCTGTGCTAAACCGTGAATTGATTTAAACTAAAACTTTAGATTATTTTTCCTATTTAAGGCTGGATATCTCCATTGGGAGAAAAGTGTTTTCCCATGGATATTGAGGTTCGCAGGAAAATGAGCGTGTTTTAGATATAGCCAATGGCAGTCGACTCTATTATAGATTTAATATAGAGGGCATTCCTGAGAGACACACAAGATTTCTCTCTTTTTCTCGCTCTCTTTCTTTCTCTTTGAGTGTTTTGAATATCCTAAGGTGCCATGACCTGAGAAAGTATTAATGGCATCAGTGCCACTTTAAGTGGGTCATTCGGAGGTTCAGACATATGAAATGCTGTCGCATTCTGGGGCAAATCATTACCATACACATCTTTATGATATGCAATGCATTATGAGCGAACCAGATAACAGATTTAAAACTGTTTTATTTTAACACTTTATTTTGATAGATCTTAATAGGATGAAATATTACAGAAAATGCAACCATGTAGTGTTTGTTAAGGGAAATGTTACTGTTTTTTGTAGATTACAGTCTTTGCTACAGACATGAATGATTTATTTAGTGAATAAAAAAAAATTATGTAGATTTATTTATTTATTTTTTAAGTTCCAAAAGGGAAAAAGGATCAAAATGTTCTTCACGCTAAGAAAACTTTGGGGAACCAAAATGTTTTTTCTATGGCATATGCTATTTTTGAACCTTGATTTTAAAGAGTGAATGCCATAAAAGAACCATTTTGGGTTCCCTTAAGAACCTTTCAGTAATCAATTCCAAAAAGGACCACATTTCCTTTTGTGCAATGGAAATTTTCCATCATATAGAAGCTAATAAAGAACCATTATTTTTAAGAGTGTGAGAACTGTAGGTGTTGTTTTCGTAAACGCAAAGAAAGTTCATGGAAAACTGTAGAAAGCAGCACTTCACTCTGGATTGTATTTCTGGATTTTTGCTAAATGAGAGCGTTTTCTTTCTTCTCTGCCTGCCAGAAACTGAAAGGGACATGCGATTGAGAATAAACATGCTTGAAGTGGCTCTAAACACACTTCAGATACACTGGTAGTGTCTGCGGAGAGAAGGAACACATAACAGTGGCTTCAGATCTTTTGTACTACAGATCAAAATGGGACGCGCTATAGCCTACAGCCTGTGGTAATTATCTCTGACTGAGAGCCAATAGTGTTTGAGTGCAGAGAGCCAGAGGGCGACAGTGCACGAGTTTACTGAGGAGTGAAGGATCGTCACGCTGGCTTCGGGCTCTATGACGACTTCAATTAGTCAAAACCTTTAAACGTGTAATTCAGCTGATTTATCTGTATCAGATTACCGTGATTGGAGCGGTATGGAGAGCACATGCTGTTGTTTCATGTTTGTTTGCTTAATTTTGCTGTTTTGTTTTGTTGTTGTATTTCATACAGGAGGATAAGATAAAATCATTAGCTCATTTAACATCATTAATATCTCTTGTTTCCATGTTTTTTCTCTTGAGAAAGAGACTTGTGTAATCTCTCACATTTCAGAAGAGATCTCAGCAGTGTCTAAAATTATTATGATTCGTGACAAAAACCAAAATCTGCAAACAGATGTAATAGATCTCCACACAACATTTGTCATTTAAATTTAAGGTATCCCATCAAAAACAGAACACTCTCATAAATTTAGCATATGGTTTCCTTTTTTATCAGGTACTTGAAGGAACACTTTTTTTGAAAGTAGGCTCATTTTCCAACTCCCCTAGAGTTAAACAGATGAGTTTTACTGTTTTTGAATCCATTCAGCCGATCTTCTGGTCTGGCGTTAGCACTTTTAGCATAGCTTAGCATAAATTTCAATATTTTTCCTATTTAAAACTGGACTCTTCTGTAGTTACATCGTGTACTGAGACTGAAAGAAAATGAAAACTTGCGATTTTCTAGGCTGATATGGATAGGAACTATACTCTCATTCCGGCATAATAATAAAGGAACTTTGCTGGTGTACCATGGGTGCAGCAGGCGCAATAATATCTTTGGTCATTTTTTTAGCAAGATGCTAACGGTCTAATCAGATTCAATCATTTATGCTAAGCTATGTTAAAAGTTTTCAAAAGGATTCAAAAACGGTAAAACTCATCTGTTTTACTCTAGGGGAGTTGGAAAATGAGGCTATTTTTTTTTGTTCAAAAAAAGTGGAGTGTTCCTTTAATGTTCCTGGAACGTTCTATTTTTGTAACCAATTGTGCAGAATGGAACCTAATAGGAACAGACACAGAACATTGTCTGACAGTTTTTAAGTTCATTTCAGGTTTCATTTCAAAATGTATGTAAAAAATGTGAGGTTACTTTGTGGTTCAATTTCAAAATCATAAACTAACCTTCATAGAATGTTCCCAGGATTTTTTTTTTTTTTTTTTGTAACGATATAATAAAAAAGCTTACAGAAGAGAATATTTTCTAAAGGTTAAATCTCATGATCAATCTACATGTTCCAGATTTAGTCATTCAATGTGCATTTCATTAAATGTAGAAATTAAAATATATCTTAAATCTATGTATGAATCCATTAAATACAACTATATTTTTTATTAAATATTATAAATTATTTTTGAAACTTCATAATTTTTTTTCAAGGTGCAGAATTGTCTGTCTAATAATTTTCAGATTTAGATGGATGAATTGATATATTACTATTATTTATAATAGTAATATATATATATATATACATATACATGTAAAATATATATACACCATCATAGTTTTAATTTGAATCAGTTTTTTTTTTACATATTTTCCATTGTTCTCCATTTTCATTTTAATGTTAGATGAAACTTTAGTCATTTTGATGTGTTTTTGTCATTTTTAGCAGTTTTTTAATATACACCAGTCAAAAGATTTTTTTATGTTTTTTTTTAAATAAGTCTCTTCCGCTAAACCAAGCCTGCATTTATTTGATTCAAAGTACAGCAAAAACAGTAAAAATATTACATATTTTTACTGTTTAAAATAACTGTTTGAATATATTTTAAAATGTAATTTATTCCTGTGATTTAAAAGCTGAATTTTTGCTTTATTACTCAATCCACATGATCCTTCAGAAATCCTTCTGATTTGCTGCTCAAAAAAACATGTATTATTATTATTTTTTTTTTACTTTTAATATTATGTTAAACTTTTGTGACATTATAAATGTCTTTATCATCACCTTTGATCCCCAAAAAATTATACCAACTCCAAGCTTTTAAATGGTATAGTGTATAATGTTGCAAAAGCTTTTTATTTTAGATAAATGCTGATCTTTGGATCTTTCATAAAAAAATCCTGAAGAAAAAATACTTAAATATTGATATTGATAATAATAATAATAATAATAATAATAATTATTATTATTATTATTATTATTATTATTATTATTATTATATTAGAATGATTTCTGAAGGATCATGTGACACTGAAGACTGGAGTAATGATGCTGAAAATTTAGCCTTGATCAAAATATGTTTAAAATAGAAATCAGTTATTTTAAACAGTAATTAAAATATAACTATTTTACAATATTACTGCTTTTGTTGTATTTTGGATCAAATAAATGCAGGCTCTGTGAGCAGAAGAGGCTTCTTTAAAAAAACATACAAAATCTTACTGTTCAAAAACTTTTGGTATATTACAATGCATTAAAATAAAATCTATATAGATAAAGAGATTCATAAAAACTTGCAAAAAAAAAAAATAGAATATCAGTTGTTATTTTCCTATATTTATCACCTCCCCTCATATTTTTCATCTCATCTGTTTTTACTTTTGTCTTCACACTTGCTGGCTTTCTCGCTTTCTCTCATGTTAACCTGTCGATGGCGTGTGCGGTGTGACTCTGACCTCCATCTGCCCATATGTGACTCTTCACCCTCCCACGAGACCCCTGCACTCCGTTCTGACAGCCCGTGATTAATTACTCACCCTTATGATTCATGCCTCAGAAATATTTCACAATAATGGACAACAGGTGGTCCTTCAGGACATTATTTTAAAGTCGCATGTGTGAGTGTGTGTGTCTGAACCTGCTAGAATATGTATTCGGATGATGGTGGAATATGTGCGTGAATGGTAATATATGACGATTTAAGTTTCTAATGCAGTCTAGTACCCACTTGCTGTTGCTCGCAAAAATGTGTTGAAGAATTTTAACATCTTAACACTTTTGATAGAAAGATGGCAGGTTATGTTTAGATACGTCATCTTTTCAAAATTATAATGAACTTACAAAAGCTACTTTCGCAAAATACTTTATTTCTCATTATTATTAAGTATGTACTCTGTTTTGATCTTACTAAACTTGTTTTTATCTCAGTTTAATATGGAGAGACATCTATAAGTTGCTGTGAATGGTTTATAGTGTGTTCTAGGTGGTCGTTTCTGTCTGGGGTTTTTTTTAATAGGTTTTTATAGGTTGTTGCTTTTTTATCTGTTGTATCATTCATGAGTCAAGTCCAAAAAGAAAAGTAACTGCATACTCATGCAATTTGAACACAAAAGATATTTTAAATCACTAATTCTAAATATGAAGAGGTATTAATAATAGTGATGCAAATGTGTTTTCAAAAGCAGTCTCTTAAGCTCCCCAAGGCTGCATTTATTTGATAAAATGCAGTAAAAACAGTAATATTGTGAAATGTTATTACAGTTTGAAATAGCTGTTTTCTATTTGAATATATTTTAAAATGTAATTTATCCCTGTGACGCAAATCTGAATTTTCAGCATCATTACTTCAGTCTTCAGTGTCACATGATCCTTTAGAATTTTTTTTCATCAAATAAATGCAACATACATTCCAAAATTAGTTTCATTCCAAACTTTTTATCCATAGTGTACATTGTACTTCACAACAAATTAGTAAAAGCTAACTTATTTCAGCAGTAAATCAATTGTTTGTGAGATTATAAATATTCCTAAACTCAAAAATAAAAATGTACTGTATTTTGTGTTGCACAAGTCTTTTGCGGATTGACACACACACACACACACACACACAGACACACACACACACAGTGGCAGCTCATGACTTTATTGTCTCCTTCATGTGTGATCTGTTGGAGGGCCTTTCATTTGCATCGCCCAGGGCAAAGTTTCCCTCTGGCAGTGATCCGTGGATCTGGCTAGGCCGCTCACCTCGGTGTGATGAAAACTGCTGCTGCTCCCACAGACACTGGCACACAGAGTTCAGCCCTGACAGCTCCGATACAACACAGATAGACCAACCGCTGTTCATTAAGCTCCTTTAGATACAAAGCAAATCACAGTTAAGATCTCTTTAATGCCTCGCCATCATTAATTTCCAACGTGCACCGATGAATCGCTCACAATAAGCTCAGCGTGTATTAAGACAGTAAATAATGTTGACTTTATATAAACCGTATAAAACATTCCTCTGGGAATGACATCAGTGTTGTACCTGCGTGACAGATGTAGCAGAACGCATATCAAATCACATTATATTTCATTTCTGATGCTTCAAAAAGGCAAGCGGGAAATGAGGCAGATCGGTCTGTAGGTGTCTGTCGGATCTATTAACAGCACAAGCTCTGATAATAACCTCTCTATGGGTTTAAAGGGAAAAAATCCCCCGCTTTTTTTTTTTTTATCCCAAGGACAAGCGTGTGGCGCGACTGCTTCAGACGTACAGAATCCATTTCAGAGAGCCTGGAGGCTGAACAGACAGCACAGGTTCATTCAGAGAGCAGACTCCATAATATTCACACCCTGTGGAAGAATTAGCTTGATGGCACAGAGCATGTGCAGACTTCCAGACATTTGCATTTGAGGAATATTGTGACAAGCAATAAATCTTAATGTTCTATGAACAAATTGTCTGTATTGGTCAGATATTGTGCTCTGAAAACTTTTTAATGGCTCTTTGGTGAACCCAAATGGAGTTTGGTTGGTTCAGCCAGTGTGTTTGACTTAATTTAGCCATAGATGCCATTGAAGAACCATTTTTGGTTCCACAAAGAACCATTCAGTCAAAGGTTCTTTAAAGAACCATCTCTTTTTTACCTTTTTTATAATCTGAAGAACCTTCTTTCACCTTCAAATGTTTATGGTTCTTTATGGAACTATTTAGACAAAAAAGGTTCTTCTATGGCATGGTGAAGCACCTTTGAACAGAGTATACTTTGTTCAAATCAGTGCTTTGGTTTTTTTAGCACAAGAACATTTATAAAGCTAGAGAATAAAATGCTTTTCTGAGAAATGACATCTCATTTAACAGGTAACCTTAGAATTGTCCTTTTTAATTTGCCTAAATTAAGTGAAACACGCTGGTTGGTGATGCTTTTTATACATCAGGGATGCTGTCTCTTGAGATATGTAAATATCTCCTCAATCTTCTATCACATTTTTTCAAGGGCGTAGGTTTGATTTTGGCATTGGTGGGGACATAACGGTAGACGATATTTAATTGTTTGATCAAAATGATTGCTAAGGACAATTTAGCAGTCGCTGGATATTTGTAGGGACATGTCCCAGCGTCCCTACTGAATTCTATGCCCTTGAAAATCAGACTTTGGAAACTATAGTTCTCTCCTTAAATATCAAGAGGTCAGGCAATAGATTAATGAGTTAATCCAAATTTCACAAAAAGCTTATTGATGTAATTATAAGTTAGTCTTTGAAGTGAGTTGCTGTTTTAGTCACTCTTCTGAGGTTGCTTCTGATTCACTTGGTTGGCAAATAGAAATTTGAAAACATAGTTGCTACTCTTTTACTATAATAAAACTATGGTTAATTTGTATTTGTGTATACTTTCGTTTTTCTTTGTTTTGTTTTTAGAACTGTACTGTCTTAATGGTTTGATGTTTTGTACTGTACTAAAAAAAGAAAAAAGGATTAGCAATACGCCTTAGAAGTTTTGATTTGTCAAGATTTGAATCAGATGATTCACACTCCAAATTTCCACTCTAATGATTCTTGAACATTATTTCAGATCATGACCAAAGAACATGGATCACGAATCATTCAATTTGCAAAATGATTCACAAACCCGCTCCAAAGTTCTGATCTAATTCAAATTATTTGCGATATGCCAAGTTGCGACCTACAGTAAGGAAAAAAATCATTTGATCCCCTTCTGATTTTGTATGTTTGCTCACTGACAAAGAAATTATCAGTCTATAATTTTATTGCAAGGTTTATTTTAACAGTGCGATACAGAATAAAAATATTTTTAAAAAAATGTATACATTTATTTGCATTTTAATGAGTAAAATAAGTATTTGATCCCTTATCAATCAGCAAGATTTCTGGTTCCCAGGTGTCTTTTATACAGGTCACAAAGATGAGATTAGGAGCACTCTCTTGAAGGGACTGCTCCTAATCTCAGCTTGTTATTTGTATAACAAGCTGAGAAAGACACCTGGCCACAGAAGCAATCAATCAATCAGATTCCATTCTCTCCACAATGGCCAAGACCAAAGAGCTGTTCAAGGATGTCATGGAATGGGCTACAAGACTATCGCCAAACAGCTTGGTGAGAAAATGACAACAGTTGGTGTGATTATTTGCAAATAAAAGACACAAAATAACTGTCAATCTCTCTCGGTCTGGGGCTCCGTGCAAGATCTCACCGTTCAATGATCATGAGAATGGTGAGGAATCGGCCCAGAACTACACGGGAGGATCTTGATGATGATCAATGATCTCAAAGCAGCTGGGACCATAGTAACCAAGAAAACAATTTGTAAAAATAATTTGTTGAGAATGGGTATGACCCAAAACACATGGCCAAGGCAATAAAGGAGTGGCTTAAGCCAAAGCACATTAAGGTCCTGGAGTGGCCTAGCCAGTCCCCAGAAATTAATCCCATAGAAAATCTGTGGAGTGAGCTGAAGGTTCGAGTTGCCTTGAACGTCAGCCTTGAACCTGTAATGAATTGGAGAGGATCTGCAAAGAGGAGTGGGACAAAATCCCTCCAGAGATATGTGCAAACCTGGTGGTCAACTACAAGAAACGTCTGACACTGTGAAGTGATGTTTTGCAAGGGGGTCAAATACTTATTTCACTTATTAAAATGCAAATCAATTTATTTGAACTTTTTTGAAATGTGTTTTTCTGGATTTTTTTTGTTCACTGTTCAAATAAACCTACCATTAAAACTATAGACTGATCATTTCTTTTTCAGTGGGCAAACGTACAAAATCAGCGGTGGATCAAATATTTTTTTTTACTTACAGTAAATCAAATGATTTGCGATTTTGCACTTCTGATCTGAATGAAAAGATTCACGAAACCGCTCCAAAGTTCTGATCTTAATAAAATTATTTTTTGCGATCTAAAACAAATGATTCACGATTTGCACTCAAAATGAATTGCATGATTTACGATACGCAAAGTTCCGATTTAAATCAAATGATTTGTGATAAGCACTCCAAAGTCCTGATCGCGAACCATCATTTCAGATCATTACTTTGGAGCACGAATCATTCAATTCATGTAATGATTCACAAACCCACTCCGAAGTTCCGATCTAAATCAAACAAATTGTGATTCGAAGTCCCAGTCTGAATCAAATGATTTGCGATCCGATTGAAGTGCTTCAAAACAGTAAAACATCTTGTGACGCAACTGGTTTAACTGATTCAGAGTCTCAAAAAGCTCCATTTTGACTCATCACAATACGTGCTTTGTAAAACCATTACAAGCGAAGTCGAAACTCGAAAACGCTCTTTTGATTTGTTTTCTTGCTACTGAATCACTTGAACTGACTGATCGAGGTCACAAGTTTGAATCAGTCAGAGTAAATGACTCACTCAGTTGATTTGGTTTGTCTATTCCTCCGCTTTTCGCGTCTTCAGCAATGTTTACACGACATTATCAGTACTACTACTGGCTTAGCTCGCTAGTTTTATGAAATTAACTGACATAAGAGAAAAAATTATTATGTTTAAAAATAAAATATAGAATTTTCCAATCCAAAGACAACATTCAACACAAATCTATGAATATTCAGTTGAGTTAACCAGTTGACTGCTAACTAATGAAACGCTCCATTAATATGACGAGTTGCACCTCAAAATACATGTTAGATAGAAACATTGTGCATTAAGATGGAGTTTGTATCTTAATTCATTGTATTTGAAATAGTTTGACCACTACAGTTCAGTTGCTTTATATGTTCTTACTTTACCCATGTATTAAAGTATGTAGTTTTCTATCATATTACGTTAATTTAGTTAATATCAGTGGTATGACCCATTTCATATGCACCCAAAATTACAACAGTGGTTATATACACTTCACATATGTTTAATTGTTTGATAAAAATTATTGCTAGGGACAATTTAGTAGTCGCTGGATATTGGTAGGGCCCTTGCATTTTTTGAAATTCTGCAACTTGTTGGCATTGCTATAAATTGGCACTTTGCGGTGGTTGCTCTGCTATCATACATAAGGTTTTATTTCTGAGAGAAAGAGATTCCCAAAGAATTTCTCAGTCAAGTCGCATAGAAGATACCGCATGGCTTCAGAATGAGGTCTTCTGAAGGCCAGTGCTTTCTTAATTAGAAAGAGATTCGACTTCAAAGCAGCAGAAAGTGGATTAATATATGTTCGCGCTGAGAAGCAGAAAATGTGAATGTGAATCCATTATAAAAGTTTGCAGAGAACTTCATGATCTTTGTTTTTGGAATTAATTAATGTCAAAAAAGAGGTGTTAAAAATGATCATGTGCTGGAATAAAATGCAATACTAATGTATTAAACATTAAGTGATAATGAGGACAGATTGCATCTTAGATTGAGAATCATAATTAAATCAAAAGCAAACATGCAATTACATTTTAACAGTACACTATCATCACCTTCTATTTGGTGTCAGTTGGAGATGATGTTTGAGCATGTGTGTACGCGCATATGTGCGTGTTTGAGACACTAATGAGTGGGTTGCCGACAAGCTGTTGTCTAAAAAGTTGTGGACCCCACAGTTTGCAAGACTGCGTTAGATGATGTGACGACCCTGCAATGACCCGACAGCACACTTACCTTAATGTTATACTCTATACATTGGTTTTGGAGTGTCGTATTTTATACATTTGTAGACTCAGCAGTTGAATTGCACTGTTTTTACCATTGATTTCAAAAACCAAAAGTGGTCAAGTAGACCTGAAGCGTAGTTAAACACGGTATAAAGACTCTATATTCAGCACACATGGTTTATAGAGACCTTACACTGCAAAAAATGCTTTTCTTACTTAGATTTTTTGTCTTGTTTCCAGCCAAAATATCTAAAAAATCTTAAATCAAGGAGGATTTTCTAGACAAGTAAAAATGTTTGTCTTGTTTTCAGAAAAAATATGTCAAAATTAAGTGAGTTTTTGCTTAAAACGAGCAAAATAATCTGCCAATGGGTGAGAAAAATAATCTTATTTCAAGATGAAAGAGAGATAATTTTTCTTACCCCATTGGCAGATAATTTTGCTTGTTTCAAGCAAAAACTCACTTAATTTTGACATATTTTGTCTGAAAACAAGACAGTAAGTTTTACTTGTCTAGAAAATCTTTCTTGATTTAAGAATTTTTAGATATTTTGGCTGGAAACAAGACAAAAAATCTAAGTAAGAAAAGCATTTTTTGCAGTGTAACTTAGAAGCTAATTCACTGTGAATGTTCTTGTGCTTGGATTGATTGGTCCATAGGAGCACGTCACCCACAGGCCTTCTGGAGCGGATTAGGGATGTTGTTCTTGTGCAATACGGTGGGTATTACAGGGAAATCCATGTTTACTTCATTAGGAGGATTGCTATAGTCTGTGGAGAGCATTCTATGAACACTTAGTGTGCAGTATTTAATAGTAATACATAGTATTAACAGTGGCGAGTGATGAAATCTTGCTGAAATCTATAAAGATGGATTTTCAGTAAACTTTTAAAATTGGTTTTGCTTGGAAAAAAAACATGAAAATACAGTTACGTGTTTTTAAAAATTTGATTTAGTCAAGTTAGATTTGCATCAAATACAGTGTGATTTCCGGTAACCAAAATCTGGCAGCAACATTTTTTCCCACTTGGAGCACTTCACGGACAGCTTTTCTTGTGTATTAAATCACCCACATGCCAACAAACCAATGAGAACATGGAGTAATAATGACGAGTCGTATATAGAGTGTAGGTGCCAAAGCTGTTGTGGATCCTCTCAGCAACTGGCACAGATTTGATGAATCTGAAAATTATCGTTGTTTGGCAAATAAATAATTTACAGATGGTTACATACACAACTGTAGCATTTTGTTATGTTAGCTTGATGTTACACATCACATGACAAGGGAATTTATAGTAATGTTAATGTTTAGTCTTTTGTTAAATCACTTAACTAACAAAAGTCTTTATGACATCATTCCTCCAGGAAGTGACATCACTTTGGTGGCAAGGAAGTGGACAAGCATCAGTAAGTGTTAGCAATGGATTTAATGAATTCTGTGAGTTAAAGACAGGAATCCCATTTAATTTGTACAATAATGTAGATTTTGAGCTGTTTTGTCTTTTATAAAATCACATAACTAAAGCCTTTATGATGTCATCTTCCAGGAAGTGACATAATTTTAGTGCAAATTAACAGCAGAAGGAATATGGATTTCTTACCAGTTTGTACACTTTTATACTATAGAAATACTTGGCAACGATATTATATATCTATGTATGTGTATGTATGTGCGTGTGTGTGTGTGTGTGTGTGTGTGTGTGTGTGTGTGTGTGTGTGTATATATATATATGTGTGTGTGTGTGTGTGTGTGTGTGTGTATATATATATATATATATATACACACACACACACATAGGTACAGTATACATTTTTGAAAAAATATACACGTGTATATATTTATATAATTTATATTATATATAAATGTTTTTTTCATAAACATACATAGTACAAAACACATATATTATGTACACAAAAACTTCTATTTTGGATGCGATTAATTGTTACCCAGCACTATTATATTATATTATATTATATTATATTATACCTTATCATATTGTACAGCTTTCAAAAATCAGTGGCATGTTAATTTGTAACTGTGCAACTTCTTGCATGCATTTTGCATGCAAAAGTGCTGCTTTTGAATATTCAGAATTTTATTTATAATTCAAAACACTATGTATGCATATGTTTGTATATGTTCTATTATTCTAAACTTTCAAAAATCTCTGTGGCAGCTCTGTCTATGCTCATGTGTGCAACTTCTTATAAAACTGGTTATGTTTGAATAGATCGCATGGACAATTAAAAACCTGTATCTAATACGTTCAGGCCAGATTGCAAAGGAACAAAGGCTGATAATGGGGCAGATAGTGAAGTGCTCTGCAATTACACCAGCAGGACGTAATTGACTGGGAGAAGAACAGACGAAGTCTGATCATCAGTGAGCAACAAAAGAGCAGGTACCATCTCTGATCGTCCGAGAGACAAAGACAAATTAACCTTGTTGATCAAAGCTTGCTTGTCAAGTTAAGGGTTTTAAAAATTACAATTTTTTTTGATTCGTGAAAATAGAGTTGAATTAGCCACAACACACAGGACGTTGAACTGCAATACAAAAAATTCCAAAATATATATGATAGATAGACAACTGTATTTTTGTATATAATCATACCGCTGAGAAGGTTTGGGGTCAATAAGACTTTTTAACATCTTAATGCAAATTTGCAAAGCTGCTTATTTGTGACCCTGGACCACAAAACCAGATCAGGGTCATAAGGGTCTTTTTTTTTTTTTTTTTCAGATTTATACATCATCCGAAAGCTGAATAAATAGGATAGAACAATATGTGAAACTCTGGAATCTGAGGGTGCAAAAAAATCTAAATAGTGAGAAAATCGCTTTTAAAATTGTCCAAATTAAGTTTTTAGCAATGCATATAACTAATCAAAAATTCACTTTTGATATATTTACGGTAGAAATTTGACAAAATATCTTCATGGAACATGATCTTTACTTAATATTATAAATGTTTTTTGGCATAAAAGAAAAATCTATAATTTTGGCCCATACAATGTATCTTTGGCTATTGCTACAAATATACCTGTGCTACTTAAGACTGGTTTTGTGATCCAGGGTCACATTTGATACCAAAATACAGTATTATTGTGAAATATCATTACAATTTAAAATCAGTCTTTTCTAATTGAATGTATTTTAAAGTGTAATTTGTTCCTGTGATGCAAAGCTCAATTTTCAGCATCCCTACTCCACTCTTCAGTGTTGAAATGATCCTTCAGAAATCATTTTAATATGCTAATTATCCATGTTTAAAAAAAAGTTGTGCTGCTTCACAAAATAATTCAGAAATTGAACTGGAATTTAAAACCCATTCTCATAGATGTCAGTTGGCTGTGAATCTTTTCTAGCAACTTCAAATCCACTTAAAATATTGTACCTAGATGCAAGTGAGCTAATTAAGCCGAGACAAAGAATACAATAGAGACTGCATTAAAAGTCTTAAACCAGGATTTGGAGTTCCCTTAAATTTCCATTCCAGAAAGCCTATTGTCCATTACCAAGGATCCAGGATCCTGTAGGTGACACGTTCTGTTAACTTGATTCGGTTAGACAGCGCTCCCATCTCCAGATTGTGCCGTAATTATCCTTTCCTGGTATGCAGTGTCTTTACAGGTTGATAATCCAGCTAAGACCAGTAAGACTATAATGCAGGAAGGCCTTCAGTGGGGCTAACCATATTTACACACCCACCTGACCTTTTAAATCTGTTCCTTCATTTACTATTTGATCCATATTTGTCATAAACAATAGCTTTTCAGCACTGTTTTCCTCACAAGTGTCTATGTTTGCATTCCCACACTGGCTGCTTAGACAGAGTTTCCTCTAACAGCTGTACCCTTGATCCGAGCACGTATCCTATGATACTAACGTCCAACAAAGACCCTCATCGTGGCCATCAGGAATCCCCCTGTGGACCAGCCTGCGCTTTATTCTGAGCTCCAGTTCTCCTCACGGGGGTCCCCAGGCACCGCCGGGGTCATGGCTAACGCAGGCACGGTGTCAGCAATTCATCTGAGATGCCACGAGTTCATGATACACCTCAGCTCAGGAGGAGATCCGCACACAATGAGAGAAGCGTGGGGTCACGGGGTTCACAATAACTAGAGACTTTGGCTGTCAGACTCAACACAGTGGAACACACACGTTTTCTAGCTAGGCTATATAACTGGGGAGATGCCATAGACTTCTGTTGTTTTTTTTATATAAAGCATGACTCACAGACTGCATAAAAGGATTTTTTCTAGAAACTAGTCATCAAAAAGATGTTTTGTCAGGTATAGCTCATTTCTGAGGAGGGTTTTGATCAAAAATTACGTCAAGTAAATCCACACACAGATAACAATTAAATAAATGCTTCAGATATTATTATGCGATAGATATTGATAGAAATTCTAACAACCTGGATTTAAAACACTTAAGATTTGTAGGTTTAGAAAAACAACAATATGAGAATCCAAATGCGACCCTGGACCACAAAACTAGTCATAAAGGGCAATTTTGTTGAATAAATAAGCTTTTCATTGATGTATAGTTTGTTAGGATAGGATAATATTTGCCTGAGATACAACTGTTTGAAAATCTGGAATCTGAGGATGCAAAAAAAAATCTAAATATTGAGAAAGTTTTCCAAATGAACTTCTTAGCAATGCATATTACTATTCAAAAAAATAAGTTTTGATATAATTACGTTAGGAATTTTTCAAAATATCTTAATAGAACATAATCTGTCCTTAATATCCTAATGATCTTTGGCCTAAAAGAAAAATTGACTATGTATTTTTGGCTAGTGCTACAAATAAACCCGCGCTACTTAAGACTGATTTTGTTGTCCAGGGTCACAAATATCTGTGGTACTTTCGAGTAATTTTAAGAACACGGACTAAAAAGTCTGAAAAACTTAAAAACAAGGTTTTTTAGAAATCGTTTCCTTTCGCGCATGCGTATATGGATTTAATTATTATGACAGACGAACCTGAAATGTAAGTTAAGAAGGCAATAATCCGTTTACATTTAATCGATAAATTATAAATAGATCCTTATTAAGTCCATATTAAGTGACGACCAATTATCACAGACTATTTCGTGTATACACGTTGGTTTGAGAAAGAATTTGTTTAAACAATCGTAGCTAACGAACGTTATTGTTTTCAAAGAAAAGACGCTTCGACTTCAGAAAATTGTAGCCTGTTCAATACTGCAAATATCACTAGCCTACACGGGTATTATATATAAAACATAATATATTCATATACCCCCATAAATAAAAACGTCTCTGGAATATTGAACAAGCAGTTTGAGATGTGGCAGTACAGATTGAAACCCAGCGCATAGGAAAGGACACGAACTTTATAGGCCAATTACAATGAATCCGCTTTCTTTGAAGGCTGATCTGACTGATGTGATCATATCACAGCGCTTTCCTGACACCTCTGTACAAAACACATCTCACCTGTCCAGGTTATCACCGGTCTGGGAATTAAGAACTGTTTTGTCTGTCTCTATCAGATAAAATTAATATTTCTGATAAGCATTAGCCTTTAAAGCCCAAATGATCTATTTTTCATAAGCAATAAGGTTGATTCACAGTCAAACTTCGTCCAAATACGCGAGTTATGTCTTTGAAAAAGTGGCGTTTTGTTTATTTACAAGATATGACAACATAAGACTCGATTCAAATTTAACTTTCGTATTTTCTATTTTATAAATGTATAGGCTAGCCTATATTTTACGACCTTACTGAAAGCAAAAAAAGCCCTATATGCATGTAAAGAGCATCAATATAATTCAGCTTAAATCTAATGATATACCTACTGGATATTGTGTTGCTTTGCGTGTTAAACTGCGAATTGAATGACTGCTTATAAAGCTAGCCTAAATAATCCATTTCAAGCTACAGTGATGGATAATTAATATTACCTACTATTGTTTTAATTTCTTTGAATCACAGTTTCTACAAGATATTTTAAAACCAAACGCTTCAAGCACGACAAGACCTCAGTTTGTCTCTCAAAGTTCTGAAAACTATCTTTATTTGCAAAAGTACAAACAAAAGCACATTTACGCTCGAAATGATTAATGAAAATTGTTTAATCAAATGTTGCATCGTACATCAAATCCAACAGCCCCCCCATCACCCACCCTGACAGCCCATAAAAATCATATCATCTGCAGGTTTGAAGTGTAATATTTTATACCGAGAAAAATGTTGGAAAGTACAGCAAAAAATATTTATTGTCGAGCCTCAGAAAAGCATAACCTTAAGTGCTGTGGTTGATTGTTTCGATCATGTGTACAGGAAGGTGAGGAGCAGGAAAATAAATACAGCAAAATAAATAGGCTACTTGTTAAATCCATTGTCTCCGCTTTGCAGTTAAAACAAACGTGATTTTTTTTGCTGAACGTTTTTAGGGTAACACCAATTGTTTCTGTTATTTTGGATCAATGCATATCCCTTCGTTCAAAAAAAAAAAAAAACTAAATTAAAACTTTTTGCATTTAAAATGAACAATTACACTGTTGAAGAAATGAATCAAAAGTTATTCTAGTAAGTCTTTTTATGGCACGTGTCATGATTGACTGTTAAAGGAGAAAGAGAGTAAAGGTATCTTCACATTTTTCACGAATATCGTTGCTATATAAACCGACATTGAGAGAGAGTTTCTGCATTATCCTTGACTTTAGTTTCTCATGTCTGTAAATGCTCACCAAATGTCCGCATGTTCATCTTCCTCTCATTGAATGGACATGTAGGGCCAGTTGAAACTGCTCCCAGATAGCAGCATATCCCTGATGAGCGTCTCAATGGGCGTTTTACCCACCAGTCGAACGAAGAAAAGCTGTTCTATGACCGAGGAGGAGACCATCCGGAGCGCGGGGAGTCTCAGCAGCAGCTTGCCGAAGCGTGTGGGCTGGTTCGGATACTGACTCCTCACATACTCCTCTAGAGCACACTGAGATTTCTCCTGAAGACCTTCTATGTGCGGTACGTCCGAAAGGCCGCATGCATCTGCATACAAATTTACGGGAGTCAAATGAATATAGCCATTAAACACACCATTCAAAACGTCTCTGACATGTTTACATAAATCGTCGCTGTAAATATGTACAATAAACATATTTAACATGGTTCAGAAATACAGAAATGATAGTATAATATAAAGCGTTTGCATTCGTTCATTATCTTAGATGAACACAGTAGTAATTAATTAGAAAGTCTAATGGAGTTTGACCTACAGCCTAAATTAAGTCAGTAGACAAATATTTTTTCATTCAAGAAAGTATTATCCGTGTGCATTTCAGTTTCATTTCTGAACGTTTATTTACGATCAAATATAAGAACGAATTAACGAAACAAATTAAGCTCTGAATGCTGCATTATTTGTATATCATATATATATATAGGCTATATAAAAGTTTAATATTAACTTCTTAGAGAGTAATTAAAACAACAACAAGAAGAAACTCCTTGAAATAACAGTTTGGGCCACACTGTGATGTTCTAAGCTGCTCTCCACTTCCACAGAATAGGACTCGGTATTTTTAACCATCTTGTATATAGGCCTAAGGAATATTATATACACTATATTACGATTCACTATTCTTCAATAAGTGTTATACTTTATAAGTTTTAACATAAGTGTGCTTACTTTTTCTGTCAGTAGCTGTTTTCCTTGGCGTATTCGGTCGACTTAAATGTCTTGTGGCGCAGTTTTAATCAAAACAAAACATTTTTGTGGTATATTTGTGGTGTGTAAAATTATAATAACATTAAAAGTAAAACTAAATTTGTTTTGTCCACAAGTAGAAGAACTGAAACGAAAAGCCCGCGAACTCGAGTGTCGCCATACTGTTGCTATAGTAACGCCCAAGCGAGTTTCTGTTTAGCTTGTTACAATGAATAAAACTAATCGAACTTTGGTTACTTAAACGTTGTTTAAACTTTGTTCGAACGTTGTTCTGTTTAGCGCACTCTGCTTAAAATTTTGAATGGAACTTTGGTTACTTAAACATTGTTTAAACTTTGTTCAAACGTTGTTCTGTTTAGCGCACTCTGCTTAAAGCTTGTATTCGAACTTTGGTTACTTGAACGTTGCCTAGGCGTTATTTAAACGTTCTAAAAACGTAGCCTAATTATATTCAGAAATTTGAGAATGTTTTGACCTTCTTTGACTGGGTTAATGTATTAATTGTGTTGTGTAATATGTGAATTTCCATTTTTAAATTATGAAAGCTGTTTGAACATTTATATGTTTGATTCTGAAGGACTATAACTGGAATAGGCCTAGCTATTTGCAGGCCTTCTTTTAGAATTAAATTGTCACACCAAAAGGAACATTTCAAACAAATATTTAAACCAAAAAAAGTAAGAATATACAGGGTATCCTATGTGTACAGATCTAATTTAACGATTATTGTTGAGTAATGCTGATTTTATATTCTTATTCATTATTCTAATATGAATCTGCAATTATTTTTAAACAACCTACACGCCTTTATTCCTATTGTGAGCAGATGGTAGGCTATTTTTGACAGATTTACGCTCTATTATTTGAAACAAACATCGCGGAACAAACCGGATTATGTCATAGACAAGCTCATTAAACTACAATAAGTTAATTTGATCTTAAACGATTCGGGCCTACCTGATGTGAACAGCACTATTGCTTTGGCACAGCTGTATTCGGCGGAGTCCACCTGCAGGGCCTTCAGTTTCTCCACCTGCTCCTGGAAGAATCGGATATGATCCATGAAGGCCACGACCCGGTCCGCGGTCATCGGGGACGCATGAAGCCCAGCGGCGGCGAGGAGAGGAGCCACGTGGAGAGGCATGGAGCACTGCGCAGCGTTCAGCACGAAAAGTTCACTCCAGGTGAGTCTGAGGAGAGACACCTGATCCGTGATTTGGAGGTCGGGAAAGAAAGGGATGTTCCTGGCCCATTCCACCGCGCTGAAGAGCAAACGGGCCGCCAGCTCGCAGATGTTCTCAATGCCCATGATGTTACCCGACTGCATGCACTGGTTTCCGTATCTGGAAGCTGGATATGGCTCGGCCCGAAGCAGGAGAGATATGTATCCGGATAGGTAGCATTGGCCATTCAACGGATCTCCATTGGTCAGCGCATAATGGCTCGGGTTCGGCTGGTTCGGCGGCATTCTTCCTCGCTGAACCGCTGTCAAAACAGAATTAGATGGAGAAGAAATGTGCATAGAAATAACATTCATTATCGGGAATAAGCACATCGCTCATTTTTCTGTATGTAGATTATGTACACTCACGAAAAAAGGTACAAAGGCTGTCACTGGTGCGTCAGCGTTTCAAAACCTCCTAATATATACCATTTAGGCGCTAATTTGTATACTTAAGGTGCAAATATGTATCTTTAAGGTATTAATATGCACTCTTTGGTGATAAATAAGGTACAAAATGTCATTTTGAAAATGTACCGCCCCAGTGACAGCTTTTGTACCTTTTGTTTAGAGTGTGTATGTAGTGAAATCGTGGGAATTATTTACCTATCTAAATGTAATGCTCTTCATATTGTTTGCATTTTACACTAAAAATAATTAATATGAAATATGTTCTACTAATAACTTTTCCTGTTCAGGGATTAAATGTAGACTCAGTGGTCTTAAGTAAATACTCATTTGAAGTTGCTATATTAATAAGGTTATATCATTACATGCAGGAAAAAAAAATTAAGTGCTTTATAATTATTTCAAAAAGCGAAGCGTGTTCAAAAGCAAAATCCTTTAATTGCACTGCCTTTATGCAAGCTAGTATAGGTTATATAAAAGTTAATGTTATATTCACTTGTATTTCTTTGTTTGTTTGTTTGTTTGTTTGTTTAAATACCTCTATTTTTATTATTACATTTTCTTTCTTTTCTATGTTTATGTAGGCTACAAATAACAAAATCCACTGCGCACTCACCTTCGCGTCTCATGCCCACTTTCAAGCATTTCTTCAGCCGGCAGTACTGGCACTGGTTCCTGTGGTGCTGGTCCACCGGGCAGCTTCTGTTGGCACGGCACGTGTACGTTAAGTTCCGCCGAACGCTCCGCTTGAAGAAACTTTTGCATCCCTCACAGGTGAACTGTCCGTAGTGCTTCCCGCTGGATTTATCTCCGCAAACCACGCACTCAATGTGCTGCTGGTTCTGCGCCGAGTTCTGTCCTTTATCCTCCGCGGAAGGCAGTCCGGTGTTTGGAGAGTGCGCGGCTGCGCTTAGGCGCTGGTGATGGTGGTGGTCTCTCCCCGGTCCGCTCTGATCATCCAGAGTTCCCGCAGGTGCCAGTTCCTCCTGCGGATCTCTCCACACGCTCACCACCATGGCCATGGCTGGACTGCGAAGCTTTTACGCGTCTTCTCCAGAATTATTCAAGATGAAGAAGGCCGGTCGTGTTTTATCCATGCAGAAGAGCCAATTGATATGGAAAGCGCATCGATGAGACTGGAGATATGTGTCCAAGAAGATCAGACAGCCAGATTGGGCATAAAACAATCACGCCGGAACTCCGTGCTGGTGGTGTCTTCGTGCGTAAAAGGGACAATCGGAAACCCCAAATGAATCAGATCCGAGGGGAGCAAAGACGCGGCGTAGCGCAGCCTTCTGTTGGCATGATTGACACGAGCATGAATGGTAGACTTCTCACTTTAACTAAAAACAGGAGTATCCGTGAGA
This sequence comes from Cirrhinus molitorella, assembly GCA_033026305.1. Taxonomy (NCBI): domain Eukaryota; kingdom Metazoa; phylum Chordata; class Actinopteri; order Cypriniformes; family Cyprinidae; genus Cirrhinus; species Cirrhinus molitorella. The sequence goes on from CM065139.1 coordinate 9,541,338, forward strand.
ACGCAGCTGAACGGACTCAACTTTGGCATGATGTTGATCCAAATGACCACACCTTACGCGAAGGTCTTACGCGCTTCAGTGGTGGTCTACTGAATGATCTGTATTATGGACCCTATCAGGTATTAAAGCATAGAAGTGGGCGGCTCCTTTAAGCTCGGAAGCTCTGTTTGATTGGCCATTTATCTCACATCCTTCCAAAGGCGCCTGGATGCAATTATGTGCTTTAAGTTACTTTTAGCAAACACAGACTTTTATGCGTTTGTATTTTTTTCTCACATTGGACAAAAACAGGATTTAACATTTTAGCTATTCATAAGGTAGGCCATGCTTTTTATCTTTACAGCTCTTTATTTAATTAATTCTAAATATCGATCATTTATCTTTTTTTTTTTTTTTTTTTTTGCAATTGATTAGTATAGTTCATTTAATCGGATGCTCACACAATTGTAGAAAATTAGAAGGACTGCCACCTAGTGAAAATATATATGTAACATTTTATTACTAATAAAATTATGATTTTTGTTTTTTAGCTGACAATTTTTCTTATTTATAATGAAATTAAAAAAGAGACGCAAAATCCCCTCTGTACAAAACATTTATTATGAGAACAAAATGATAAAAGAACTTTGAAACTGGCCTTATCCAGTGTTTGAATTTCTGTTCTGAAAATGTATGCAAAGTGGCACATATTTAATTAGATAATGCATTATTTGCATATTTAAACATAGCATTTCAGAAAACCTTAATGTACTGTGATATTTCAACAAGGGACAGTGTGCTAATATCTGTTGTTGTTTTTTATCATATTTATCTGCAGTGTCTTGCATCAGATATAAACAAACCAAGGTATTTATAGGAGCAGCTACAGTCTAAAAATATAATTAACAACAGTGATTGCACTTTCAGCAGCAACTATTCCTCTCATGCATAATTCAGTGAGTTCAAGGGTCAACGTTTTGCTTTGAGTTGCTGGTGAACCTCAAGGTTTGGGATGGAGCAGAGTCACGTGATCGGTGGCATGTTTGTGAACAGGTTGTAGGAGCCGCAGGTTAAAGGGTCAAAGCGATACAATGAGCAAAGACAAGGACAAAGCCCAGGGTCGAAGGTCAAAAGAAGGGTCACTACTACAAAAACAATGTGCTAGAATGATATTTAAACATTATTATCTTAATTTTTCTACACATTTTTGCCAGGAACGCCAATTCTGTACTGTAAAATAATTTTAAACCATTCACTTATCTAAAAAAAAAATAAAATGATTAATGATTAATGGTTAAACTGCCCACTGTTCTTCAGAAAAAATCCTTCAGGTCCAACTTTTTTTTTTTTAAGCATTTTTGTGTATTTGATCCTTTCTAAACAAGATTTTGAGATTAATCTTTTCCGAGGACAGCTGAGGGACTCATATGCAACTATTACAGAAGGTTCAAACGCTCACTGATGCGCCAGAAGGAAAATCTATGCATTAAGAGCCAGTGGGGTGAAAACCTTTTTAATTTGAAGGTAAATGTAACTTATTTTGTCTAATGGGAAAAATGTAAGTATCTACTGTGGCTTCTGAAGACCAGTACTACATGAAAAAATATATTTAGGCAAAATAAGAAAAGTTTTCACCCCGGCTCTTAATGCATCATGTTTCCTTCTGAAGCATCAGTGAGCATTTCTGTACCTGAACCTTGAGTCCCTCAGTTGTCCTCAGTGTGAAAATATGGATCTCAAAATAATACAGTCATTGTTGGAAAGGCACAAAAATGCTGGAGAACCAAAGAATTTGTGGGACCTGAAGGATTTTTCTGAAGAACAGCAGACAGTTTAACTGTTCATGACAAACAAGGGATTCATGAACAACTATCACTAAACAAAAAAAAAAAAACACAGCTGTGGATCATTCAGGTAACAACACAGTATTAGGAATCAAGGGGATGTAAACTTTTGAACAGGGTCATTTTTCTAAAATCAACTACTATTTTCTCTTGGACTTTTATGTGAAATGTTTAGTGAGTCCAGGCAAATTTCAGGTGCCTAAACCGCAGCAGTTGACACCAGTGCTGGCACTTTATGTAACAAAAGGGCCACAGAGGCTCAGGGGCAGCGGGTGGTGTCAAAGGCCATCACATTTCACATGCAGATGTGTGACCTTCGTGACCTCTGGAAGGACTGAGCTATTTGGAAGCCAAATGCTTGCAGCTGGATCTCAGGGAGACTGAATCCAGCACATCTGCAGGTGTGAGAGCACACCTGGATAATATAAAGCAATGCAGGGCCTCTATTACGGCTCTTGATCTGTATGTCACGTTCCCAGATGTAACTCATTTATTTCTCATAGCCTGGACTGATTGTGAAATATTGATTAGTGTTGAATCAATAACTGCGTGTTACAGGTACTTAGTATGACTGGTAGGAAAATAAACAACTTGCCGTCTTCTTAAGCTCACTAAGCTTTGAGATTCAGGTATCCATGTGAGCAGAGTATTGATTGTCTAAATATGAGGGTGCTTGAGTGCCATTTAAAGGAAGGGAGTTTCCATAAAGGGTTAAGACCTTAACATACAATCCTGAAACACAGTCAAGGGGTTGAAAATAGGGTGCAACAAACCTCTGTATTCTGTAAAACAGACAGCGTCGCTTTCGGTTCAGGTCTTTTGTATGTGCTTCGTTAAATATGGAACTGTTTTACTTACTTTTTATTTACTCTTCAGAGGAGATACTAAAGATCACCATGGTTTTACTACAAATAAAACCAAAAAACATGTTTACTATAGTTAAACCATTGTAACATGGTTACTACACTATTACTATAATAAATCGATGGTTAATTTTTGAAAGGGCACATATGAAGAGTTCAGATGCAAAAGCCTCTAAATCCATCTGACATCTTTCTTTAAAAAAGGCTGCAATGTATAGGTCTCTATGTAAGTACTGGTACTTCTGATTGGGCTGAGGGTGGGATTTTTGTTTGAAATAAAAGTATTTGGTGGACGTATAATATGTGTCGAGAGCATTCACTCAGTATCATTGTCTCATTTTTGACCGTGATAGCTTTTAGCTGGTTTTGTATCTCTTCTTATGCAATTTGATATCTAACTTTCTTTTTTTTTGCCTCTTCTACCTAACATTCAGACATTAGCATTGCATAAAATGCCAAAAATTAAAATTCGGTCATTAATTACTCATCCCCATGTCATTCCAAACCCAAACCCCTAAGACAAATTACAATATTTTTCATAGCATTCCAACAGCTTTCTGTTAAAATAGTTTGTAAATTGAAAAAGTATTTCATTACTAAAATCACTTTAAATGATGGGGGGAAAAAGTTATGTAATTACCACATAATTTGTTCTTTTTCCTCTTTGTTGACAAATTAGATGTACGACCTGTCAACAGAATATCGGATAAGTCTGACTCAGATGAGATTACACAGAACCGGTCTGTATCGTTTACCGCTCTGTCAACAGCTTGGTCCTTCATGTTTACTGGGGGACAAATCTGTGTCAGAGGTCACAGGACCCTCTGTTGACCTGTTGAACAGATGGAAGCTTTTAGTTTCCCAGGCTGTCAGGGATCCCTCTCCAAGTGTGGGAAAGACTTGAGTCTTCACATTACATCATGGCCCTTAAACACACACACACACACACACACACACACACACACACACACATTATACCAGCCTAAGGAAAGAAGGAAAAAAGTTTGATGCTTTGGCAAGCCACTTAACCTGCAGCCAAACAATTTAATTGTTATAAATTAAATGTTATAAAATAAATTGGTGATATAGATCAGGTATATAGCCTTGATTAGTTAGTACACCTACATTGGTTAGTGTGCGTGGATCCTTCACTTCAATAGAATCATAATTGTAATTTTTACATTATAATTAGATATATCTTTCATTCATTTAAGAGCCAATAGTATAATAACATTATGAAAAAAGCTACCCATATCCATTAGCGTTTTGTAAGGTCTTCAATTTAAATACTAAATTTGACCTTTGAACTCTGATGGTGACCTCTGACCCAGAGAGAGCAGACCTGTCCCGGCTCTGGAGGATGGAATTGATAAGATCGTTCAGTGAATTACATAAAACGAAGAGTGGGAAAGGTAGAATTGGATCTATCATCTCAGTCATGGCCATTGTTTTAGTATGACAGGACTTTGCCTGAAAGGGTCTTTGTCTTGAGCTATAATGGACATCCAATGAGAATTGATCTGAATGGAATTAATTACTAGGTGAAATTTTTCCAGAATCTTTATACTTAAGATTTCTTTTTAAAAGAATATATGCTTTTACTTTTCAAATTTGATTGTGATAGAGTTTGTGCTGTAAAATATGGGAAGATACTGTCTTTGGAAATGGCACACAGTTTATATAGTGTATATAATACACCTTCATTGAACAATCAATATTATTTTTAGCATGTCTGTACTTTAAATGATGTATCAAGTGCATGAGTTTAAATAGAGCTTTGGTGCCATCTGCTGTTGAGCATTTGACAAATTAAATGGAACTTTGAAAGCAAGTTTTATGTTCAAGGAAACATGTTATAGTTTTTGAGAAGTAATGCACACATCAGACACTGCTTGAAATGCATATTTATTTGTTTAGGGTATTATTTATTTGTTAGTATAGGACAATATTTGGCGAGATACAGCTATTTGAAAATCTGCAATCTGAGGGTGCAAAAAAATTGAAATATTAAGAAAATCAGCTTTGAAATGGTCCAAATGAACTTCTTAGCAATGCATATTACTAATCAAAAATTAAGTTTTTATATATTACTTGTAGGAAATTTACAAAATATCTTCATGGAACATGATCTTTACTTAATATCCTAATAATTTTTGGCATAAAAAATCAATAATTTTGGCCCATACAATGTATTTTTGGCTATTTTGTGGTCCAGGGTCACAATATTTAATTTAAAAAATAAATAAAATAAAATAAACTTAAGAAAATACATAAAAACGGTATAAGTAAAAATTAAATATAAAAATAAATAAAAATAATTGTTGCCTTGATAATTAGAAATAAATGTAATTTGAAGTAGTACATTTACTCAAATCAAACTGAAATAAAAAAAGCTATTTTAAAATAATAAAAATGTAAAAAAAAAAATAATAATAACAATAATTTATTATTAATAAATACTATAATATTATGTAAATAATACTAATATAACCTTAGTCATTTCAGCAATTCTTGTTTTTTCATTTTAAGTATTTTATATTTTGTAGTATATGATAGACATATTTATCAACATAATAAAACTAAACAAAAAGTTTTGATTTCAAAAAGATAATTTAGACTCAACATTTTATTTTCTCTCTCACATTGTACTTGTACATTATACAAAAATATTGAAATGTATATGATTTTAGTCGCATCCAAAAAAGTTTTTGTTTTCATAATATATGTGTGTGTACTGTGTATATTTATTACATATATATAAATATACACACATGGAAAATATGTTTATATATTAAAAATATTTATATAGAAATTGTATGAATATAAATATCATTTGCTGGGCAACAGTTAACCGCAATTAATCACATCCAAAATAAAAGTGTGTGTGTACTGTGTATATTTATTATGTATATAGAAATACACACACATGCATGTATATATTTAAGAAAAAATATATTTAAATATGAACTTATTTTTATATTAAAAATAAATTGTGTGAATATAAAATATATAGCCTACATGTAAATGCATGTATACAAATATTTTCTAAATATATACTGTATACACAGTACACATATATTATGTAAACAAAAGTTTTATTTTATAAATATTTTATGATATCAATATAATTGAATACATTTTGCAATTTGGAAGTTATATGCAATAGCGACGTTTAACAGCCAGGTGGCAGGCAGGAGCCATGAGAAAAGCTATAAAAGCTCCATGCTTGAAATGATGAGACTCAACAAAACACCGAAACAATGCATGACATGAACACAAGTTATAAATACAGCTATCTATGGGGGGAAATAATTTTGCTTAGTTCTTAAAGCTTACTATAAAGTCTATTGCATGCGAGTACATTTAAATTGAATTAAGAGTAGTTTCACTTCTGTATTGGATACATTTGGATTGAAGTCTTTTGTTTCACTAAGCGTATTGTATTGACAATTGTATCTCCTGTTTTTACATTACTATATAGTATTCCATTCTATCATAATGTAGATCTAGTATGAGCAGTCAACTGTTCATTAGTAAAACACTTTTGATGTACGAGTAAAGACAGGCTACTTTTAAACAATACAACAGAGGCTGAAGCATAGGAAGGCGGAAGAAGGGAGCAGCAGCCTTATCGATTGCGCATGCGCAGTCCGGTTGTTTTTCCACCAAACGGAGGTATTAAAGCAGAGTCAGAGCCAGAGCGCAGAGATACAGCTGCATCTTCACATGCAGTTACAGCAAAACCCAATGAATAACAGACAAGTATAGCGCTGAACCTGCCTGCAGCCTTTCTGCACGGCAAAGGAAAAAAAAACCTTGAATGGTTCAATAGAAACATCTGACAGATGATTCGCTCTTTTTATTTGAAATATCTTACAGCCAAGTAAGATTTTCACCATGGTGCTCGGAAAGGTGAAAAACTTCTTTGTCAGCTACGACTGTCTCAATGACAGTAATGTCCCAGTCTTTGCCAGTGGGGACTTTGTCTCAGGTCGGGTGATCATTGAAGTTACCGGAGAAATTCGCGTGAAATCCTTGAACATTCACGCCAAGGGACTGGCGAAAGTTCGTTGGACTGAATCACGTAATGCTGGATCCAACACTGCCTACACACAGAATTTCACCGAAGAAGTGGAGTATTTAAACCACAGAGACGTCCTTATTGGACATGACCGAGGTAAGGAGTAGTTTATTTAGGTTAAGCAGTTTTTTTTTTTAATTTATGAATGATATTTGTGGGACTTCAATGACAGATGCTCCATACATTGTGTCTTTTGTTTGCTTGCTTGTCTATTCTGTACATACACATTTTTCGCTTTTACTGTGTGAGCAGTTTAATCCATTGGCATAGGTAACGTTAGAAACAAATGAGAAATACGATTTCTTCATGAACCCTTAAGCAGATGATGCTTGGTTGAAACGTCTTCCTGGCTCTTAGAGAGTTTATTTGAGCAATATTAGGAAGGTATAAAAAACAAACATCTTGAAGTAGATGCTTAATTATTTTAAAAGTAGTCCCAGCTAAAATGTATAAACAAAGTTGTTTGTTAGAACAACCAGAGCTTATAAACAACAAGCCCTTCTGTCCAAAACAACCAGTTAACCTTTTACCTGAAATATTTTCGTTTAATGTCTACAATAAACGTTTTTCATATCATCATTCACTTTGTAATCACATCGTGACATGCGTTTTTTAAATTTAAACGTTACAGTTTCTTTCATAGACGGTTCTAGTAAGTTTGTAGCCTTTGTTAGAAGCGGTTCAAACCTGTTCAGAAACTGGTGGAGATGGGGGGGTTGTGCGGACCGAGCCTCTGCTCGCGGATTGGCTGAGGTCAATCCTATCTCTTCGCTGATTGGTGGAAGTGCTCGTGTGCCCCCGGTGATATCATATCTTTGCCCAAGTGTCAAGACTGCGACGCAACTTGTTTGCAACAATGCAGGACTGATTTGAAGTTCATTGAAATGTTAGATTTTTATTCTTCACCTTATGCATCATCCTGCATTTGTTAAAAGAATTTTTGGCCAAGTCATTTTTAATAAAGAAACTATAACAGCAATAAAACAAATGAATTCGCTTCCTATGCCACTGGTTAGCATGATTTATGACAACTGTAAAAGATTAGGTCACCATAAATATGTTTATATTCTGCAATGTAATATTTTAAGGTATGTTTTTGTGCGTTGTCAAACTGAATTAAATGTACTCTGTAACAACCATTAAAGCAAACATGGGATTTCTGTAATGAAGTATTTTCTATTAATAAAACAAGTCGAAATGTATTTATTTTTGTCTTGCGTATTTTTTAAAATGTGTCTTTCATTTTCTTTTACACCTAAACCATGCTGCAGTACACATGTGGCTTCCTTATGGGGGCGTATTTAAGAGAAAAACACCTTGGCTCAGCCAATCAGGAGCCGCCTAGTAATATATGCATGAGGAAATCCGGCTGAGAGAGGCTGCTCGCGCCGGTTCAGTCCGGTCCTCTCTAGCTCTTGGCTGCTTACGAGTGACAGGCTCATAGTTATTTACAGCAGGCTGTGGAACTGCTGAGGTGGCAATAAAAAGAACGTTAAATACATTTTGAAAAATAAAAATAAATGAAAACAACCGCTTCAACATGTTTGTGACTAATTATTCCTGTTTTTATTTATGGATATAGTTATTTACACCAGTCTGTGGAACTGCTGAGGTAGAAATAAAAGAATTAAACTATGAAATATAAGAAAATACACAAAAAAAACAATATTTTAAGACAATATATTCCATTCATTGTTTTTGGTATGAATTAAGGTGGTTATATTTTCAAAAAGTTATTTTGTTCATATGTTTATAGATTTAAGGTTCTAGTGATGTGACTGTGTCTACATGTTCTCCATTTTTTATTTTGAAATCCAAATTATTGACTGTTCCTTCTATTCCCACTTTAAAAAGCGTTTAAAAAAAATTGTCTTTATGCTGACATTGCTTCTTATGTTCATATATTGTTTAAAACACTAAGACAACGTGGGTCGTATCTCTGTCTTTGTCTTGTGTTTAGGGGTCTTGAGGAATATTACAGGTATGGTATATTGGTATATCGAATTTTATTCTCCTTTGTTTTAGATGATGACACCTGCGACGAGGGCTTCACCATTCTCCATTCAGGGCGGCACGAGTTTCCCTTCAGCTTGGAACTGCCTCAGACGTGAGTACCTCCCCTGTCTGATTATACACATATATAATGTATCGACCGAAACGCTTACATTATTTTTTCATGGCTCTTGCCAGGCCTTTGGCGACATCCTTTGAAGGCAAACACGGCAGCGTGCGGTACTGGGTGAAGGCGGAGCTTCATAGGCCATGGCTCCTGCCCATGAAAACCAAGAAGGAGTTCACCGTCTTTGAGCACATTGACATCAACACTCCATTGTTACTGGTAAGCATTTGACGCCTAATCACCTTTCGCTGAACATTTGCTTGAGCTGTGGTTTGGTTTTAGAGGGTAATATATTCTTCTTTTTTTCCATCCAGTCTCCTCAAGCTGGCACAAAGGACAAAACCCTTTGCTGCTGGTTCTGCACCTCAGGGCCTGTATCACTAAGTGCCAAAATCGAGAGGAAGGGCTACACTCCAGGTGAGAGGATAAACTTGCGTGTTGATGGACAGTTAGCCACTAGTTAGCTAACACGAAAGTGTTATCATTCAGAGTAAATGAATTCGGATGGTTTTCTTTTGCAGGAGAGTCCATCCAGATCTTCGCAGAGATTGAAAACTGCTCTTCCCGTGTGGTCGTGCCAAAGGCAGCCATCTACCAAACCCAGACCTTCTTTGCCAAAGGGAAGGTCAAGGAGATCAAACAACTCGTAGCTAACCTCCGTGGAGATCCTCTACTCCCTGGCAAGAGTGAGTCTTGGGATGGCAAGATGCTGAAGATTCCACCCATATCGCCTTCCATTCTGGACTGCAGCATCATCCACGTGGAATATTCACTCATGGTGAGTCTGTGATCCATTTGATTCATGACAAGGTGTCCTTCTTGCCAGAATCTACCATGCAACTAACCTCTTACTTCTCGACAGGTGTATGTAGACATCCCTCGAGCTGTCAACTTGACCCTGAACCTTCCCCTGGTGGTCGGCACCATTCCCCTTCACTCCTTCGGCAGTCGCACCTCTTCCGTCAGCAGTCAGTGCAGCATGGCTATGAGCTGGTTGGGATTGCCTGAGAGACCTGAAGGTATGGCACAAGTCCTAAACTTGCTACCTAGATCCTTTAGATCTGGGCTGCCCAGACTTGGTTCTGGAAGGGCTGGTGTCCTGCAGAGTTTAGCTCCAAATTGTCTCAACACACCTGCCTGGAAGTTTCTAGCATGCCTAGTAAGAGCTTGATTAGTTGGTTCAGGTGTGTCTAATTGGGGTTGGAGCTAAACTCCAGGATCGAGTTTAGGCACCCCTGCTTTAGATTGTGTACTCAGTCCTGTTCCTTGAAGAGTAGAATTTACTTTACGGAGTCTGCAAAGGTGGATCTGCTTTCATCAAGACTTCTTGGTCTAATTGTTGGCTTTGTCCTCATTTAGCTCCACCAAGCTACTCAGAAATCGTCACTGATGAGGAGCGACAGAACAACTTGGAACTCCCAGCTGTGAGAGATGAGATTGAAGGACCACTTTATGCTTACATCCATGAGTTCCGCTTCCAGCCTCCGCCTCTGTATTCTGAGGTGAGTTGAGTTCCCAAACCTTGTAGTTTGTGTAGTTTAATGCATTTGAGTTCCTGTATTCTGAAACCTTGTTCTTCTCCCTTGATAGGTTGATCCTCATCCTGAGCAGGTGTGCAGCTCCATGGACAGGAGACCAGATACCTGTCCATCCCGCTGAAGGAGTGACCACACCTGACCAGTGCTGTCAGGGATCTCTTATCTATACAACCTCAACTGGGGTTTGTTCTTCCTCCATGAGGAGGCTCGAGTGACCATCTTGGTGACTCAGACGGATATCCTCAAGGAAACACTCCCAATCCAGGTCGAGTCCAGCTCGGTGGCCCCTAAAATCCACTGAAGATCTTGAGTGATTCCCTCCCCCCCCATCCTTGGTGAAAAGAGCACATACAAGATTTGTCGGCGTAAAACTGTGCCCATGACACCAAGATGGGCTAAACGCAACACCGCTAAGTGTGAGAACGGCATCCAAACATCTTCAGTCTTGTTTTGGATGTGAGTCTTCACTACTTAGTTGACGATCAGACCGAATCGTCTTGAAGATTTATCAGTGATCATTATTCTAAGAGCAACAAATAACTTCAATCATCCTGCATCCACTCCAACAGAACAATGACAAACTTTCTTTTTGTCAATTGTTTGTCGTTTCCTGTGGCTTTACCACATCGATTTTCTTAAAACGTTTTAAGAAACTGTGAGATGTGGATACACCAAGACATGCTGCAGACCTGCTTGCCTTTCTGCTAAAAAAGAAACTGCAAAGCATCAAACTGAACATGGCACTGATTCAAGTGGCAAAAGAAAAGAAACCATTGACAGCGATTGAAGAGGACGCTCATCGAGATGCAAGACATTCCTGAATCAGTCCTCTCCGTGTTACGAGATACGCAGAGAACTGCACTCCAGAACTTGTTTAGAGCCTTGTACTATATGTACAACTAAGAGCTAACTAGACTCTTGGCGTATTCTTTTGTTTTTTTTCATACTTTTCTGACTGTGTATACGCCTGTGTTGGCGTAGGCCTTTTTTTTTTTTTTAACGACATTTAGCACTTTTTCATCGATTGCATTCAAAGTGTATACCGAAGCTTGGCTAAAATGATGCACAAGTTTGACGAACATATGCTCTGACGTTTACATGTGATTTTAGGCATGTTTGTTCACATAAATGTGGTGTTAACAGACAAACTAGAGTCACTAGTTACACGTTTTGACTGATGAAACCATCTTTGTGGCCTTGGCACAAAAAACATGTTTGTTTTTTATCACTGTTTATGGCTGAATTTGCTCTGTGCTGACATTTAGCTATTAAAAAAGGGACTATGTACTTTTTGTGAACTGTATGCATCCTTACCTTGATGTTTGTGCTTTGGAACATGGTGAAAATTGTTGCCGTTTTTTTTTTTTTTTCCTTTAGTGTTTTACTTTAGATACTACAAGAACATTCTCAACATGCACTTCCAGGGAACTAAAAAACCCTCATAAAGACTGAACATGTAATGCATACTGCATATAGGCTGGTCCAGAGCTAATTAAACTGGCTTCCATTTTTTTTCCATTTCAGGGGTTGATGGGTGAAATGGGTATTAAGCTACTAAGTTGAACGGTGCAATATCCACAGTGTGTTTCCACATAGTTTTGTATTCTTGGCTCGTTTCTAACTTTTGTACCATTTTGTAGGTTGTCTATATGATGTCACAGCAAAAAACATGTATGTTTGTCTGTTTTTTTTCTCCAGTCTGTTTAAATAAATGTCATTTTATACAAAAACTAAAGTTTAGATTTTCTTTTCATTTGGCCTGAGTTGGAACTGCTCCGTTTCTTCTTCTCCAAAAGTAATCATCTTTTAAAGGGCCTAAACATGCTCGAAAACTCATGCACACACACCAAAAGTGGTGAAAATTTACACCTGATATGGGTTTCAGAAGTGGGTGTGGTAAAATGGCTTGATGGCACCACATGTAAAACTATGTTGCACATGTATGAAATTTGGTAGACACATGTAACACACCAATACCTACAAAAAAGTCTCCTGGTACGAAGTCCGAAACCTAACAGGAAGTCTGTTACTTTTAATTTTCTCAGCAAGTTTTGTGCCATTTTTGCCTTTTTCAGGTGTTGTATTTGAACAAACTCCTAGAGATTTAAACCGATCCAACACCAAATTTAGTGTAATTCAGTGTAATTGGAAATGCTTTGTGACGTTAAATTGCAAAGATCTTGAGTTTTCGTTAAAGGGCGTGTCCATGGCGGCCTGACAAATTTCAATGTTTCGCCACGAAAAAGGAAGTTGTTATAATTCAGGCATACAATGTCTGATCTTCCCCAAACTTTACATATATGATAAGAGTCCTGTCCTGAACACATGCCCATGTCCATATTATGTTATAGTCATAGCGCCACCTGCTGGCAAAAGGAAATGACTTGTTTTGCATTAACCTAAACTCCTCCTAGAAATGACATCAACATTATATTTGGTCAGTCTACTCTAAAGGCCTTTGCAATGTAAAATTTTCTAGATCTTGAGTTTTCGTTAAAAGGTGTGTCCATGGCGGCCTGACCAAGTTTGATGTTTCACCATGTAAAAGGAAGTTGTTGTAACTCAGCCATACAATGTCCAATCTTTCCCAAACTTCACACATTCGATAAGAGTCTTGGCCTGAACACATCTAAAAGCCAATATTTAGCTATAATCATAGCTACAGGCAACAGGATATGTCATGTTTTACACTAACTCAAACATACCATGTTCAATCTTCACCAAACTTTGTATGTTTCATCAAACTCCTGGCTTGAAGAGTTTTCATAAAGCCACTGGGCCCTCATTAGAATTGTACATACTTCAAGAACACAAATTTACACTAGAGAACACAACATTTTTGGCAAACACAGTGTTCCTACATGTTTAGACAGAAAAAATCATGGCAGCAAATCACTTTGACAAAGTGGAAATGAGATTGTATATCATAGTTGAGTATTGCCTAATGCTCATGTCAAAAGTACAAAAAGATCCAGAGATTGTGGTTACATCATATGCTTTGCCGTGTCTAGAATTGTGACCCGGGTTGGTAAAACATGATGGGATTAAATGTAAAACAACACGAAGCGCAAATAGTCAGACGGGTGTTACATATCCCGAGGCAAGATATTTAACCAGTTCACTGTGTTGACAGACTGATTGTGTAACTTTTCACCACCAGCATTTACATTACATTTGCATCGAATTTGTACAGACAAAGTATAAAAACACAAATTTGCGAACATTTGTACATAATTCTACTTCGTCACAGAGTCGTTTGGCTTCACAAGCATCAGCTTCCTTTCAGAGGAAACGTCTTTTCCTTTCCGTCCTCTTGGCATTCCAGCAGACGGGCCGTCTAAGGACCAGATGCTGACCGAACACAAGGAGTTCGTTGTCTGCGCACACACAGGCCTCACGCTTGCTAGGAACGCTTCATATTTTCCACTTCTCTTCCCAGGCTCAAATGGAGCAGATGTTTGCTCCCAAGAGCTGTAAGTGGACCACTAACCTACTTTCCCTCCACTGGTCAGGGATAAAACTGGATCTCTTCAGCTCATTAGAGCTCATTGCTGTAAATGGAGTGTAAAATGCTCAAGTTTACAGCTGGAAATGTCAATTAAATTCAGATATATCAACAGAGTAGTCACTAGGATTATGTAGAGCTTTAAAAAATAAATCTTAGTGTAAATTCACATATGTGATTTTATTTAGGTTAGTATTTCTTAGAGGATGTTTATTTTTGAAAGTCAGGTAAAAACCTAGTAATGGCTACAAAAAGACTAATCAGATTTTTCCTTCACTTTTGGTGAAAACATGCCTTAAAAACAGAATCATGTGACACTGAAGGCTGGATCACCACAGAAAAATAAAAACCAGTTATTTTATTTATTAGTAATAATATTTCCAGTGTGACAACTAACCCAGGTCTACACTATGACTGGCCCCAAAACAGCTCTCTTCTTCTTTCTAACATGCACATTCAGGATCAAGTAGAACTGGTTGGAAAGTGTGTCTTAACGGAACACAATGTTGATGTAACATCTTCGCCCCAAGGTATTTTTGACAAGTTTTAATATTTCAAGTGTCTCCAGACATGTTCGATAGGTACTTTAGGTGATGAAGGCCTGAGACAGGCTGTGCGTGTGGCAGGTGTTTACAGCACTACAGGATTAACCTGAGGAAAACGATCAGACTGCGTCATCTGCACTGTGTGTGCAGGGTTTAACCCGCAGTACACGCTTCAACACATATGAAAGAGAACATATGCCAAAGTCTAGACGAGCAGATGAAAGATTGCCTGTTTTGAATGTTCTGTTTTTTTTCCACCCTGAAACACAAAACAAGGTTTTAAACATCTACAAAGAAGCCCTAAAGAAAATATAGTGCACTTATGAGATTGCAGTTTTTCATTCGCAACAGGTGCAAACACGTAAGTGCGTGCACTTCTTTCCCCTTTTACATAATGTCATGGATCTAAATAGGGGAATGGAGGACACTTTCATAACTGTAACGTAAGGCCAGAAGCGGCGGGACATGTTTCTAAGAAGGGACATGCTCCGCAAGTCAGGGATTGTCCGTCGGTGACTGTGCTGCCAGAAGGGTCAGTCCTGAAATGTGAAACCCCAACTTTCAGCTGAGTCAGTGTAATCACTGGTCAGCAATGCAGACTCCGCCCTCTTTTACAGACATTCTGTAATGCCATTGGTGTAGAGCGCCAGATTGGCTTTTGATTGGTTGCTACCTACAATTTTCTAGAAGGATTCTGATATGTGTGTGTGTGTGTGTGTGTGTGTGTGTGTGTGTGTGTGTGTGTGTGTGTATGAATACAGTTGAAGTCAAAAGTTTACATTTTGTTGAATCTGCAAAATAAGAGGGATCATACAAAATGCATGTTATTTTTATTTAGCATTGACTTGAATAAGACATTTCTTATAAAAGACGTTTACATATAGTCCACAAGAGAAAATAATAGTTGAATTTATAAAAAATGACAGTTTAAAAGTTTAAATACACTTGATTCTCAATACTGTGTTGTTATCTGTAAGATTCTATAACATCCCGTGTCCCTTGTAATATGTCTTGTAAAATAAGTTTTCATGTTATCTCTCATATTTGGAATCTAGACATTGATGTAATGGCAAGATCATGAGACAGTCTGTTTCCTTATAAGGATGACTTATACCTTTCCATATTTCGACTACCCAATATTTCACTTCCCTAAATCAACTATATATAATACATGACCTGCTCTCAATAAAGTACCCTTGAGTGAATTGCACTGCTGCTGTGTGGCTCATTCATTGGTCCAGGATCCTGTCTCTTGTGCTATATCGTTCAACCCAGCTCGAATCTCGGCAATAAAAGAATATAGAATACTTTTTATTGTAACATTATCTGAATGATCCACAGCTGTTTTTGTTGTTGTTGTTTAGTGATAGTTGTTCATAAGTCCCTTGTTCGTCATGAACAGCTAACCTGCCTGCTGTTCTTCAGAAAAATCCTCCAGGTCGCACAAATTCTTAATTTTTCCATCATTTTTGTGTATTTGAACCCTTTCCAACATTGACTGTGTGATCACACTGAGGACAACTGAGGGACTCATATGCAATTATTACAGAAGGTTAAAATGCTCACTGATGCTCCAGAAGGAAACATGATGCATTAAAAGCCACTTCAAATTCAAAAAGTTTTCACCCCCAGCTCTTACTGCATTGTGCTTTGTAATAGTTGCATATGAGTCCCTCAGTTGTCCAATACACAAAAATGCTAAAAAAAACAAAACAAAGAATTTGTGGGACCTGAATTTTTTTTTCTGAAGAACAGCAGGCAGTTTAACTGTTTAGGACAAACAAGAGACTAAACACTACACAAAACACAGCTGTGGATCATTCAGGTAACAACACAGTATTAAGAATCAAGCGTATGTAAACTTTTGAACTGAGTCATTTTTATAAATTCAGCTATTATTTTTATTTATTTGCATTTTATTATTTGATATTATTTGCAAGCAAACAAAAAGCGCAAAAAAAGGAAAGAAATGTAGGTAGGTAGGTAGGTACGTACGTAGATTCTGCAACAACAAAAAGTCTTGTGTTATCAAGCTGTATCAAAGCTTTACTCTCACATCCGAGCTTTCAAAATGATTAAGCATTACGCAGCAAAATAAGCCAAGCCAACAGTAATTCTTTGTTTTTTGGCAACTTTGACCTCAAGCACACCATGCAAATGAGTCATGTTTGTATTTAATGCAGTGACACTGCGTGCAAGTCTCATTTGCCGGCTTGCAGTTGCTGATACAAGGGCGGCCACTGTGCCAGTGATAAACAAGAACTGGTTTGGACTGGCCTACGACGGAGGTGGCCTGAGCGGCAACGTAATAGCTCTGCGTGTGCGCCTACTTCTCGACATACATACTTGGGAGTGTTGAAATATTTTATCAGGGCACATTCAGCCCCGGGCTGTGAAGTGAGTTCACAGGGAGTGCGGGCCGACCTATCCATGTCCGCAGCTCTCTCGCCTTACAGCTTCAGCCAGTTCAGTCCGGCTCTCATTGACTTTTACAGGAGCTTATTTTAACCTGATCTATCCATTCAGCCTACCAAAATGGCTTATGTCTGCTTTGATGGTCTATCTGTCTATCTTTCCATGTTAACCTTTGCGGTTAACTAAAAATGATGGATATTACGTTATGTAATGCAGTTTAAATTGTGTATTGTGCTCAGCAGTTATTAATACACCAACATACACCTGATACGATGATGATTTATGATGTAAATGTCACGTAACCCAGTACTGTGTCAATACATCGCACGCATGTCCTGGCGAACATCACCTCCACTTGAGGGGTATAGAAGTCATAAAAAAAGGACAGATGAAACCACGTATCATTAGTGCCCCTTTGACACTTCAATATGATTGCAATGCAGTAGCGACGTTTCTGCTGCATTTGTACTTGCAACGGCTGTACTGGTTGGTAAGTGAGATATCAGATGTCCACCATTCGGCTCAGCATTAACTTTAGACTAAACATACAGCAGTCGTACTGTAATCCAGAGAGCAGACTTATGTCAAAGAGCTGCAGGCTTCAGATCCATTTCAGAATTTGCAAACTGGCATCAGTCACAGACGTGAGTTGATGACAGCCTGTGGTTTGGCTGCAGAACAGATGAATGCTTCCAAACCAGCTCTCAGATGCCTTTTAGCATGCTTCTTATATGTGAACGATGAGCTTGCGTCAATCCAACAGTGCACAGCAAATAGATATGTGGAGGTGGCTCTTTTGCACACAAGGTGAAGGGGAAGTGTACTGCGCAGGGCGGATGGAGCGGAAACCTCCGACAACCACACGTCCATGAGAAAAGAGCCTGCATAGGTGTGATGGAAGCTTGAATGCTGAAAGGCCTTGGGAGGATTCGCTGTAGCACAAGCCTGTGACATGTTCCACCTCAGTATGACCCGTCTGAAAACATGACAAACACGTCACTGCAGGATCTGCCAGACAGGATCGTCATCTAGTCTGTATTTGTCATGGTAAATAGCTGACATGTCAGGTTTGAGTGATAAAGATGCCCTGGGGATGTTTGAAAGGAAGGAACTCACACTAGCACATTCAGGAAAAATTACTAGAGGAAAACATCAGTTGAGGTCAAAAGTTTGCATCCCCCTTTCCGAATCTGCAAAATGAGGGATCATACAAAATTAATTTTATTGTGTATTTAGTACTGTCCTGAATAACATATTTCACATAAAAGATGTATACATATAGTAATAATAATAAAATTTATAAAAATGACCTTGCTTAAAAGTTTACATACGCTTGATTCTTATTTTTTTTCTTGATTCGTGTTTTTTTGTTTTGTTTAGTGATAGTTGTTCATATGTCCCTTGTTTGTCCTGAACAGTTAAACTGCCTGCTGTTCTTTAGAAAAATCCTTCAGGTCCTCCAAATTCTTTGGTTTTCCAGCATTTTTTGTGAATTTGATCCTTTCCAACAATGACTGTATGATTTTGAGATTTATCTTTTTACACCGAGGACAACTGAGGGACTCATATGCAACTATTACAGAAGGTTTAAACGCTCACTGACTCTCCAGAAGGAAAAACAATGCACTAAGAGTTGGGGGTGAAAACTTTTGAACAGAATGGAGATTGATTTTGCCTAAATATATATATATATATATATTTCATTTAGTACTGGCCTTCAGAGGCTACGGAAGATAGTTACGTTTCCCAGAAGACAAAATAGGTTACTTTTATCCTGAAAAGCTCTTAATGCATCGTGTTTCCTTCTGAAGCATCAGTGAGCATTTGTTTGAACCTTATCTAATAGTTGCATATGTGTCCCTCAGTTGTCATCAGTGTGAAAAGATGGATCTCAAAATCATACATTCACTGTTGAAAAGGGAATACACCAAAGTAAAACAAATGACTAGGCATTGTGTCAGTGATTGTGTTACATTCTTTAGAACAGACCTAAGAAATGAGGATATGATTACAATTAGTTATGAAAGAATTTGCGATAACAGATTATAACAGATTAAAGATCTTTCTTCAGTTCTTGGAAACTCTTGACTTATTTGGACAAGCCTTTTGAATTAGGCCTAGCTCAAAAACAGGTCAAAAATAGAAATGTGTAGTTTCTTTGTTTCAGTGTTGTAAATACTCAAGCATTCAAAGTCTGGGGCCAGTTTTTATTAATTAATATTCTATTCAGCAGGGACACATTAAATGTGAGCATAAGTGACAGATTAAAAGATTTTTGTTCAAATAAATGCTTTTATTTTTAACTTTATATTCATTAAATAATCCTAAAAAAGTACAGTACACAAATATGAAGGCAGCTGTATGTAGTTTTGTGTATTTTTGCGATTTGGAGCCCCCTACAGTTGAGTCGAATTCACTTTATGAAATATTCCACTGTCATATTTACGTTCGTTGCGGCCGTAAAGCAATTCGCCCTTTTTCGCACTCACCTTTGGGAAGAAAACAGAAGCCTTCGCCTTATTAAAAGTAAGTGTACCCATCAGAATGATTCTGAACTGATATTTCAAAGTACATACAGTTGCAACACATCTGCTTTCAGTATTAATAATAATAAGAAATGTTTCTTGAGCTCAGAATAACGAACATGTGACACTGAAGATATAAAGCAATGATAATGACAATTCAGCTTTGCCATCACAGGAATAAAATACATTTTAAAAGTAGTATGGTCAGTTGATGACATGTCATGAAAACACTCTATTGTAATAATCTTTTCACAATATTACTGTTTTTATTACTGTAGTTTTGATCAAATAAATGCAGCCATAAACCAAGATGGCTTTTGAGGTCAAAACTAGTTCTACCGTCTGGTAGCTGCTGGTTTTAGCTGGATTTTCCAGCAAGGAATCACTGTCTGTAAGGAGATGAGAGTATCTCAACACAGATAGTGAGTAAAAAACATCTCCGTCCTCCTCGTTGCTAGCATATCTAAAAACAGGAAATGACACGAGTCAGCACATGTCACAAGAACAAACTTTCTGTCTCAGATATGATTTAGGTCTACAGCTCCTTATAGTCTTCGCTGAGCATGAGACATAATTTTAAAAGCAGCCTCATTCACACAACAGTGTTGCATGCAAACAGAGGCGCCAGTGACGCACTTCACCGAGACAATGATCTTCACACGATGAAAGAGGAAAGGAATTGCCTGTGAATATGCTGTGCTGGCACTGTTGCCTACATGGAAAGTTTAAACAACCGAAAGTGCAGTTTCATTAGTGCAAATGGTTATTTATGTGCTTCTCTCAGGAGAGTTGGAGCTTCAGTAAGTTGTCTGTAAGAAATCAATCTGCTGTGTCAAATCAATATTAAAGTGTAGTTACAGTTTCACATTCAGTGAGTCCTATTTAGACAGGACTAGTCATCCGTGAGGCAGTCAGGTTAATTTGTTTTACACACAATTTCAGTCTGAAATGGACATGTTTGTTTTTCTTGCAAATATTTGGTAGAAATTACTGAGCCAGTGACCTACATTTTTGGTGTGTTTTGGAAATTTCATGCCACCTGAATCTTGGTTGACTGAGGATATTGCACTTTTTTTCCTCATTCATTTTAAACCTTGACGAACACAGTAACTAAAGCTACTTTAAACTCAAATATGACAATGCCTCTTTGTATAAGGCAAGGTTCATAGAGAAATGTTTGATTAATAGAGAATGTGTTGAAGAACTTGACTGGTCTGCATAAAGGCAAGTCGTATTCCAGCTGAACACCTCTGGTGTGACTTTGAATGCAGACCTTGAGCCAAAAACACCAAGGACTTGTGCATATGGGTACAGCCATTTTAGACACTTCCAAAACTGAAGCAACTGAGATGGAAATACCATTTTTAAATACATGAATTATGCTTCGATCTTTGTTGCTAGAGTTCTGGAAGTGCCTTTTTCTGTTCTAAAGAAGGGGGTATCCCAATACTAGGGGGTGTCCATATAGTGTATGTACAAGTCATTGGTGTTTGGTGATGAGTTGGCTCAAGGCCTGCATTTAAGTCACACCAGAGGTGTTCAGCAGAGAACTTGGCTTTATGTAGACCAGTCAAGTTCTTCCACACTGACTGAATCAAACATTTCTCTGTGAACCTTGCCTTATACACAGAGGCATTGTCATTCTAGAATAAAAAAGGGTCCTGTCCAAACTTTTGATATAAAATTAGAAGGACACAATTCCCTTGAATATCATTATATGCTTATACATTAAAGGAACACTCCACTTTTTTTGAAAATAGGCAAATTTTCCAACTCCCCTGGAGTTAAACAGATGAGTTTTACAGTTTTTGAATCCATTCAGCCGATCTCTGGGTCTGCCGTTAGCACTTTTAGCATATCTTAGCATAAATAATTGAATCAGATTAGACCATTAGCATCTTGTTTAAAAATGACCAAAGATTTTCCATATTTTTCCTATTTAACTTGACTCTTCTGTAGTTACATTGTGTACAAAGACCGACAGAAAATCAAAAGTTGTGATTTTCCAAGCTGATATGGATAGGAACTATACTCTCATTCCGGCGTAATAATCAAGGAACTTAATTATAATATGATATGATTGATTACGCAATGATATTACGCAGCGTCTGAATATAGTCCCCAGCTATTTTACTATTACCTTAGTGGCTTAGTGCTGGTCACGTTGGAAGTTACCTAGCTGGGGACTATTTTCAGGCGATGCATAATATCATTGCGCCTGCTGCACCCTTGGTACAGCAGCAAAGTTCCCTGATTATTACGCCAGAATAAGAGTATAGTTCCTATCCATATCAGCCTTTCCTGTCGGTCTTAGTAAACGGTGTAACTACAGAAGAGTCAAGTTTTAAACAGGAAAAATATCGAAAATGTCATTTTTGAACAAGATGTTAATGGTATAATCAGATTTAATAATGTATGCTAAGCTATGCTAAAAGTGCTACCGGCAGACCCAGAGATTGGCTAAATGGGCTCAAAAGCGGTAAAACTCATCTGTTTAACTCTAGGGGAGTTGGAAAATGAGCCTATTTTCAAAAAAAGTGGAGTGTTCCTTTAAGATTAGTACTCATGGAAATTACTAAAGTAGTCAAACCTGTTCATTAGAAGGGGCAATATACTTTTGGCAATATAGTGTAAGTTTTAAAAGGAATAGTTCACCCATTTTATGAAAATGCACTCACTCTCAGACCATCCAAGATGTACTGTGGTTTCTGTAGTTTCAGTACATCAGAACAGATTTGGAGAAATTGAGCATTGCATCACAGTCCAAATCACAGAAACAGTTGATAAAAACATCACAATCATTAAAAAGACTCAACTTGGACTTTTTCACTGGAGAAAGCAATTTTATGGAATATAGACTAGTATTTTGGCCAGAAGCAGTGGTTTGACATTAAAAATGATGGATTTATATTTTTGCAAACATGCAGCTTTTTACTTCATAGGATACTAATTGATGGACTGGAGTGGTGTGGATTATTTGTGGATTACTGTTATGTTTTTATTTTGACGGCACCCATTCACTGCAGAGGATCACTTGGTAAGCAAGTGATGTAATGCTAAATTTCTCCAAATCTGTTCTGATGAAAAAACATCTTGGATGACCTGAGGGTAAGTACATTTTCTGCAAACTCTCATTTTTGGGTGAACTATTTCTTTAAAGACTCCCATGTACAGGTTTTGTCTGAGTACAACATTAATGTAGTGAAAGTTGCAATTAAAGACACGTCACACAATTATTTTAGCGATGATTGGGGGCTGCTGCAGATTTCTTGAAGGCCCGATTTTGTGCAATCAAGTGTGTTATGCATTGAATCATTGGGCCGTGAGGGCAGCTGGTGGTTGTGGATTGGATGTCAGAGTGGTTGATAATCTCCTTTGGCAATGTCTGATTTTATGTACCTCTGTGTGCGTCAGACAGTAGCACAGATGTAATTCTCAACCCTGTTGTTGTCCTTTAACTACACATTTGACCTGCGCTCTGATGCAACAATCTCCTCGAGATGTTTATGTTTTCTCGAAAAACGACTCTGCATGATTGAAATGCAGCAGGTGGTAAAGCTGCCATAAGCAATTTAAGCCATTTTGCAAATGCAACCACATGCCCACACTTTACACACACACACACACACACACAGACACAGACGTCAGCAAATCCAACTTTTATGTTTACAGAGACTAGTAATGTAACAGAGGTCATTGTGATTGCTTAGCAGTTTCAGTAAAATCTGTCAAAATATCTCAGCATGGCCTTCTCAGATGTTCAAGAGAAGTTTCCAGAGAAATCAGCACAAAATATATAAATGGAAGTTGATGGAAGGTGATAGTCATTCTAATTCTGTCATCAATTCTGTCATTCCAAACATGTATCACTTTTATTCTTTGACAAAAGAAGATATTTTAAGAATGTTGGTATCTGAACAATTTCGGTTTCTCATTGACTTCATTATACAGGCAAAGTAAACAGGACCCAAAAATGTCATTATTTACTTATGCTACCCTTATGTTGTTCTAAACATATATGATTCTTTTCCTTCTGTGGATGACAAAAGAAGATATTTTGGAGATTTCTTGACGCTCACAGCCTCGGTTTTCATGACTTCCATAGAATGACAAAAAAGTATATGGAAGGCAATGGGACCTGAAACTCTTGGCTATCAGAAGAAAGTGTTCAGCAGTAGAAAGAAATGCATATTTGGAACAATATGAGGATGAGTAAAATTGTTCCAAATATGTATGCATTTATTTTCTTCTATATATATACTACCAGGCAAAAGTTTTTGAACAGTAAGATGTATTTTAAAGAAGTCATTTCTGCTCACCAAACCTGCATTTATTTGATCCAGCAAAAATAGTACAATTTTAAAATAGTTTTACTATTTTGTTTTCTATTTGAATATATTTTAAAATGTAACTCATTCCTGTGATTTCAAAGCTACTTTTTAGCATCATTACTCCAGTCACATGATCATTCTAATATTCTAGATTCTTCTGCTCAATTATGTTGAAAACAGCAGTAGACTTTTTTTTCAGATTTCTTTGATGAATAGAAAATTTGAAATATAAATCTTTTGTGACATTATAAATGTCTTTATCATCACTTTTGATAAATTTAAAGCATCCTTGCTAAATAAAAGTATTAATTTCTATATTTTTTATATATACTGAGTCCAAGCTTTTGAATGGTACAGTGTATAATGTTACAAAAGCTTTTTATTTCAGATAAATATTGCTTTTTGGATTTTTCTATTCATCAAAGAATCCTGAAAAGAATTACTCAACTGTTTAAAAATGTATAATAATAATAATAATAATAAATATTTCTTAAACAGCATGTGACACTGAAGGCTGGAGTAATGATGCTAATTTTTATTTATTTTTTTTTAAATCATATTCAAATAGAAACTAACTAAAAATCTATCCACATTTTGAAAAAGCCAACCATGTTCATGCACATTTTGGAAATGTTATGACATTTAACATGCAAGATCCCAATATTAATAATCACTAATAATCCATCTAATCACTGACTGCCTGTACATTATCCCATACATAACAACTTAAAGTGGTCTAGAAATATTTTTTCTTCTCTTCACATGAACCCTGAACCTGCTACCCGCACTGCTGATCTCAGCACTCGTAGATTTCAAAATATACCAGCAGCAAAAGAAAGTGAAAGCGGTTGTTCCTCTTTTGCAGTAGTAATCAAGAGAACATCTTGTACCGCTGTGAAGCGGTGAGCAGGTGTTACGTGCACAGAGCCACGCGGGATGGGGGGAGGAGGAGAGTTTGGCTTCACACCTGTGTGAATGACACAAAAGCAGAGCAGGTTCATTTGAGGGCGAAAAACAAACCGGCTCGAACCAGATATCCTATCGCCGAGCATCAGCTTCTTTCTCACATCACACAGAATTTGTGTACCACACTCTCACAGGATAGCATCTTCTCATTTGTCTTAAGTGATACCTCAGAGATTCGAAATACACAGTATTTTACCCAGTCATTTTCTAAAAAAAAATATTAAAATGTATATACTTGTTAACCACAAATGCTTATCTTGCACTAGCTCTTCATCCACAACTTTGGGCATTGCGTAGTCAAGTCAAGTCACCTTTATTTATATAGTGTTTTTAACAATACAGGTTGTGTCAAAGCAACTTTACAAGATTAAATAGGATGTAAATAGTATTAAAGTAGTGTGTCAATAATGCAAAACAACAGTAAACAATCACATTTTAAGTTCAAGGCAGTTCATTATTGAATTCAGTGATGTCATTATCCAGCTCAGTTCAGCCAAGTCCCTTTAACGGTGCGTTTCCACTAGCACGTAGCGAGTGCAGCGGAGCGAGCATTTTCAATTAATTCCTATGGAAGCTGAGCTTAAACGCTCTCGAGGTGCATTATGGGATTGCAAGCGGCACGGAGAAAGCGTCGAGAGCTGCTGGGAGCGTCAAAAAGGTTGAGCATTCCGCAACTTTATGCAAATCTCGAGCGAAAAACGCCGGCCGACAGCCAATCGCTGTGAAATGTAGGGAAGACAAGATTTTGACGTATGTTTCCGAGTGTTTGCGGAACTGGTGGATTACTGAGCTGAAATCACATATCATTGAAAAAGTCAAAAGTAAATGCACTTTGCAGGCGTTCATTAAATGATACGGCACCAGTAAAGTGTTTAGTTTGCGAACCGCCGTTAAAAGAAGAAGATGAAACGCAAACAGGGTGTAAACATTTCAGAGGCGTGCTCTGTCCTAAATGTGACACGCCCCCAAGCAGTGGCGTTGTTGCGTTGCCAGCAGCACTGAGCGCAGATATGATGCTGTAGTGCAGAGCTTCCCAAACTTCAGAGGGGTAAGGCCCCCCAAAAACATAGCAAAAGCTCCACGACCCCCTAATTTTATAATGAATCGAAAAGCAAGACTAAGGCGTTTAAATGGCAGCTGCAGCCAATAACTAAGCCTCTGCTGCCATCTTTTGGTTATAAGGGAAATTTCATGCCATCTTAAAAAGGAATCATGGAATCCTAGATGTCCGCCCCGGGGTACTAGACGCTGCTAAATACGAAAACGAAACGAAAGCAAGCTATCCAATGTGTTATTGCATGGTTAAGCAATGTAGCCCAGTCACATGCATATCTGTTGATTTCTTGAACGCAATGGCCGAAACGTTTTTGTCAGAATGCACTCAACCGCTGAAAGCCCTGGTTTCGTTTTGCACGCTGGTGAATCATCTCATTAACTAAGTGCAAATGCGATGTAATTAAAGATTCGTTTTGTATTTTAGAGACCTTAATTGTTTATAAAGGAACTTTCTGAGATCGCAGTGAAGTTGAGTAACGCTTTGTAGTTAAAGGGAGCGCGAGTTGCGCACTTTCTATAATCAGTGATGTAGTGGAGGGTTTCAGTCGGCTTTGCGTATACCCACTTCTAATAATACCCCCTGCGCACATCATTCGTGTCCTGCATTAGCCACAATCCCGACACTGTAGAGATAGTGATAATACGGTCAGGACCGTGGCGCTGGCTTGCTTTGAAATATGTTTGATGATTGTGCCTGATGCGCCCGCGCCCGCTCTTTCTCCCGCACCGCAGATGTTGCTGTTCATAAGCGAAAGCATATTAGGGCAGGCGCGCGACTGGAAAATTTAATATTTATGATTGATTACCTTTGAATCAGTTTATAATAACGAAAACAATACCTTACAAATAAAAATAAGCATTTTTTTACGATCAGAAATGTCCTATAGCAGTAAACCCAGTTAACGATTCTGTCAAAGGATCCAGTAAACGAATACGTAAAATAGTAAGTTAAAAACGACTCTAACACAGAGAAAACCCGACCCATTTTATTAGAGATATGCATGTATGCGAAGAGTATGCCCACTTCTTTAGGAACCACACCACTGACTATAACCCATTCAGAGTTTATATGCAACTTTCGTTTTCGGACACACACACGCTGCAATGTTTCGGGAATGTCATCCACATATTTATGCGGGATTCATTATTGAAATAGCACAGTAACATAGTGAAAACCAAAGCAATGGAAGGGACAAACAGCCTCAGTGATTCCCAGTGATTCCTCAGTGAACTACCACAGACAGCACGAGTTCTGGGCGAGATCTAGTGCACGGACCAAAAGCGTGTAAACTTGAGACCGAGACATCAACCAGTAGCTTTCGTTTCCAATAACAGACAGTAGAAAGTTCAGAAATAAAAGGTATGCGATTTATGACAGAACAGTCTCACACTCGATCGTTTATTTAGTAACAACGAATAAAAATATACATTACAAGTGCAAATGAACTGACACTTAAAACGCGCAGCATAGCGAGGATTCACCTGTAGCAAGAGACAAAAGCTCGTCCAGTTTTGTTGGCAACCTCTTTAAGTTATTCTTGACTGCACTGTACGGTCAGGGCATTGTTTTAACGCTTACCTCCTAAAAATATTTTCTTTTGCGCACCCCATCCCCCATTTTAATATTTTGATTTAGCCTAGCTACGGCCCCCCTGCAATACCGCTACGGCCCACCGGGGGGCCGCGGCCCACAGTTTGGGAAGCACTGGCTGAAAACGCCTATAGCTTTGAGCGCTTGAAAGCGCAGATCGTTTTTTGTTTGGGTATTCTATAGTCTTTGGTTCAGTTCATATAGTGGAAATTAAGTGTCCCCAAATAAGCAAGCCAGAGGCAACAGTGGCAAGGAACCAAAACTCCATCGGTGACAACTTAAAAAAAAAAACAGGCTCAGTCGGGGTCAACAGTGTTCATTTTTATCACAAACTTCGTCAACAACATTTTTTCACAGATGAAAACGAAACGATAACGAACTAAAGTTAAACTAAAACTACGACAAAAAACATACTGGCATTTTTGTCAACGACAAAGTACACACAGAAAGCACGTCTCACACTCTTTCGCGTTGCGTGAACTGAGAAATACTCACAATGATCTCGAATTGTCCGTTTTGACGAGTATTCACGTAAACACAGCCGATTACGTCTTAAATGAACGTAAACAGTAGGGAGAAAGTGTTTCAGTACATTGCATCCACTGCATTCGTGCATTCGGTTTTAAAGGGATAGCAGCCACATTTAGTTGCTATTGTCCGAGTCACAGATGTTAACCAAGCAACAAAAGAAAGACAGAAAACCACACACTGCTCTTGACTGAATCACTTACGTAGCCCTTAAGATTAATCTAAATTAATTTATAGAAATAAACATGTCTGTTTGAAAGAATGAAGAATATTGCTATTTCATTGAAAAGAAGATCATGTTCTTTAAGAGAAGTGGTTTTATTTAATTTTAATATTAAGGCATGTTGTGTATCACCAAAGTTAAATTCTGTGTTCATCATGATTAAACCTTAATATCAAACCTATATAATGAGTTTGGAAATTTTTAGCTGACTAAATTTACCTGACTCATCAGGTTCCTGTGGTCTTGCACCGGTGGCCGTCTAGGTGACGATGTCTTCATGGGGATCTGCCTCTGGGGCTCATCTAGTCATGTTGGGAAGGTCACACATGACATAGTTGGAAATACAGACCAAGTGAGTGTTTGCAAATCAAATGTTCATAAAAAATTAAATTACCTTTACAAAAAAAAAGGTAAAACAACAATATCAGATGATTTTGAAGTTTTTTACCCTACCCTACCTTACCCTACCTTTTGCACTTATGCAAGCATAAAAAACTCCTGATGTTCAAGTTTTGAGATCAGATTGTTCCATCCTGTTATGGGATGACCTTTTTTGTGCCAGTTACCAAGCTGTTTACTGCTTAGCAATCATCTAACCCCTTCTTTTCTCATCCCAAAAAAACATCTGAAACTCAGGACTATGGAAGCACTTTTTATTTCACAATTCTGAGTTTATATCTCACAATTCGATTTTTTAAATATTCGGTGGCCACAAGCTTCCATGCTGGGCATTTCACATGCTAATTGAAAATTATTAGTAGATGAATTCATTTTTTTTTTTTTGTCATGTCACCTAGGGCAACAAATGAGCCAGGACTTATGCACCAGCATTTTGTTTTGCATGTAAACACGCTCATTGTGCGTGAATGCAGTCAGTTGCACCTGAATGCAGTTTTCACCCTTACAGAAGATCAGTCAGACGGCCCCAGAACAACTGGTCTGTTTTTCTTGGCTTTGGGAGACATTGGCCTGAGCCCAGGATCTCCTGTGGCGTCATGATTTGGAATTGTGTACACACAACATCTGCCTTTCCTTCTTTCACAGTGAGAGAAAACTAGCAAGAAGCCACATGAACACATGTGGTCTTTAACCTTCTGCCACAAGAAAAACATCTCCACATGATTATCACTGCAGCGGCCCTGCGGAGTCACGCGTCCCTCTGATGTCTAGATAAACACAGCTTCTGAAGGAGCTTTTTTGTTTGTTATTAAAAACTTTTTTTATGAGGATTCATCTGTTAAAATGTAAATTAGACTCCAAATACCTCACGCACCATCACCTGCATGGCTGCATCAAACATTGTTTTCGTTATCCAATGAGAACACAGATACAGTGAGGGGGCGTGTCTAGAATATCACGCCACCACTGAGCTGAAAGAACAGGTATTTTGAGGAGGAGCTCAAGCAGTGTAAGATATACTGTACATACTGTAACTCATAGCTTTCCCACCATATAACACAATGAGTCAGTAGGATATACTAATGATGCTAGCATGACCTGATTTAGTGTGAACTAAATTATTATAATCATTAATAATAGTGTGTGTGTGTGTGTGTGTGTGTGTGTGTGTGTATGTGTATATATATACAGTTGAGGTCAAACGTTTACATACACCTTGCAGAATCTGCAAACTGTTCATTATTTTACCAAAATAAGAGGGATCATATAAAATGCATGTTATTTTTTATTTAGTACTGACCTGAATTAGATATTTCACATAAAAGATGTTTACATATGGTCCCCAAGAGAAAATAATAGTTGAATTTATAAAAATAACCCCGTTCAGAAGTTTACATACACTTGACTCTTAATACCGTGTTGTTACCTGAATGATCCACAGCTGTTTTTTTTTTTTTTCGTTTGTTTAGTAAGTTGTTTATGAGTCCCTTGTTTGTCCTGAACAGTTAAACTGCATGCT
This sequence comes from Cirrhinus molitorella, assembly GCA_033026305.1. Classification (NCBI taxonomy): domain Eukaryota; kingdom Metazoa; phylum Chordata; class Actinopteri; order Cypriniformes; family Cyprinidae; genus Cirrhinus; species Cirrhinus molitorella. Next base: position 9,571,365 of record CM065139.1, read on the forward strand.
GTTCTTCAGAAAAATTCTTCAGGTCTCACAAATTCTTTGGTTTTTCAGCATTTTTGTGTATTTGAACCATTTCCAATAATGACTGTATGATTTTGGGATTCATCTTTTCACACTGAGGACAACTGAGGGACTCATATGCAACTATTACAGAAGGTTCAAATGCTCATTGATGCTTCAAAATGCTGGAAAACCAAAGAATTTGTAGGACCTGAAGGATTTTTTGAAGAACAGCAGGCAGTTTAACTGTTCATGACAAACTCATGAACAACTATCACAAAAAAAAAAAAAGCTGTGGATCATTCAACTATTATTTTCTCTTGTGGACTATATGTAAATGTAAATTATGTTAAGTATCTTATTCAAGTCAGTACTAAATAAAAAATAACATGCATTTTTATGACCCGTCTTCAACTGTATTAAACATTTAATAATTATTTAATATAATTTATTCTAATATATTTAATTACATTTCATATCTGTCTATCGATATATAAAATAATATTAAATAAATACATAATAATAAATTTGAGACATTTTATGATAAAAAAGCATATTCTAAATAAATAAATAAATGCATATTAAATAATTTTATTCTGTCTATGTATCTATTATATATATATATATATGTGTAGTATGTATAAGTATCTGGATAAAAGCTTCTTCCAAATAATTATGTTAATGAAAATAATATATAGTGATTATTTTTTTCAATTGAAATCTAATAACAAACAGTTCAGTCTGTATCTGAACAATAAATCAGCCTTTCATTTGTTCAAACACAATTTTATAACCTTTATGACAGGCAGATTAAAAAGCAGTCATAGAGATTTGTCAATGACTTCCTCCATCTCAGAGCAGCACGTAGTATAATTACCTCTGACAATAGTAACTGTGAAACCTCTGAAGGCTGTCTTCCCTAAATTAATCACACAGTCGACAATAAAAAAACCCTCCCACCCTCAAAGAGCCCGTCAGTGTTGAAGGCAGCACCCAGCTACCGGTCTGAACTAGATAGCTCCAGCCTCAGCAGCATCGCAGTAGTTCCTCATCTGCTTTTGTTCAGTATGAGCCAGTCGAAGCTAGTCAAACCTCCCCCACAGACGCATTATGAACCAGCACACAACAACACACTATAAAACACAGTTAGGCAAAGTAAACCATAGTAGTGTGCTTCAAATGACAGGAGAAACACATGTATACTCAAAAGATATTTTGAAATGTCTATACATATAGTTATTTTAGCTAGAACACCATGTCAGAACAGTCTAGAAAAACACCAGCAAGTCCAGATGGTCCAGGCATTCGAGGGTCCTTATGACTAAGACCCACTGCTCTGACTGTCACAAGTAGGCTAATGAAATGAATGGACTGTCACATGACCAGCTCCGTCCAATAGGAACAGACTTGCTTCATGGGATACACAGACTGTGTTCTACAAAACTCAAAAGTAGTGATCTGTCAGCGTGTGTGCTACTATTGCTGTTACGCTCTGGAGATAGACATCTTGTACTTTCCGAAACCCTCTTCCTTGAGTTGGCGTGCATACGAGAGATCAGCTAGAGATCATGGAAATTGTGCAAAAGCTGAGTTGCCAGCAACCGCTCACACCTCGTATGAGTAATGATTAGTGAGCGTGTGAACAATCCTGTTGTTTCTTAATACGACACCTATCAAATGTCAACCGTTGCCCTGAGGTAATCTTTGTTGTCACGGTAACAGACTGTTCAGTTCCAAGGGCTCTAAATCAAATGAGCATGTTCAGTCAAAACATGAAAACGATGATTTTTGCAAACCAGGTTAATGATGAACTCCTAAGTGTTTTTTTTTTTTTTTTTTTTTTTGCTGCATGTTTAGCATGTTTTCTTTCTGCATGGGCACTTCCATGCAAGTAAACATGGCTCCATGTTGTTTTGTTCTTCCTGGGTCAAAAAGTATGCACAAGTATGTAGTCATATGTCAGATTAAGTTAACTTTCTCTGGCGCTGATTACAGCTCGTGCACCTCACAGGATTAATCTGTTGAAGTTTTCTCCAGGACTGAGTCTGTAAGGGTGTGGTTGTGTGACCTTAAGACCTTTCAAGCTCGAACCCACAGCCGCCCCTTGAGACCGGAGAAACATTTTGTGCTCTTTGGGGGGAAGTGGTTTGGGAGCCACCCATCTAACTTCCCCTAAATGTGCTGTGAAGATATTGCCGCTAGTCGAGATAACACAATGAGAACATACAAATATTCTATATTCAATTTATTACATGCTGAGAATGTGACAAAACCATGTGCAAAGTCTTTAAAGCATTTCTTGTCCTTTCCATTGCAGTGCAAGTGAGATATGATCTATGTCGGTGGTGGCATGGTGTAGGGCGTCCTCTATTGGTGGTTAATTGCAATCACCAAATTTAGGATTTTTTTTTGTTAAATAGTTTGCTATTTAAATATTATCAATAATAATGATATTTATTAATAGCAGCAGAAAGTAAAAATGAAATATTTATGCCACCAATGTTTAAGTACATTTTGATTACTTTGATATTTCAGAAATTCACTATATTTAGTGATATTTATGACAATTGGTGCATTGGTTTATTTATCATCAGTTTATATTGCATTCACATTTTAGTCAAGTCAAGTCAGCTTTATTTATATAGCGCTTTTTACAATACAAATTGTGTCAAAGCAACTTTACAGTATCAAATGGGAAAGTAATATATCAATAATTCAAAAGAAACTTTAAACAATTTTAGTTTGAGGAAATTAATCAATAGTTCCAAATTAATAAACTGTTTGTCCCCAATTTAGTTTTCCCCAATTTAGTTGTTGTCCCCAACTGAGCAAGCCATAGGCGACAGTGGCAAGGAACCAAAACTCCATCTGTGACACTGATGGAGAAAAAAAATCTTGGGAGAAGCCAGGCTCAGTCGGGGGGTCAGTTCTCCTCTGACCAATAAACAAGTAGTTTATACTCCCATACAGACCTGTAGAGGTGGTCTATATGTACTGACCCACCATCTGGATACAAACTGGATCAAGGAAAACTGCAGTGGCCAACAGTTCAGGATTCATACTGGATCTGACCTCGGAATAAGCAGGAGACAGACAATATTAGCAATAGATTTATTAATTGCTCAGTATCGATTCATATTATATACAGGTCCTTCTCAAAAAATTAGCATATTGTGATAAAGTTCATTATTTTCTGTAATGTACTGATAAACATTAGACTTTCATATATTTTAGATTCATTACACACAACTCAAAGTAGTTCAAGCCTTTTATTGTTTTAATATTGATGATTTTGGCATACAGCTCATGAAAACCCAAAATTCCTATCTCAAAAAATTAGCATATCATGAAAAGGTTCTCTAAACGAGCTATTAACCTAATCATCTGAATCAACTAATTAACTCTAAACACCTGCAAAAGATTCCTGAGGCTTTTAAAAACTCCCAGCCTGGTTCATTACTCAAAACCGCAATCATGGGTAAGACTGCCGACCTGACTGCTGTCCAGAAGGCCATCATTGACACCCTCAAGCAAGAGGTCTGTGGGAAGGAAAAAGTGTGGCAGAAAACGCTGCACAACGAGAAGAGGTGACCGGACCCTGAGGAAGATTGTGGACCTTGGGGGACCTGCGGAAGCAGTGGACTGAGTCTGGAGTAGAAACATCCAGAGCCACCGTGTACAGGCGTGTGCAGGAAATGGGCTACAGGTGCCGCATTCCCCAGGTCAAGCCACTTTTGAACCAGAAACAGCGGCAGAAGCGCCTGACCTGGGCTACAGAGAAGCAGCACTGGACTGTTGCTCAGTGGTCCAAAGTACTTTTTTCAGATGAAAGCAAATTTTGCATGTCATTCGGAAATCAAGGTGCCAGAGTCTGGAGGAAGACTGGGGAGAGGGAAATGCCAAAATGCCTGAAGTCCAGTGTCAAGTACCCACAGTCAGTGATGGTCTGGGGTGCCATGTCAGCTGCTGGTGTTGGTCCACTGTGTTTTATCAAGGGCAGGGTCAATGCAGCTAGCTATCAGGAGATTTTGGAGCACTTCATGCTTCCATCTGCTGAAAAGCTTTATGGAGATGAAGATTTCATTTTTCAGCACGACCTGGCACCTGCTCACAGTGCCAAAACCACTGGTAAATGGTTTACTGACCATGGTATTACTGTGCTCAATTGGCCTGCCAACTCTCCTGACCTGAACCCCATAGAGAATCTGTGGGATATTGTGAAGAGAAAGTTGAGAGACGCAAGATCCAACACTCTGGATGAGCTTAAGGCCGCTATTGAAGCATCCTGGGCCTCCATAACACCTCAGCAGTGCCACAGGCTGATTGCCTCCATGCCACGCCGCATTGAAGCAGTCATTTCTGCAAAAGGATTCCCGACCAAGTATTGAGTGCATAACTGAACATAATTATTTGAAGGTTGACTTTTTTTGTATTAAAAACACTTTTCTTTTATTGGTCGGATGAAATATGCTAATTTTTTGAGATAGGAATTTTGGGTTTTCATGAGCTGTATGCCAAAATCATCAATATTAAAACAATAAAAGGCTTGAACTACTTTGAGTTGTGTGTAATGAATCTAAAATATATGAAAGTCTAATGTTTATCAGTACATTACAGAAAATAATGAACTTTATCACAATATGCTAATTTTTTGAGAAGGACCTGTATAGTACTGCATTCATTATTATATTATATATTTATATATTTTTTATGTTTTTTTCTGCTCACCAACACAAAAAATATAATATATAAAATATTAGATTTGTTTTATTTTTTACGTTTATTCAGTGTTAACAGTCAATGTACATATGCACTTTTCTGTGAAAAATTAAGATACAAAAAATATAATTAATTTATTAATTGCTCAGTATCTATCGATTCATATTATATATATAATACTGCATTTATTATTATATATTTATGTATTTTAAAGATTTTTAAAGTTTTTTAAAGAAGTCTCTTCTGCTCACCAAGCCTGTATTTATTTGATCCAAAGTACAGTAAAATGTTGAAATATTTGAATATATTTTAAAATGTAATTTATTCCAGTGATTCAAAGCTCAGTTTTTAGCTTCATATATACTTCGGTCACGCGATCCTACAGAAATCATTCTAAAATGCTGATGTGCTGCTCAAAAAACAGAACAGCATTTATCTGAAATTTTCTTTTGTAACATTATGTATTGTACTGTCTTTTGTATACATTATTAATGTATTCATCATCACTTTTAAATCATTTACAGCATCCTTGCTAAAAAAAAAAAAAAAGTATTAATATCTATAATTCCCTGAAGACTGGAGTAATGATGCTGAAAATGTAGCTTTGATCAAAGAAATAAATTACATTCTAAAGGATATTCAAATAGAAGTCAGTTATTTTAAATAGTAAAAATATTTCACAATATTACTGCTATTGTTGTATTTTGGATCAAATGCAGGCTTGGGAAGCAGAAGAAAATTCCTTAAAAAAACATTAAAAACTTTTGACTGGTAGTGTATATTTCGCAACTACAGTACACATCAGCATCTAAATGATTACTAGAAAATACGAATAGGCCTATGCCCCGATCCCTGGTAATTTTTTTGACAAGGTAGTACATTAAATAATGTTAGATATATAAATATATATTAATGTGTAACCATTCACGTTAAACACACCATCCAAATCTCACATATCAGTCACATGAATGCGCCGTCGACTTGACCGCCATCATTAAGCCCGCCCATTCCCGGCCCACCCCGCCAATCAAATAGGCTCAAAAGCAAGTCTGTTTCCAAACAACCAATTACAAGTAACGTTATCCTGACGCTCTGACCCTCGCAGCCAATCGGAAACGTTTCCGTGACAGTCAACTAGCAACGCGCTGCGCTTGGCGTCTGTTTTCGGGTATTAGCTGATTAGCTGGGCTGAAGCCGAACTCTAATCTCGTTGGACGGATTTGGGTTTCAGTATCATTTATTTATTGAAAAATTGCAAATATGAGCCTGTCTCTAAGGTAATTATGAGGTGTGTGATTGATAAAGAGTTTATTTAGAGAGCAGCTGCTGGTGTTGGAGCATTGCTAGCCGGTGTTTCTGTAAACCGTTGACACAGTATTTTTGTCATTAATAACACTGCTGGTATAATTATTAATGCTAGTATAAGCTATTGAAATAGTAACACAATAACATGCATCATAAATAGATACAAAAGTGTTATTCATATGTGAACCTGGACCACAAAACTAGTCGTGTTTTTTTTTTTTTATTGAAAGCTGAATGAAAAAGCTTATATTTGCAATATAAGCAATATTTGGTTGAGATACAAATATTTGAAAATCTGAAATCTGTGGGTGCAAAGAAAATCAAAATATCGAGAAAATCGCCTTTAAAGTTGTCCAAATTAAGTTCTTAGCAATGCATATTACTATCTTCATGGAACATGATCTTTAACATTATTAATATCCTAATGATTCTTGGCATAAAAAAAATTGACAATTTTGACTCATACAATGTATTTTTTGGCTATTGCTACAAATACCCATGCTGCATAAGACTACGTAAGGTTTTGTGATCCAGGGTCACACATTGCCTTGCAAACAAGTGCACCATGCATTTCCTTAATTTTATTGCTATAAAAAGTACATATTTAAACGTTAAATGTCAAATCACCTGCAATTTCAAGCATCACATGCATGTTCTGTCACCTCAAAATGCTGTCTGTGGAGGCATATAGCAAGTGTGTATGTGATTGAATGGAATCTGAAGGTCAGAATGAATAAGGTGATTGATTTCCATACTTGTGCTTTCAGGACTGACCTAACTGCTGTTGATAAGAGTAAAAGGAAGAAAAGGAGAGAACTTACTGAGGAGCAGAAGGATGAAATCAAGGAGGCGTTTGAGCTCTTTGACACAGACAAGGATAAAGAAATTGATTATCATGAATTAAAGGTAAAGAATCTCGTTTTACAAACATACTCTGATGTAAACAACAGCACGGTTAATGTGCTACTAAATGTGGTGTTCTGCTAATTTATGCTGTCTAAACTACAGAAAAAAACATGTGGAAGCTGCCAAATCGTATAGAGAAGAACTTAGTAAGCTGGAATGGGTGCAATATTTTGACAAACTAAAGTTAATAGGTGGTAAAGATAAATCGGAGCTGTAGAAATTAAGATATTAGCCTAATATTTCACCTGCTTGAACAGAAATGATAAGAACAAACACAAATGTTGTCAAGATTCTTGCCCTGGAATGCCAGTTTGCCAGTTTTTGTACTTTTTTTCCTTGGTTTGTTATAGCTTTTGGCAGTCTGTAGTTCTCCAAATGTTTTTCCTGACCGATTAGTTCAGCTCAAAACATAACCATAATTGATCATTTTCAGCAGCAATAATCAGCAAAATATGCGAGTTTCGTTTGGTTTAGTGGCAGTCTTTAAGTTCAGTGTGGCTGATTGATGACGCATTGTATTTGTCAGTTAAAAAGTTCAAATCTTAAAGAAATATTTGACCCAAAAATGGAATTTGCTGAAATATGTACTCACCCTCAGGTCACCCAAGGTTTCTTCATATTCAAAATAGATTTGCACTCTTTTTTTTTATTAACAATTTTTTATTGAATTTTCCGGAAACAATAGTATAACAAAAAACAATTTTGCACATTTAGATCCCACTCCCACCCATCCCACCCCTGGTAGACTTTGAAAAATAAATAAAATAAAATAAAAACAAATAAATCAATAAAATATTTTTTACAGAGATTTTAAAAAGGATGACACAACATTAAAAGCTGAATGCCATATTTTGACAGTTTTCATATTAGATCCATGAATTCGAGCGGTTGAAAGTTCCATCGAGAGAATGTCCAACAAATACATGGCCCAAGTTCGTCTGTCCATTGTGTGAGGAGGATTCCAACGGTTGACTAGCAGTTTTTTTGCTGCTGTGAGAGAAGATAACAATAAACATCTTTGTTGGACGGACAAGGAGAGGTCCCAAAAGTCATTCATGAAAAAATGACGTGGAGTTAAACAGATCTCGGTGCCCAACAAATATGAAAGATCCTGTGAGAACTGAGACCAAAAAGGTGAGAGAGAGGGACATTCCCAAAAAAAATGTAAAAAGGTGCCTAAAGATCCTTGTGAGCAGAGATTACATTTAGGAGAAGATGACAAATTCATATAAAAACGCAAAATAGATTTGCACTTTTAAGTAAAGCCCAAATCTTAGTTACATCACTTGCTCACCAATGGATTATTATAAGGGCTTTTATCAGCTGTTTAGACTCTCATTCTGATGGCACCCATTCACTGCAGAGGATCCATTGGTGAGGAAATGTAATGATAAATTTCTCCAAATCTGATGATGTAATAAGCTTATCTATATCTTATATGGCCTGATGGTGAGTTCATTTTCTGCAAATTTTTATTTTTGGGTCAACAGTTCCTTTAATATTGAAATACAACTACTCTACATAAACAAAGACAAAGATGACCTGAAGTGTGTTTTTTAATGCAATACAAAATTTTTTTTACAAATAGGAACAAACAGTTAAATATATAAAGAGTACACATAAATGTTTTAACTTGCACACTAAGTATTCACTTTAATTAAAATCATTCATGTTTTTTTTTACTATTATTTTTACATTTATTTATAAGTAACTGTAAGACTAATTAAACTTTGACCCTGGACCACAAAACCAGTCATATTGGTCAATTTGAAATTGATAAATAAGCTTTCCATTGATAGTTCGGTGTAGTTTGTTAGGATAAGACAATATTTAGCTGAGATAGAACTATTTGAAAATCTGGATTCGGAGGGTGCAAAAAATTTAAATATTGAGAAAATAGTCTTTAAAGTTGTCCAAAGGAAATTCTTAGCAATGCATATTACTAAACAAAAAATAAGTTTTGACATATTTATGGTAGGAAACTTACAAATTGTCTTCATGGAACATGATCTTTACTTAATATCCTAATGATTGTTGGCATAAAAGAAAAATAGATCATTTTGACCCATACAATGTATTTTTGGCTTCTGCTACAAATATCCCTTTGCTGCTTAAGACTTAGGATTGTAGTGGCTTTGTATTCTTTCTTGTGGGGAAGTTAACTGTAAATTTTGTTCAGGATATACTTAAAAATTGCTGATATTTGCAGAAGTGCTGAAATGTAAAGTTTGTGTTCCAGGTGGCGATGAGAGCTCTGGGATTTGAGGTGAAGAAAGTGGATGTGTTAAAGATTCTAAAAGACTATGACAGAGAAGGAACTGGGAAAATAACTTTTGAAGATTTCAAAGAAGTGGGTAAGTTGAGTTACATTACACCAACAGACCTAGACATTAGCTATGTTTCCATACATGTACTTTTTTTTATTACTTTTAGGATAAAAAAAAAATTAATCATAAAATGCACATTAAAAAAAACTATGTGCTTTATCCAATTAGAAAACATGTATAAACTATAATGGAAAGACATTTACTGAATAAATTGCTTGATGCCCAACACAAAACTAATGTGACTGGACTAACCAGCCCAACGATCTTATTGCACACCATCTCAAAAAAAGCCAAAGTTTGTCACCAAAATAATTTGCCAAATTATCTACCAGAACTGTCTCACATTATTATGTTCTCCAGCATCTTGACAATGTTTGTTACTGCGCTTTGACTGCATGCTCTGAGGCACAAGCAACTTATTATTAGGGATGCACCGAATGTTCGGCAACCAAAATTATTCATCCGAATAAACGAAAAGACAAAATAAATCATACCGAACAATAATGTGGCGCGATCAAATAGAGGTGCGCACTAATGTAGCAAACTTGTCCATAGTGTGGAAGCATTTAATACTGTCCGAGAAAGACACATCATTGCAAGGACCAACAGCGAAAGACAGTTTAACATGGCATTGCATGTCTTTGATGAGAAGAGGAACAGGTACTGTATGATGACTGAAATCGTGAGATGGCCTTAAACCATTAGTAAATAAACTACATAACGTTATTTTTTCTAATACACGCACAAATTGTATGTATTCTGACAGCGCTGCATGAGCTCGTTAGGCAAGGTTCAAAGTCCAAAGCGCAAGGAAAATCTGTGCTGAAACAGCTTCATGAGAGAATCATTCAGAAATCTGCTCCTGTCCACAAAAAGAAGTACTGACATCTTATGCGGGTTTCCGCCAAAAGAAAAGTCAACATTTATAAATGTTAGTACTGTAATTTTACTGTTGTTCTATAAAATAAAATAAAAAAGTACGGCAAAAATAACAATAATTACAACAGCTCTATTAATACATGTATTATAACATTCACACACAGTGTTCACATTTTAATATTTTCTAATGTTTTAAAAGAAGTCTCTTCTGCTCAGCAAGGCTGCATTCATTTGAACATAAAACAAAAAAAAAAACACATTCCTGATTCAAGAAGGGGGTCTTAAAAATGGCCAAAGTATATTATTTTACTAACTTATTTATTTTAAGTTAAGTTAATTTGTGCTTTGTTGGTAGGCTATAATGTCTACTAGAATGTTAAAAATGTTCAGTGTTAAGTAAATGTTTTTAAATTGTTGCCACTGGCTTCCCTGCTGCAGCAACTTTCATTTTTATTATTACTACTTTGCACCAGTTTCCCAGGAAGTGGTGATTTTGTTATTTTGAACACATGGGGTGGTGCTTTATTTGCAAATGTTTTCATGCAGTTTTCGAATCTTTCAAGTTTAAAGGCAGATTTTTGCTACAGTGTAAAAACCAGACAGTTAAATGTGGCTTTAAAAAAAAATTTATGCTCAGAACATGACAAACACTTCATGTTTTTGGAATTCTTCACACTTTTTCCAGGCATTTTTCCTTAATGAAATGAGTATCTTAATAGAAAAAATAATTTAGTTCTGTTTTGAGTAATATTGTTTCAGATCAAGAAACAGGTTTGTGTTACCTGATAATATTAATAATAATAATAATAAAATTTTGTCTCTTTGAAATACACATTTGGTAGTAATTATAGCAATCTCATTTTTATATGGTGAAATGTAATTATTTGAAATGTACTTTGAAATGTAACGCTTTGACTAGCGCTCTTTTGTCCTGCTTTTGCCGTGTAAACATTATATTGAACTCTTGCTATGGTTTTTTTTTTTTTTTTAGGAAATTCATATCGTGTGATAATTATCGTTATCAATTTATCGCCCAGCCCTACTTCTGCTTAAGTTGATTCACGACTTTGGATGGAAACATAGCTTTAGAAATACTTCCCAGACATGATTTTAATGAAATCGGGAGCAGATTCCTTGTTGGCCTGCTCATAAATATATGTAACATTAAGTCTGCTTGCTTAGTATTCATTGCTTTTGTATTTCTCAAGTGACGGACATGATATTGGAGCGAGACCCAAAAGAGGAAATTCTGAAGGCCTTTAAACTTTTTGATGACGACGAAACGGGAAAGATAAGCCTGAGAAACCTGCGGCGAGTCGCTCGTGAACTGGGCGAAGACATGAGTGACGAAGACCTGCGAGCCATGATTGATGAATTTGACACTGATGGGGACGGAGAGAGTAAGTTGCTGGATTTTTATCTTGGGAAAGCAGGGGGAAAAAGCACTATTTTTATTGCCTCTGATGAATGGAAGTAATTACTCTGCTTTTCCCAGTTGGCCCAAAGTGCTTTTCTCAATTAAGGCACAGCAAATTAATGTATTGCAGCCAACAAAAATGGGAACAATGAAAGCTGTTTGTGTGTCCCCTGGCGTTTTAAAGAGCTATATGTAATTTAGTCAGCAAAATATTAATAATTGTCTGTGCTGTGAGTAAGTAGGTTAAAAGCAAAGTGAATTTAAGTGATCACATTTGTTCTTGGACTCTTTTAGTTAATCAAGAGGAGTTCATCTCCATTATGACCGGCGACTCGTGAGCAGCTGTGACTCCCAAGAAAACGTGTCCTGAAGATTTGGCTGCACATACACTGTGAAGAGCCAATCGAACTGACAGACTGATCTTATTCATGAGCAGTAAACCAGATGTTTCAGATGTATGGAACGGTAGGTCCGACTGGTGCTAAAACTCTGGATGGAAGCTTGAACTGAACTGGACGTGAAGGACGAACAACATTTCAGGTCACGAATAGGTTGGTTAGATTTTTATAGGGATACTTTGTATTTTAAAATTGGGAATGTGTTGTGTCTTCAATATCAGTAGTTTTGTATTGTAGTTGATCATTTTGCATTTTGCAAATAACATTCCAAAGTACTATTTATTGTAAATACTCAGTAAAAATGGTTTTGTCTCTTTGACTAAATTGCAGAGTCGTCATCATAAACAATAAAACAGTGCTAAATGCATATAGTTATTTATTTCGTAGATCCAATTGTAGACTTCTTCCAATACAGCTTAGTTTTGCAGAAACAGTATAGGAATGCAAGGTGTGCAAGAATGCACTAAGGTGACTTGTTGCAAAATTGAATTAAATAATATACAATAAACAACATTATATTAAATAATAATAATATAATATGTAACAAAATATATAATTATAATTACTGGTAATTAAATTAATTGTTTAATTAAATTGTTGAATGAATTGATAAATGTATTGAATGTCACATAAAAGTGAAACTAACTAGTAATTTTAAGTTTTGACTGAACTTATCCATAAGTTAATAATAGTGATGCATCAGTGAATTGTTTTTTTTTTTTTTTTGTGAGGAAGTTTTGTTAACATATTGTTTTTTTGCGAATAATGTAACACATATATAAAAGAGAGAGAGAGCGCTCCTTTTATAACAATATAAATATAAAACATTTTTATTTAAAAAAAAAAATAAAAATTTAAATGCTTTGATTAATTCTAGTTGAAATGGATCAAATAAGCATGACAGTATTATCGACATAAAAGACAACTTTTTAATTTTTTTTTTTACATTTTATTAATTTATGCTACTTTTTAATTTTTAAAATTACTTTTTTTAATGGATTTTTTTTTACACTGGATTAAAATATTAAAACTTTTTAAAATTTTACGTATTTAAATGCTTAGATTAATTTGATTTGAAATGGATCAAATAACCATGACAGTATTATCAACATAAAAGACAACTTTTTAAATGTGTTTTTATATTTTTTAATGAAGGTTTTTTTTTTTTTTTTTTACACCAGATTAAAATATTTAAATGCTTTGATTAATTCTATTTGAAACAGATCAAATAAGCATGACAGTATTATCAATAATAAAAAAAAAATGTTTAAAATTATTTTTTATGCTATTTAAAAAATGTTTTTTTTTATCATTACATTTTTATATGGATTTTTCCACTGGATTAATTTTTTAAAACTGTTTACTTGTTTAATATTTAGAAAATATTTGCTTTGATTAATTCTAGTTGAAACAAATCAAAGAATCAAGACAGTATTATCAATATAAAATAACTTTTTTAATGTTTTCTTTTTTTACTTTTACATTTTATTGTAATTTTTTAAATCATTAGATTTTTGCTGAATTAAAATATTAAACCTTTTTTTATTTAAAGAAAATTTAAATGCATTCTTCATTGGTGTTTCATTCATTTAGATAAATATAGAAATTAAAGTAGTAGTTCACCCAAAAATATTTTGTCAATATTTTCTTGCCCTAAAGTCACCCCAAAGCATTTATGACTTTCTTCTTTGTAAAAAGGAGCATTGTGAATAAAAAAAAACATAAAAATAAAAAACATATTTAAGAATAAAGTCATTCAGTTGCATTAATCAAACACCTAACATAACCATCAGTAATGCTGTTTGCTTTAATTTTAAGATGAATAATGGCATTATAATTGTAATAACATTTATAATAAATATAATAATAATAATAATAATAAATAAGATTTGTTGTTAAATTATTATATAGATATTTATTTTTATGCGTAGCCCCTTTTACCCCAATAATGTAGTTGGTTTGTTGGTTTAAACTTGGATTTTTCAGTCTTGACCAGTAGAGGGAGACATTATTCAAAGAAAAGTTGTTCTGTTGTATTCATTGGGTTTTCAAAAAAAAATTGCTGGATGTTATAATAGTCCAGGAAAAACAGATTTCTTTTCAAAAGGACCACAACTTTTTAATAAAAAGATATAAAGAGAATTGAATCTCAAAATAAGCACTAGCGCGCATCTGTGTCAATTTGTGTGTGAAGCAGACTTTTTCAAAGAGCTGCTCAGGTTCATTGGAAAAGTTTTGACGTCTACGAAAGTTACCTTCCTTGGCCCGATCCTGGGCCAGATGTCTGCCTATGTGGGATCGATTCAGCTGTCAAAACGATGTGACAGTGAGATGACAGGAAGGCTTTAAATGGCTGAATGTGTTTAGCATCACCTCTTATAACACTATCCAAAATTAAACATGTGACTGCAGCTCTGCAGAGGCTGACACCAATGACTGCATGCGTATCTGTGCCGCTGCGAGGATAATTTGGTCAGTGTGTCTCTGTCTGGAAGCAGAGGTGGCGCTGCATGAGGTAAAGGTGGTCACCTACACACAACAGCAGCACGGAAACGGTCGTCATGGAGACGGGGCAACGGATCACAGATGAAAACAAAGCTATGTGTGGTTTGTTTTACTTGCTACTGCATCTCAACAAAACAAATCAGGCAACAAAGAGGAGCAAGGTTCGATTAATGCTAAAAATGATTAAATAAGCATGACAGTATTATGATTATAAATGCTATTACATTTTTTTGTTTTAAAATAAAAATTTAATATGGATTTTTTTCACTGGATTAAATTTAAAAACATACTAAATATTTAAATTATTTCTTCAATTATTTCTAGTTGGAACTGATCAAATAAGCATGTCAGTATTGTCAATATGAAATTAAGTTTGTTTTTTTTATATTTTATTTTAAAATATTAAAAATAACTTTTCTTTTTTAAATGTTTTTTTTTTTTTTTTTTTTTTTTACTTGTACATTTTGTTGTACATTTACATTTTAAATCATTAGATTTTTGTGTTTTTTTCCCCTGCTGGATTAAAATATTACAACTTTTTTTATTTAAAAAAAATATTTAAATGCATTCTTCATTAGTGTTTCATTAATTTAGATAAATATAAATATAAAAAGCACAATAAAGCAATTATTGTCAATATGAAAGAGTTTTTTTTTTTTTTTTAAATGTTTTTGTGTTTTAAAGTGTTTTTATTTTATTTTTGTTATTAAAAATGTCTTTTTATTTTTAAAATCATTACTTTTTAAATGGATTTAAAATTATGGATTTTTTCACTGGATTAATAAACTTTTTTTTAATAGGTAAAAAATATTTAAATAAAATAAGATCGAATAAGCATGACAGTATTATCATTATAAAAGAAAAGCTGTTTCCTTTTTTTTTGTATTTTCCATTTTTATGCTATTTAATAATAATAATAATTTAATAAATTATTTTATATATATATATATATATATAATTTTTATGCTATTTAAAATGTTACTTTTTTTTTTTACATTTATTACATTTTTATATGGATTATTTTTTCACTGGATTAAAATATTACAACTTTTTACTTTTATTTAAAATATTTTAATTAATTATTTGATTAATTCTAGTTGAAACTGATCAAATAAGCATGACCGCATTATCAATATAAAATAACTTTCTAAATGTTTTTTAATTAGCAGTTTATTTTTATGCTCTTTAAATTTTAATTTTATCTTATTTCAAAGTAATACAAATTATATGGATTTTTTTTCACTGTATAATTTCAAAAATGTAACAAATTCTTGGAACGGATCAAATAAGCATGTCAGTATTGTCAATATGAAAGAGAACTTTTTAAATTTTTTTTATTTATTTATTTTTTTTTACATTTTATTTAATTAGCTTTTATGTTATTAAAAAAAATTTTTTATTTTTTAAATCATTACTTTTTTTAATGATTTATTTTTTTTAAGGATTTTTTTTTCAACTTTTTTTTTATATGTAAAAAATATATATATAATAAGCATGACAGTGTTATCAATATAAATGAAAACTTTTTAAAAAATTTTTTTTAACTTTTTTAAATGCCATTTAAATTTCTTTTTTTCACTGAATTGAAATATTAGAACTTTTTTATATATTTAAATGCTTTGATTCATTTTAGTTGAAATGGATCAAATTAGCATGACAGTTATTATCAATATATTGTATTTATTTATTTTATTATTATTCTTTTTTTTTAAATAATTAATAAAATTAAGAAATAAGTTTTGCATTTGCATTTTCAAACCCCTAACATCGCAATCAGTTATGAAAAGCAAGAACCGGTGTTGTTTGCTTTAATTTCAATATTAATAATGGTTTTATAAATGTAATATAATTGTTTTATGTAATAAATACAGTGAAAAAATCCATATAAAAAGTAATGATTTAAAAAAAAAATTGCTATTTTTTTTAACGAATATTTATTCACATTTTAAAAAGTTATCTTTCATATGGACAGTGCTGACATGCTTATTCAATCTGTTTCAACTAGAATTAATCAAAGCATTTAAATATTTTTAAACATTTAAAAAGTTTCCTATTTTAATCCAGTGGATTTTTTTATTTTCACTGTTTTCTCTGTGTTGTACATTTAGTGAAATACATTTTCCAAAAAAAAAAAAGGTTCCTGAAATCACATGTATGAACAACAATTCTGAGATATTTTAAGGTCAGTGTTTTATAAATAGCACCAAAAACTGTAACCAAAGTTCATCTAGAGCTGAAATCATCTGATGGCGAAATGTGGTCAAATGTCGTAATGCGATACACTGAAAATCACAGGCGTGCTTCAGATGAGGGAAAAGCGAGGTTAAAGGTCATCCTGTCATTAACGTCAGGCCATAGTGGCAATAATGGCTTCCTTCTCAGTTGTCCAAAGAGTCTCCAGAGACAGGATCCTCCGTTAGATGAATGTTTCGCTTTACAAACCGACCAAAAACCCGCAGACGGAGATCAAAGCTCTCCTGTGACAAAACTACAGGTTGATTGTCGATGCGCCGCCGTCGCGAGACATCGTCTGAATCGCGGCACGGTGCTCTCAGATGGTTGCGATCAGATGGATTAGTTTGCTTTGCTAATTATACAGGCCAGCCATTCAATAAAGAAGTCAGTAGTACCGCCAAGTCGATCGCCCTCTAATTTTGGCTTTGAGGGTCCCGTAACGACTGTAATTTGGAGCATATTTAACTTTGGTGTATCTTAAGTCGAAGCCACACGATCATGGCCTACTCGTACAAATTTCTAAACCTTCTAAGACATTTCCCCCACACATGGTAATTTAAACTTGGAGGGAACCGTTTGTTAAAAAGACTGGCATATCCATCCATTTTAAGTTTATTTATAGAGTGTATACGATCCAATTACTATCGCTCGAACACAAGCTCATCCGTTTTAGAAGCGCATATGAACGCCACAGAGAATAAAACTGCATTTTTGAGGGCTGCATTTTGGCCTGGTGATGTCCGTCTTCCTTGTTATGCGTTGCATGGATTTTGCTGAGCGAGTAAATCTGGACCTCAGGGCGAGGTTTTCCGTGACCTCTGGCGTTTAAGGCTTTTCTTTGGCTCTGATTGGCCTGCAGAACGTCAGCTGACTAACGATAGCAGCTCATCTTGTCTAACAGACTGTGGGTCAGGATAAGGGATGTCTTCTGTCCCTGAGCTCTATGGGAAGAGATGCCGGGATCTGTCACCTCAGCGGTTCCCACGAACTCGGCTTTGCCCGCGGGGGCTTCGAGAGCTGGGAATTTGTGGGACTGTCACAGTCACAGCTACGTCTTCATTTTTGTTGGTTAGTTTGGCTGTTGAGGGAATACAGTCTTATGTTGGTTGGCAAGAGTTGAAAAACCCAAGTGTATTTCCAGGCGCGCTGCTCATTAGCACCTATGGCAGGCTACTTGAATGTCGAGATAATCAACAACCAGGTTTATTAGATCATGAGCATTTCGGGTCTGTGTCTCTACTGCTTTGATGATTTCAATCAAATGTCCAAAATGGGTAAAAAGCTTCTCATCTATACTAAACTCCCCTCCTCGACACATATGATTTGAAGTCAATTAGTATGTTCAAAATGGCAACATCTCATGTTTGAGGATTTGTGCAGGCTACTATTTTTGGTAATCCTACCAAAGAATCCTATTTTTGTCCTATTTTTTTTTGGTCACTCAGTTCCATGAAAACCACTCTTTTTTCATATTTTTTTTAATAACTTTTTCTTTTTTCCTTTTTTTACATTTACAAAAAAACAAAAAGGTACACAAACATTCAAAAGTATAGTGAAACATAAATATTAAATATTATTACAATTTTAAAAATTAGTTTTCTGTCTATAAATAAAGTTTAAAATATATTTTAAACTGTAATTTATTTCTGTAATGGCAAAGCTGTATTTTTAACATTTCAGTCATTCATTCTAATATGTGTTCTATGGAAGCCCATTTCTGCCACTGAATAAAAAATAAAAAAGGGAAATTGCAACTTTTTATCTCACAATCTGAATTTTTTTTCTTTTTTTTTTACAGAGTTGCGTGATGTAAACACAATTAAGAGAACTCAATTTATAACTTGCAATTTTGACTTTATCTCGCAAATGCAAGTTTATGTCTCGTCATTCTGACTTTTTATCTCACAAAGATGAGTTCATAACTTGCAAATACAAGTTTATCTCGCAATTCTGACTTTTTCTCGCAAATACGAGTTTATATCTCCTCATTCTGACTTTATCTTGCAAATACAAGTTTATAACTCGCGGTTCTGACTTTTTATCTCGCAAATACAGGTTTGTAACTCGCGGTTCTGACTTTTTATCTCACAAAGATGAGTTTCTAACTCGCAAATACAAGTTTATCTTGCAATTCTGAATTTATATTGCAATTACGAGTTTATAACTCGCAGTTCTGACTTTTTCTCGTAAATACAAGTTTATGTCTTGTCATTCTGACCTTTTATATCACAAAGATGAGTTCATAACTCGCAAATACAAATTTATCTCGCAATTCTGACTTTATCTAGCAAATACAAGTTTATAACTCGCGATTCTGACTTTATCTCACAAATACAAGTTTATATCTCATCATTCTGACTTTTTCTCGCAAATACGAGTTTATATCTCCTTATTCTGACTTTATCTTGCAAATACAAGTTTATAACTCGCGATTCTGACTTTATCTCACAAATACAAGTTTATATCTCATCATTCTGACTTTTTCTCGCAAATACGAGTTTATAACTCATCATTCTGACTTTATATTGCAATTACAAGTTTATTACTTGCAGTTCTGACTTTTTTCTTGCAATTCTGACTTTTTTTTTTATCAGAATTGCGTGAAATAAATGTGCAGTTACGAGTAAAAATTATAAAGATATGTTATAAAGTCAACATTATGAAGATATAAACTCAAGTTCTGACTTTTTTCCCCACAGAATTACGTGATATAAGATTGCAGTTGAGAGTTATAAAGTCAAAATTATAAAGATATAAACTCACAGTTCTGACTTTTTTCCCCCCAGAACTGCATGATATAAACTCACAACTAAAAAGAAATAAAGTTCCTAGATCACTTGTAATTCTGACTTTTTTTTTTCTCAGAATTGTGAGATATAAACTTGCAATTGCAAGTTCTAAAGTCCAATTTTGAGGTGGAAAAAAAAGACTGATATGTTACCAGAATTGCAGAATAAAAATTAATCCCAGAATAAAAGTTTATATCTCACAATTTTAAGAAAAAGGAAGTCAGAATTGCTTATGTTTTAAATTTTTATTTTTTATTATTGTTTTTTATCTTAATGACTAGGTAGTGTGAATGAGAACTATCTGGTTAAAATGTAATTTCCGTCTAGCCCTGTTGCACACGTGTCAATATGGCTGAATTGTTTTATGGGCAAACACTGAGGGGGAAAAAATGTTTGTCCGTATACCCACTCAGACAAATCATTACTTCATGTGTCGTTGAGTCAACAAGCATGATAATTGGAAATATTTCAACATTTTTCCCCCTTCTCATTTCTTTCCATGTCGCAGTTTCAATCTAGATTATGCTTCAGATGTCTGTGAACAACATATTCCGTATACTGTACATAGTATGTCACTTTATCTTAAGTGAGAGTTTTGAACGCCCTGTATTGTCGCCTTTGCGAGACTAAGTACTATATTGAGTTTAAATAACACCCATGCTGTTTATTCGAGTAATTGCAGCTTCATGTATTACATTTGCAAATTTAATTCTAGTTTGTTAGAGAAAACGGCGACTAGTATTCAGTTTACAACATTAATAATAATAATAAAACTGTTTCTAGAGCAGCAAATCAGCATATTAAAATGATTTCATGTGACACTGAAGACTGGAGTAATGATGCTGAAATTCAGCTTTGCATCAGAGGAATAAATTCAATTTTAAAATCTATTCAAATGAAACTATTTTTTTTAAATTGTAAAAACATTCAAAATTTTAGTTTTTACAGTTGTTTTTCTAGTTTCATAAACTTTTTAAAAACTCATTTATTTCAAACTTTTGACTGCTAGTGTATGTTAGCTAGATGTTTTGAATTATACTTTAACATGGTGCTTTTACATCCCTAATGATATTATTAATGCATGTTTGTTTTGCGTTTTAGGCTTTGAATGAGCAGTGCTTGTTTGGACCCGCCGTCTTCTATAATAGGGGCGTCGAATGTGTGTTTCAACTCTAGTGAAGCCGAGAGCCGCCCACTTACCCTTAATCTCCCTCTCTCCCCGGCCCGGCCTCGTACCCATCCACTAATGTGTCTGGCCTTTTCTAAACCTGCTCAAGGTCAGATCCAATGTTGATTGTAAAACGCTGCATCTGATGATTACTAGGGGATTAAAGGTGGGAGAAAATAGGCAGATGACGAGCATTGCGATTGAGACGGGGGTGAAGCGGAGCTGGTGGGCAGCGCACAAGTTATATGCCTTTGGAGCTGGCACATGCTCAGCTGTTGGAGACTGGACCGCTTTTCCAGCCAACGTGTGAGTCATTCAGTAGAGATGCACCAGAAATAAACAGCCTCCCTGTTCTTCCTGGTTACAGGCCGGTCCCGCTCCCTCATGTGGTTTCTGTTCGGGGTGCTGGTGGTCTGGTGGGGTCTGAAGGGGGAAGCCTTGATGTGAAAAACAGGAGCAACGGCAGCATTTTGGGGTTTGAAAGATGTCATATTTAGTCAGGGCAGCTGACCCAATTTAATATCTTGTGTTTGGACTGCTGAACTGAAAGGGTTTGCTGCCCGTTTGAAGCCAAGAAATGTGTATTTAAGCAAGAAAAGAGTACACACCAGAGTGACCGATATCCAAAATGGACCCTTTTCTTTCTTAATACGCATTCCTGGTAACATTGTGAATGATTATACAAGTTATTCCACAGAAAAAAAGTTTGTATTCATGATCTTGCTCCCCCTCTAAAAACGACTTCCCTTGTTGGCTGACTCCATTTTTGTACACCCACTTTTCACAATCCAATTAATTCCAAATCCTATCCTAGCTTTTAATATCTTTTTTTTTTAAACTCAGAAATATGTCATATTTTGTATTTTATATTTGTATTTCTTAAGTTTTGTTTTAATATAATTTTAGATTATTATATTATTGATGTATAATTGTTTATATACAGTATGTGATATAAAGAATTATATATATATATATATATATATATATATATATATAAAATGTGTAAAAAAACAATAATTATTTTCTATGCAATATATAACTGATGTCATTTTATTTTGGTGTGTGTATATAAAAAGCAGTATTCTCCTCCATTAAGCAAAATTTATTTTATTTGTATACTTAAATTATATAGATTATATAGATTATTTTCTCTAAATTTTATATATATATATATATATATATATATATATATATATATATTTACACACACACACATGCTAAAACTTGCATTAATTCTAAAAAAAAAAACAATAAATATTTCCAAAATTAATAGTTGTAAATGAAATTATTAAATTAAAAATTGTATTAAAATAAGAAAACACTTTATTTAATATATAATTTAAGTAATTTTGAGTGTGTGTGTGTGTGTGTGTGTGTATATACACAAAGCAATGCAATCAGCAGTGTTCTGATTAATTTATATACAAATATTTATTATCGCAATATTCTATGTAATTTCAGCAAAATATATTTTACGTATAAACCAAAATTATTTATTTATTTTCTCTAAATATTTATATTTTAATATGTATATAATATAATTTATAATGTTTTTTTTATAATTGATGTACTTTTTAGCATATATAAATACATACTGTTCACATAATATATGCTAAAAATTACACCAATTAAAAAAAAAAAAACTATAAATATAAGCTAAATTACGTCAATTTTATATAAAATATAAAATATAAAAATGCAATAAAACAACAACAAAAAAAATGTAATATTCATTTTTTTTCCTTAATTCAACTAATGGGCTGTAACATTTCATGGTACTAATAATTTATTTATAAACCATTCTTATCTTTTTCCTTTGTCACTTTTGATGAACCAACTGTCTGCTGTGAAATGTCTCTTTTTGACAGTGGCAAAATGATTGTTATAGAACAGATAATTGGTGGTTAATTAGTGTATAATTGCTCAAGTTCATAGTCCTGATGCCAGCGAGCAGCGTTCTTTGAGCGGCACAAGCGTGGAAGCTGTCCACAGGATTGTGGCGCCACTGCGTGACTGTGGTTAGACAGCCTGACCACTCTGATTTCTCTGAGCCAGGATAACAATATTTCATATATATAACTTACCATCGCGGTGGCACCCTTTAAAAAGACGTATTGTCCTGAGAACAATCGCCACCCACTATAGACTGCCGTCGTGCTGTGAGGAGCCAAAGGAGTAGGCTCCGTTTCACAAACTTTTCAGCTACAGAAAAGGCAGCCGTCCCATCGGCAGAATAACAACACTCCCACTGGGGAAATGGGAAATGGGGCTTTTGGAGTGCTTTGACTCGTATGAACCCTGCCATGCTATTGTCTGCTAATCCGAAATGGCCAACGTGGAATCTGTTCCACGAAATCTACGTTTTTGATGATGGAAATTTGGCTACTCTAGCTAAAATGGGTGTTTTACAGACTGTCAGAATTGTTTTGTTTTGCATTACAAGCTTAGATGACCTGATGAATTGAATGTGAACACAATGACCCCAAACCATCAAAAAAACAGTAATATTGTGAAATATTTCTATGATTGAAATGAACAGTTTTCTGTTTAAATGTGTTAAAATTTACATTTTTTTTTTTTGTGATGCAAAGCTGAATTTTCCAGTCGTTAGTGTCACATGATCCTCCAGAAATCATTCTGATATGCTGATTTGTATTATTATTATTTTCAATGTTCAGAACAGTTGTGCTGTTTAGTATTTTTGTGGAAACTTTTATACATTTATTTAGGATTCTTTGAATAGAATGTTCAAAAAACAGTTTTATCTGAATAAAATAATAATAATAATAATAATTGTGACTTTATTTTACAATTCTGACTTTTTTTTTTCTCAAACTTTAGAAGTTTATATCTCACAATTCTGAGAAAAAATAAATCAGAATTGTGAGGGGGGAAAAAAACAATTCTGATTTTCAATTGTGGGTTTATATGACGCGTTTTTGAATTTATTTCTTGCAATTGTGAGTTTGTATCGCACAATTCTAAGAAAAAAGTCATAATTGCTAGAAAATATCAGAATTACGAAATATAAACTTGAATTTGCAAGAAAATAAAAACTCGTAATTGTGACTCGCAATTGTAGGTTTATACATCACAATTCTGACTTTATTTCTTGCAGTTGCGATTGTATATCACGCAATTCTGAGAAAAAAAGTCACAATGCATGATATAGACTATTTATATAGACTTAATTGCAAGAAATAATGTCAGAATTGCGTGATATAAACCCACAATTGGAGTTTATTGTTGGGTTTATATCTTGTTTATATTTCTCTCCATTGCAAGAAAAAAAGTCAGAATTACGAGATATAAACTTGAACTTGCCAGATACAAGCATAATAATTTAGACTCTTGTAATTGTGGGTTTATATCATGCACATCTGAGAAAAAGTCACAACTGCGAGAAAACAAGTCAGAATTTCGAGATCTAAACTCAAATTTGTGAGAAAAATTGAAAAACTTGTTTTTGACTCATTTGTGGGTTTATATCACACAATTCTGACTGTATTTCTCACAACTGTGAGTTTATATCATGCAATTCTGAGAAAAAAGTCACAATGCATGGTATAGACTCACAATTGCAAGAAATAAAGTCAGGATTGCATGATATAAACCCACAATTGGAGTTTATAGTTGAGTTTATATCAGTTGAGTTGTTTATAATTCTGACTTTTTTAAATTCTGAAGTCAGAATTATGATATATAAGCTCGAATTTGCCTGATAAAAGAAAACTTGTAATTTTGTCTCTTGCAATTGTGGGTTTATATCATGCAATTCTGAGAAAGAAGCCAGAATTGCAAGGTTTTATTTCACAATTCTGACTTTATTTGTGAGGTTATATTTAATGATTTTGAGAAAAAAGTCAGAATTATTATATATATATATATATACTAAATATATATATAAACTCGGATTTGTGAACAAAAAGAAAAACATGTTATTCTGACTCACAATTGTGGGTTTATATCACACAATTCTGACTTTATTTCTTGTAATTGTGAGTCTATATCATGCTAATCTGAGAAAAAGTCACAATTGCAAGAAAAAAAGACAGAATTTTGAGATATAAAAAAAAGAATAAAAAATGTAAAAAAAAAAAAAAAAAGCTCTTGTTTTTGACTCAATTGTAGGTTTATATCTCACAATTCTGACTGTATTGTCAATTCTCGCAACTGTGAGTTTATATCATGCAATTCTGAGAAAGAAAAAAAAAGTCAATGCATATAGACTCACAATTGCAAGAAATAAAGTCAGAATTGCATGATATAAATCCACCATTGGAGTTTGAGTTTATATCTTATATAAATGTGAGTTTATATCACACAAATCTGAGAAGAAAAGTCACAATTGCGAGAAATAAACTTGAATTTGCAAGAAAAAATAAAACTTGATTTTGACTCTTGCAATTGTGGGCTTATCACACAATTCTGGGGAAAACGTCATAATTGCAAGGTTTTATCTCACAATTCTGAGTTTATATCTCATGATTGAGGAAAAAAAATTATGAGATATAAACTCGAATTTGTGAGTAAAAAGAAAAACTTGTTATTTTGACTCTCGCAATTGTGGGTTTATATCATGCAATTCTGACTTTATTTCTTGCAGATGTGAGTTTATATCACACAAATCTGAGAAATAAAAGTCACAATTATGAGAAATAAACTCAAATTTGCAAGAACAAATAAAACTTGTAATTTTGACTCTTGCAATTGTGGGTTTATATCATGCAATTCTGAGAAAAAAGGTCATAATTGCAAGGTTTTATCTCACAATTCTGACTTCATTTGTTAGTTTATATCTCATGATTGCGAGAAAAAAGAAAAACATATTTTGACTCGCAATTGTGGGTTTATATCACGCAAATCTGAGAAGAAAAGTCACAATTGCAAGAAAAAAAAATCAGAATTATGAGAAATAAACTTGAATTTGCAAGAAAAAATAAAAGTTGTAATTTTGACTTGCAATTGTGGGCTTATCACGCAATTTTGAGAAAAAAGTCATAATTGCAAGGTTTTATCTCACAATTCTGACTTTATTTGTGAGTTTATAGCTCACGGCTGTGAGAAAAAAGCCGGAATTATTAGATATAAACTTGTTTTTTTGACTCTCGCAATTGTGGGTTTATATCATGCAATTCTGACTATATATTGCAGATATGAGTTTATATCACACAAATCTGAGAAATAAAATTGTGAGAAAAGTAAGAATTATGAGAAATAAACTCAAATTCGCAAGAAAAAAAAACTTGTAATTTTGATTTAGAATTGCAAGGTTTTATCTCATAATTCTGACTTTATTTGTGAGTTTATATCTCACGTTTGTGAGAAAAATTGATGAATGATTTATTAGATGATAATTTTCTGTTACATTTATAAATATTTAATTTAATGAATTTTTGCTGAATAAATGTATTGGTTTATTTATTTAGAAAGTTTTGAACAGTTGTCAAAGTCACATACAAATTGTAATGGCATTGCATTAGATAACAAAATTTCATTTATTTTAAGTGGACTGTTGCACTTAAGACATTTATTTTGTGTTTAAAATGCAGACAAAAGTGTTGCATTAGTGATGCTTTAATGGAACTTTTTACCTGTTGCTTAGAAGTAATTGCAAAAATAGTTAATAAAACTTTTGTGAAAAGCTTTTCTTTGGAGATGCCCTCGGTTTGATATTCTATAACGCAATGACGTTTGTTATGTGGCTTAAGTGCCTAAATACTTCACTGTATGTCACTCCAGTTGTGACCTTTGACCTTGCATTGCTGAGTGATGTCAGTCATGCAGTCTTTCAGTAGAGGTCACCCTTTATTCAGATCCATGTGTCACACAGAACAAGGGTTCCACCGTGTGAAGCGTGCTCACGTTTGTGCCACACAGGCCCTGGGTTGTGGTTTACGGCTACGTAAAGATTTACGGATAAGACTAGGAATGCAAAGATCAGCTCAGTGACGCAGCACTGGAAAAAAATTCTCCATTGCCTGAGGCTATACATAAATTTCACATTTGCTACACTGTTCTCACAACACTGTTGACCATTCAGTTATAAACAAAGAACTAACTAACTTGCACCGTAAAGCGGGTCATAATTCTCTTCACACTCATACGGCTGATTTGGTCATCTAGGGAGCAGCAAAGAGTTAAGCGCTCTCTGGTTTCAGCAAAATGAACTTTAAATGGTCACAGACAGATTAATAAAGACCCAGTAGTTTATTTTAGTAAAGTGCTGCCTGCTAAGTGTAGAATCTCAATTTTATGGATCAAACTTAAGATTCACATTTGTATAGAGTGACTACAAACACTGACTATAGATTCAGTTTGAAGTTTTGTAATGCAAAGTGATTTGTTGTGGTGGATGGGTGGTTAAGGTATTTTAGGCAATTGCTAGATGGTTTCTTCACTTGAAGTTTAAAAAAAGTTAATGCGTAACTATATATATATATATATATATATGTGCGCATACATGTGTGTGAATTATATAATTCTAATGTTGTTTATAGTGTATAATTTGATATATTTGTGTATGTGTGTGTAAATTTTTTTATACAAAATATATATTTTTTGTTTTTCTTTCTTTTCTCTAAATATGTCATTTTTAATTATATAAAAATAAAAAATTCTATAATTGATGTATATTTTTGTTTATGATATATAGTTTATATATTTAAATAATATAAAAAAATATATTTTTATATATATTTTATATAAAATATTTTAATACAAAATATATTTTTTTGTTTTTCTTTCTTTTCGCTAAATATGTATTTTTAAATTTTAATAAATAAAAATTATATAATCGATGTATAGTGTTGTTTATGATGTATAATTTTATATATTTAAATAATGTAAAAAAATTCATACCCACGTGTTTGTGTGTGTAAATTATATACATATGAAAACTAAAAACTTTTTATACAAAATCTTTTTTGTTTTTCTTTCTTTTCTTTAAATATGTCATTTTAAATTTTAATAAATAAAAAATTATATAATTGATATATTTTTGTTTTTGATGTATAATTTATTTACATAGTTAAATATAAAAAATAATTCCATACCCATATATGCATATACATTTTTTGTTTTTATTTTTTCTCTAAATATATATTTTTAAAATGTAATGTATAAATTTATATATTACGATGTATATTATGATGTATAATTTATTATTAAAAATTAACTTATAAAATATAATAAAAAATAATTTATATATTTTCTCTGTATCCTTTAATTGTAATTAAATTAAATTAATTTTTATTTTTTTTATTTTAGTAACTTATTATTTTCTTAATTTTTTTTTAACTAAAACAAATAAATATAACATTAATAAATAATAAAAAAAAAACATAATGCACATATTATATTCTTTATTCATCTCTATTAAGTGTACACAACAACAAATCTTGAAAGAAATTCACAATAATAAATATTAAATATATAAATAAATACAAGTTCTCTCAGTTGGATGATATCCCTCATTAAATTGTGCTCTGGGAGGGAACAGGACCTCTTCCCAAATTAACCAGCGCAGTCTGGAGCTGATGGGAAAAGTCATTATGCGACACAAACGGCATATAAAACGGCAAGTTTCAATGTTCTTTGTAGCTCAGTAAAACATTACATTCCAAGAAATAATTATGCGAAATGGCTCAATTTAGAGGGATAATTACTTATTCTTTGACTTCCAATTTTAGAGCGGAACATGCAAAACAAAAGAAAGTACTGTACGTCAGGCCGCAGCTCAAAATTAAAATGTTCCATCTCCGATGAAAACCTTTCTATGTCCTTCGCCCATCATCTACGCATACTGTACAAACGTATTTGAATTATTCAAATCTTGCCCTTACCGTGACAGAGATTTAAATAGTTAACAGTTAAATAGAAAACAAATATTGCATGCTGATGACAAAAAACAAACTCAAGCCAAGCTGATGACACAAGCTGATTACGATACGGTCACGCTTGGGACTCAAACCAAACAAAGCCGTTCCTATAGCACATTCAAATAGTCTAATATGTTGAGCTTATCTGTCTGAAGCAGTCTATTTGTTAACAATCTCAAGATGCGTCCAGGCTTTCTATCTGAACGCTTTGGCCGTCTGATGGCTGTCACTGAGGGCAAAACTTATCTATCGTAAACACTCAATACAGATAAAGTCCATTGTAAGCTGTCTGCTTCAAATCTGTGCGCAAACTTTCTCACACTGTCGGATACGTGACGGCTTTCCCGCAGGTTTGTTAGCTTTTTGCTACGTTTGAGATGATATGCCTCCTGTTACAGTCAATTTGTTTAGTATAAACTCAAGTAACAACTGAAAAGGTAAACTTTTGGTTGGGTTGCTAAACAACTAAAGATTGTTTAGGAACACATGGAGCTACAAACCTCGTTCTTCCGTCGTTAGGTTTGATTTTCCAATCCATCTGCGTAACATGGCCATTATTTGCCTCTTGAATATAGAGTTCTGCAGTGATGACACATTATTGTAGGCCAACCCAGAAGTTTGTATCACCCTGGATCCCTCAGCAAGAAAACAATAGGATTTTTCCACTGGCTTTTGGAATGTTATGGAAAGTAAACCCTGACCAACAAAAGCTTATGATTCTTACATCTTGGGTTCCGTAAATGAACACACTTTTATAAACTTTTATAAATTCTGGAGCCTAAATACAATGACTTTAATGTCAGCAGTCAAACTGAAAGTTTGAGTTAGAATAGTGTGCCAAAGCATTATGAGGCTGTAATGTCCTGACAACCTCTGTTTTCCAATTTAGACACTTGTTAGCCACCGTCTTTTTCAACACAGGTAAAAGCTTTAATATGTTGTGGATATGGATATGTTGTGCAATAATATGTGACATTTCTTGAGCTTGTGTTTCAGCTATTTAACCAAAAACCCAATTCAAAAAGGGTTAATTTTCCATTTTTCTGTCATATTTATCACCCTGATATATACTGTATTTAACCCCAGAGTAGCATTGAGATGCACATATACCTTAACACATGAATACCAAACAAATGTTATTTCAGGAAAAATATTAACCATACGCAAGCTAACCAACTGTGACAGCAGCAGCATTAAAAATGACGCAGTAAAATGCATAAGAAATGGTCATTTTTAATAATATTTAAATAACACATTATTATTTCAAGCTTGCTGGAAACATCCTTTAATGCCAAAAATAGTCAGAAGACTCAGTTTGGAAAGTTGGGACAATATTTGAACCTTTGAAAAAAAAAAAAAAAAATGTTTGAGCATTTTTTAACAAAATAAAATGTTTTATTTAATCTATTTTTTTTTAGAAACGCTTTTAAAAATTGCAAGTAGATTTTTTTATACTTTAATGCAATGGATACTACTACTATTACCATACGTAATAAGCGATACATTAGCTATTATACGTAATAGACTAGAAAATTATTTTTCGATATTGTAGATGGAGATTAATGGAATACATTTTACCAAAAAAAAAAAAAATAATAATAATAATAATAAAAATATTGAAAAAGTAGAAAGTAACAGAATCAATGATGCAAACTTCTTTAAAAATATGAGCAGACAGCAAAAGTGCCATTTTTCTTTCTTTCTTTATTTTTTTAACTCTGATGCAGACAAATTGATAATATTACTAAATATTACAGGGATAGTTCAGCCAAAAATTAAAATGTTGTCAGTAATTACTTACCCTCATGTCGCTCCAAACCCGTAATACCTTCGTTCATTTTCAGAGCACAGATGTAGATATTTTTGATGAAATCCGAGAGCTTTCTGACCCTGCATAGACAGCAATGCAACTGACATGTTCAAAGTCCAGAAAGGTAGTAAAGACATTGTTAAAATAGTCCATGTGACATCACTAGTTCAACCGTAATGTTATAAAGCAACAACATCACTTTTGTGTACAAAGAAAAAAAAAACTTTATTCGACAATTTTTGTAGTTTCATAACATTACAGTTGAACCACTGATGTCACATGGGCTATTTTTACAATGTCCTTACTACCTTTCTGGGCCTAGAATGTGCCAATTGTGTTGCTGTCTCTATGCAGGGTCAGAAAGCTCTTGGATGTCATCAAAAATACCTTATTTGTGTTCCGAAGATGAACAAAGGTATTACAGGTTTGGAACGACATGAGGGAATCTTTATTTTTGCATGAACTATCGCTTTAAGTGTCTTGTTTATCCACTTACTGTGGCCAGGATGTCAAATGTAAATGCAGGAGGAAGCAGTCTATCGTGCAAAATTAATGGCCTAATTGTATGTTTACAGATTTCTGTATCCTTGTTTACGGAGCACTGGTGCACGCGTGCGTGTGTGTTGTCCTGGGGCAGGGTCACTTTAATGCCCTTGCTGAGGCCTGTCAGCTATTAGCTCAGCTATGTGACCATATGTGAACACTTGGCCCTTTGACATGCCAATGACTGTTGCCTGCTCTCCAAAAGATGTACGCTTTCCGCTCTCCAGTTCCAGTGTTTAAAGACGCCAAACCGTATCTGTGTGAATATCAGGTGCAATTGTTCGGGAACAGTCTGATGAAGTGTATTTTTGTGGGTTTCCTAATGTTAATGTGTGTGTGTCTGTATGAAAATATGATAAACTAATTCAAAATTTTATTAAAAATGTAATTTTTTTAAAAAAAGCAGTACCATATGCTACTTTAATGAACACTATTGATCCCAATGATCCGGTCCTTGAGCGGAAACATTTCATGTGGCCACCAGCACACATTGGCTTCAGACATGAGTGCACCACCTGTTTCTGAGGATTGTTACTACAGTACCTGTTGTTTCTGTTGACCCAGGCTGACACTTCAAAGTCCTGCTTCACATTGCTGACATGCTAGCCTGTACTTGCAAGCATTCTTACATGAATGCACTGCAGACAGCTGAGGCCAGTATAAACTTCATAATGGACTGACGTTGGCATTCGCCTAAGTCTTTCAGGAGGGACTGTGAATGCAGTTTGACAAATGCTAGCTGACATAATGACAATGGAAAATGTCTGTCATTTGTTATCCTTTATTACATGGCACTCTAAAATACTTGATTTTTATTGGTCAATTGCAGGATTCTGTATTCAAACATTTTTAGTATAGTGATCGCTAAACAGTTATATCATTCGTCTCACATAATAAAATCATTTAAACTAATATAAATATGTAGTCAGACATTGGAGTGTGCTGCTGTTTTTTGTCAGTCTTCTGAGGAAGATGTCATTTACTTGTTTGACAATGCACCCAGAGAAATTATTTATGTTCCTAATCACATTTAAGTGGCTTTTCTTTCTGTTTTAAAGAAAAGATTTCTTTCTTTGAACTGTTTGACTACTCAAAAGAGAAAATATAACTCAATTAATTTGTTTTTCCTGCTAGCTAAATTTCACATACATAAACACATACATATCCTGTCTCTATGCCTCTCTTTTCTTCTTTATTCAAGTTGATCTAGACAAGTATATGGAAACTATCCAAAATTCAGTTAATCTTGAAGCATGTTCCCTGTCTATGTTTCGATCTAAATCAAATGTGAACACACTCCAAAGTTCCGAACGGAGTCAAAAGACTCACAAGCCTGCTCCGAAGTTCTGTTCTAAATCAAATGATTCGCGATACTCACTTCATCTGATCTGAATCAAATGATTTGTGATCAGTGTTTCGAATTTCCGATGATTCGCGATCCACACTCTGTAGTCCTGATCTGAATAATCATACGTGAACCATCATTTCAGATTGGGACTTTTGAGCACGGATCATTAAATCGCAAAATGGTTTGCAAACCTGCTCTGGAATTCCAATCTGAATTAAAAGATTCACAAACCATCATTTCAGATCTGGGCATCGGAGCGCGGAACGTGATTCATTCAGTTCACTAAATGATTTGTGAACCCGCTCAGAAGTTCTGATCTAAATCAAATTATACACAAAGTTCTGATCCAGTTCCGGTCTATATCAAATATTACGTAAAGTACCGATCTAAATCAAATGATTTGTGAACACACTCCACAGTTCCGATGAAGTCCCGATCTAAATCAAATGATTTGCGGGGTCTCGCATAGTCCCAGTCTGAATGAAGAATCGTGGACCATCATTTCAGATTGGAACTTCGGAGAGTGTTCATGAATCATTTCAGATCGGATAGAATCCCGCTGCGAAGTTCCGTTCTAAATCATATGATTCGCGGTATGTGCTCCGTTCGATCTGAAATGATTCGTGAACCATCTCCGAAGTTCAGATCTAAATCAAATGATTTGCGATCCACGCTTCAGTCCCGATCTGAATAATGATTCTCAAAGCATAATTTCAGATTGGGGCTTTGGAACACGGATCGGGAATCATTCAATTTGCGAAATGATTCGCCAACCCGCTCTGAAGTTCTGATCTAAATAAAAAGATTCACCAAGCAGCTACAAAGTGCTGAACTTAATCATGTGATTCGCGATACGTGCTCCGAATTACCGACCTGAATCAAGTGATTCGCAAATCCACTCTTATCTAAATCAAATTATTCGCAATACGCGATCTGTCAGGATAAGTCCCGATCTGAATCAAATGATTCATGACACGAGAATCGATTGGAGTGCTTCGAAACAGTGAATCTTTTTGCAACGCAGTGGTTTAACCTATTGAGTTTCTAAAAGCTCAGTTTAACCCATCACGCGCATCAAGCGATGTCGAAATTCATAAATGAATAGCTCGTTTGTTCTTTTTTTTTTTTTTTGCTATCGCTTGAACTGAATGATCGAAGTCACGAGTTTGAATCAATCGGAGTGTTTCCAGCGTTAATGAGTCTGACTCACTCATTTGAGTTGGTTTGTCTGTTCCTCCGCTTCTCGCGTCTTCAGCCATGTTTACGCAACACAGTAAGTATTACTACTTGCTAAGCTCGTTAGTTTTATGACAGATGAGATAACTGATGTCTCAGTAAGCGAAAAAAGTATGATGTTTGCGAATTAAATATCCATTTTCCAACGACAACGTTCAACAAAAATCTATTCAGGTAAGGTTAACAGTTTGCTGCTAACTAGTGAAGCTATTAAAATGACCAGTTGCACCTCAAAATACATATTAGATGGAAACATTGTGCATTATGATCGAGTTTGTAGCTTAATTTACTGTATTTTAAGCAGTTTGACCACTGCAATTCAGTTGGTGAACGTTCAAAAGGAAATCAGTTATTTCATACCATTGAAGTGAATGTAAGTTTAATTTATATATATATAAAAATATTAGAGAAATTATTGTTGTATCTGATTGTATTAGTCTATAGAGTGATAGTCAATCTAAAAAGAGCAAATGCGAGAAGCAGATGAACACATAACAGCATAACAACATAAAGTTAAATAAGGTAAATTTAACTTAAAATTTAACTGTGCACATATGTTTAAACACTTCAGCTACCTTATATGTTCTCACTTAATCCATGTATTAAATGTACATCTGTGAAAGTGCATAGTGGTCTAGCATATTTACTTTAATGTCTCAGGTAATATCCCTGGTATGACTTATTTCAGATGCATCTGAAAGTACAACAACAATGGTTACTTAGACTACACATATGTATAATTGCTTGATTAAAATGATGGTTTAGGGACAATTCAGTAAACAATGGATATTTGTAGGGACATGTACCTAGGTTCCCTACTAAATTCCACGCCCTTGATAAAAACTGCTTTATATATTCTGTCCCACCACTGTTATCAATATGTATTTTTAACAGTACTGAAAGTGCTAATTTCCCAATTTTTGCTTCCGTAGGACGAATCTAGCGCTGGCACAGGTCTCACGAAAACGTCTGTGCTGAGATATGCTGAGAACTAAAGACGAAACAGGCGAGCACAGAGCCGTTAAGGAAGCCATCTGTTCTCTGTAAGAGGAAATCAAGCCGTCGGATGATAAACAGTTGGAACGTGTCGTGAGGCTTGTTCATCTACACTATCAGAGAATGAGATGGGACGAAAAACCAGCACCTGTCACTCACACTGATAGCGTCTATCTCACTGGAGAAGTGTCTGGAGCCCTGTGTGGTCTTCCTAATGGACGCCCCGCTCCTGTGTGACGCTAACCAGCCTTTTCTGCGTCTGCATGCTGTCTGTGCTTTTGCCAACAGTTGGTCTGAACTGGAAGCAGCAGAGGTTTGGTGAAAACGCCCAATGACAGCTTCCTTTTTCTTGGCAGATCTGAAAAAGCACAACTTTCTGTGGCTTGTATAATATGTGTGATGTTGGATTTTATTTTGCATGCCCAGTAAAATTATTAATACATTAAAAAATGTATTTTTTATGTATTAATACAAAATATATATATAAAAAAAATGCATATAACAAAATGATTAACAATGTAATAAAATAAAAATTGAAAGTATAAAATAAAAGCGAGTTAAAAATATTAATAACATAGCCTGTATGAATAAATAAATGTCTTGTTTTGTGTTCCACAGAAAAAGAAAATCATCATAAAAGAAAATCAAGGTTTGGAACGATATAAGGTGAGAAAATGACTTTAATACAAAATTAATTTACCATTAACTGAAATTTCACTGGTATTAGTGCTGTTAACTACCAAACTTCTGTTATCAAGACAAACACTAGCGCACAGTATCCTGTGGATAGAAATGTTCTGGACAGACTTTGTCATCGTTAGATTGCATCAGTCACACAGTTGGAAAATTCTGTCACCGTTGCATTTGACGTGTGAGTCGTTTTCATGTGCTCGGCTGTCACATGACAGCAATGATGGAGATAAATAGAGGAAACTGCAAATTGTAATCTAAGAATCTGTGAGAAAAACCACTGTGCATTTGTCATAACCGTCTAGATTGTGACCTGTCCGGAGCGCAGACGTCTAAATATGAAAGTAGGGCAGATTGCGATGCAGCGGGGGCCGTTCGGAGTGGTCTGCGGCGGGAGGCGTTCATTAGAGAGGCTCGGGCTGCTTCAAATATCCACGTCGATGACTGTGGCTGTGTGGTTTCTTAGTTTCGGATGATTCCAGTCTCAGGTGACACAGATCAGGCACTATTAAAGGAGTCTTCCGACCACAGTTTGCTTTGGCGGAGGCCCTGACGTGAAGCATGAGGCTGGACATGCGTCTTTTCCACACCGTGGCACAGCTCCACGCGTTTGTGCACTGCTTCTTTGGATTGTGGTGGAAAAAAATCCTTCCTCTTTTGAAACTGAGACTCATACACGAGCGAAACAAACCATACGTACCTTATGTGATATGTTCCAGTATGATGTCGGTGAAATGTGGTTTTTGTTTGTTCTCTGCAGCAAATAAACCGACAGATGTTGTGGAAAAGATCCAAAGACAAACATTCAGATAATTTGGACAGGATTTGCAGCGTAATTCTTTTTAAAATGCAATTTTGGATTCATATTTCATCAAATATCTACAGTATACTCCTAAAAATAAAGGTTCCAGAAGGAGATCCATAGAATAATTATTTTTGGTTCCACAAGAAACCTTTCAGTGATCAGTTCTTAAAAGAAGCATTTTTCCCCAAAATGGAATTTTCACAACAACACTCTTAAAAATAAAGGTTCCAAAATAACTATTTTGGGTTCTTAAACATGTTGTGAAAAACATTTTAATTTTCCATTATAAAGAACCTTTTGTGCAAAGAAAAGCTTCCATGGACAGTAAAGGTTCTTAATAGTATGACAGATGCCAATAAGAACCTTTATTTTTAAGAGTGAACACCATAGAAGATCCACTTTGGATTCTGCAAAGAACCATCAGTGGATGATTCTTAAAAGAACCATTTTTTGTTAGTATGAAGAACATCTAAAAAATCTTATTCCACTATAAAGAACAATGGATGTTAAAGGGTCTTCATGGAACCAAAGATCTTAAAAATGAAAAGGTTCTTAAAAAGGTTCCAAAAGGGTGTTTTCATGCCACTTTTGGTTATCCAAAGAGCCTTTCAGTGAATAATAATAATCTAAAGAACCTTCCAAAGGTTATATTGATGGAACTATCAATGCCAATTTAAGTGTGAACACCATAGAAGAATCACTTAGGGTTCAGCAAAGAAACTTTTAGTGACTGTTCTTAAAAGAACATTTTTTTCTTACTGTGAAGAACATCTAAAGAACCTTATTCCGCTATAAAGAACTTTTTGGCCAATGGATTGGTTCCATGGATGTTAAAGATTCTTCATGGAAACAAAGATGCTAATCAGTCTTAAAAATAAAGGTTTCGAAAGGGTGTTTTTGCAGCGATGCCATAGAAGAACCATTTTTAGTGCCCCAAAGAACCCTTCAGTGAAAAGTTCTTAATAGAACCATTTTTTCTTAGTGTGAAGACATTTTTAATAATCAAAGGTTCCACTGATGTTGAAGGCTCTTCATAGAGCCATCAATGCCAATAAAGAGTGTAGAGAAATATGTTTGCTAGAGGTTGAGTGTTGTCTGGGAAATGCTGGCGAGCCGTGTTAAAGTCTCCAGGGCATCTTAGCGCAGCAGGTGAAGCCTCCCTCACGGCAGATAAGGAATCTCAGAAACATGCGACGGACTCCAGGCATGCGCGGCAGCTCCACAGCAGGAGATTACTTTACACTCCATCATGGCTTTCACAGTAACTCAATCCACTGAACAGCTAAGACAAGCTCCTAAGTGCAGAGATATTAGTTCCTGCCAGTTCCCATCATGCACCGTTATCACAGATTCTGTGCAGAAGCTGCTTGTTGAAAATTAGCACTCGGTGTAATTGTCGTAGAGGTAGACTGAAAGCAAGGTTTTGACAATAAATGCTAAAACTGCACATTTCACGCTTAAAACAATGTTTGATTTGAAATAAGGTGTTCGCTGTCATGTTTATTATTTTCTATTTTAAGCAATCTCTGTGATTTAAATCTTTCTATTTTTATAAAATGGTTCATAATGAAACAAAATTTACTTACTCAGTGGAACATCAATGGTAAAATCCTAAAGAAAATCCTGGCTGCTCATTTCTGTGCATATGGCCTTTTAGGATACTTTTATATTGTTTTAGAGGGCGTTGACTCTCATTTTCATAAAATAAGAAGTCATAATATTCTTCAAAAATTCACCTTTTATGTTGAAATTCATACCATTTGGAAATGGTGACAAAATTGTAATTTTCCGTGGGAGCTGTTCCTTTTGTGCTTAAGTCTGAGGTTCGTTTCTTCCCGTCAGATAATTGATCCATTAATCGGGGGCTGGAGATAAGGCTTCTAATCAGAACCACATTAGCTAGTACTTCCTGCTGTCATTCGGCCTCATGTATGGAGTTCTGCTCATCATCCAAGGGTCATCAGGGGCCGCGACCCCTAGCTGTGATCCCTCAGGCCCAGAGTAATGGCTCCACTGCAGGATGGCCAGACGTCACGTAGTGTCCCGCACCCCCCGATTCCTCCATGCAACGTCAATCCACAGTCATTTCCTAAAAAAGGTGTTTGTGTGTTAATTAAGACCGAGGAAAATCCATTTTCCCTGCAGTACGTCTTGAAGACGGTGTTTGAATTTGATTGAGGCTGATGCAAATTCTCTTTAAGTTTAAGGTTTTCCGCATGAAATGCACTGGCATCCATGAGGTGGAAAAGATAAGGCTCTGTTTGTTATAGAAAATGCGTTGTATTTGTTTTGATTACCTGCTGGGTTCTCGACGGACTTACTTTAGGCCACAGTTTACACAGCGCCAAAGAAAGAATTGTGTGTGTTTCATATGATGTACACTGTCCAGATGTTTATTATCCTGTCAAAAGCACTTGGCCGAAAAGTGACGAGAACGAGCGAATGTTTACTTTGCACTTTCTGGAGGATGCCATTAGAAAAATTTAATTCGAATCAAATTACGATCTGGCACGTATGCTCTTTCAGCACGGTTGTATTTAGCATATTAGTAGAGAGCGGCTTTTATAAATGACACAGTAAATGTACCGTGAAAAACCCATGAAATCCAGGACATGTGATGCAATCGGAATACTCACAAAGTACCTCAGGAACGCACACATCCTGTTAGCAGCGGTTCCGTAATTTCGGGCTGTGCAAACACGTAGAAAGGAAAGAAAAGCACAAGTTGTCTGGCCTCTGAAAATGATGGGCCCAACTGACAGTGCATCATTTTATGCCATGAATATGAGTATTCAGCTGATGTCTCCAAATGAACCTTGAACAAAAAGCTATTGAGAACCAAGAATGAGGCTCTTCTAGGTAATGGTAGACGCCGGGCTCAATGTTTGTGCCTTTTTTTTTGTTGGAGTTTATTTGTTCACCACATTGGTTGCATGACAGCAACAAGAAATAGGTCATTCTATGAATCAGCAGTCTTGTCTACTGTGATAGGAGGTTGTTCTGACATTTTTTTAAACATTGTTTCAGGTAAATAATGTGTTGAGTTGTCACGTATCTAAGGCTAATTAAATTAAATTATTTATGTATTTATTTCAAAAACAATAAATAATATTTACTGAGACCAAACTTTTGAATGGAAGTGTACATGTCAAAGTCAGAGCTGAAAACGTCTTGAAAAAAAAAAATCTTTTTCCAAACAAATTGAATGTATGCAAACTGTATAATATCCAAGGTAAACTTTTTTACCTTTTACCTTTTTTTCCAGTAATTGTGCAGTTAATTATCATATTGTATTTTCAGAAAGTTTTGGAATATTTGTCCTCTCCCCAAATTTGTTACACACAGTAATAAAATTTAATTAGAAGGGTTATATTGACCTATTAAGATTTTGCTTGCATCTAGATTGTAAATATATATATATTTTGCTATTTTATAAAAAAAAATTCATAACAAATACATTTTTAACATTCCACGTTTCGGTACTGACAGTAATGCTTTGCTAGTGACCATATCACAAGTAGCATACTAAAATGCTACAAAAAAACATTGCATAACTACTAAAATTATTTATTTTCCCCAAATATGAGGATTATTTTTTTCATACCGAAACAATGATGCCATGTTTC
The DNA here is from genome assembly GCA_033026305.1 of Cirrhinus molitorella. Lineage (NCBI taxonomy): Eukaryota > Metazoa > Chordata > Actinopteri > Cypriniformes > Cyprinidae > Cirrhinus > Cirrhinus molitorella. The sequence continues at coordinate 9,610,944 of CM065139.1, forward strand.
AGTAGTGACTGTTTCGGTAGTAACAATTCTATGGGAAAACACTGAAAAAACAATTTAGATGCTTTTGAACCTAGCTCAAACATGCTAACCAGCACATGGTTAGCTAACACAGTTCTGAACAGTGGCACATATATAAAAACTAAATGTTATGGAATAACTCCCAAAAAAAAGTCAGAAAAATTGCAGAAAAAAAGGTGTTTGGTAGTGGCATTCTTTAAGATTAAAAAAAAAAATAAAAAAAATAATATATATATATATATATATATATATATATATATTATTTTTTTTTTTTTTACCTTTGAACACATTTACCTCAAAATAGTAATACCTATCTCTGTACACCTTGTAGATATGAGAGAGAGGTACACAGGAATATTTCCTTCTCAAATACATTTACGGGTTTAGTTAATATCAGTCTCAACCAATGGACTAAATCACATACTGTTTTGGTAGTGACATGAAAAAAAAACTTTTTTTTTTTTTTTTTTTACATAAAGCCATCTCCCAATTGAAAGTACCCAATAAATGATGATTTTATATATATTAAGCTTACTAATATTTTAAATATTATTGTAGGTTTCAATAGATAATAGAAGGATCTTAGTAAACATCTAAGATTTAAATACTTAAATGTTGTTTAAATGTGTTTTTTGTTTGTGTAGCTGTAGTTTGCACCAATTCTGTAAAATGGCCCATATATAA
>CM065139.1:9616645-9884145 GCA_033026305.1 Cirrhinus molitorella
CTTTATGTTTAGCCCACATGTTGTGGAGGATTTTCTCTTTCCCAAAAATGCTAGTTAATGTTATCCCATTGAACTACTAACTGACAACTTCCCCAAAATGATGGGTGGATTACTTACAAATTGTAGTTTGTTACTGATTCCAAATTACATGACAAAAATTTTAGTTGCTAATGTAATCCATTACATTAGGTACATGAGGTACACTGTAAAAAAACAATTGGTTGAGTCAACTTAAAATTTTAAGTTCTGTCAACTCGAAAACAGTTTAGTTATCTTAAAATGTTACTTTTTACTAAGTGACAACTTAGATATTTGAGTTTATTCAAATTACAATTTTAAGGCAGCCGAGTAACAAACACCGCTGTTAAGTTTAACAAACATTTTTAGTTTAGTCAACTCGAATATCTAAGTTGTCACTTGGTACAACTTAACATTTCAACTTGAATAAACTTATTTGAGTTGACTGAACTTAAAATTTTTAGGCAGCAGGATAACAAATTATTTTAAGTTGATCCAACAAATTGTGTTTTTTTGTTTCAGACTACTCTTTAATTACATTTAGATTACATTTGACCTAACTTGTTTATCACATACACTGTAAAAAAAAAAAAAAAAACAATTTGTTGAGTCAACTTAAAATGATTTGTTACCCTGCTGCCTTAAAATGTTAAGTTCAGGCAAGTCAAATAAGTTAATTCAAGTTAAAATGTTAAGTTGTGATAAGTGATATTCAAGTTGACTTAACAGCCGTGTTTGTTACTCAGCCGCCTTAAAGTTTTAAGTTTAATCTACTCAAATATCTAAGCTGTCGCTTAGTAAAACCTAACGTTTCAAGTTGACTAAACTTTTTTCGAGTTGACTGAACTTAAAATTTTAAGGCAGCCAGGTAACAAATTATTTTAAGTTGACTCAACCAATTGTTTTTTACAGTGTACAATAAATTCTTGTAATCATTTTGTGTAATTTGGGTTTTAAGTTACACAAATTAAATTAAATTAAATTAAATTTTTAATTTGACAACTATCAAAATAAAACACTTCATAAAAAATATTAAATATTATTTATTAAATACTTTTTTTTTGGAATCTGATTACGGAATCTAGGTTACACGTTACATGTGTTACATGTGCGTAATCTAGGTTACGTGATTTTTTTTTTATGCCAAAAATCATTAGGATATTAAGTAAAGATCATGTTCCATGAAGATATTTTGTAAATGTCCTACCGTAAATATATAACATCTTAATATGCATTGTTAAGAACTTCATTTGGACAACTTTAAAGGTGATTTTCTTAATATTTTGATGTTTTTTTTCTTTTTTTTTTTTTTTGCACCCTCAGATTCCAGATTTTCAAATAGCTGTATCTCGGTCAAATATTGTCCTGTCATAACAAACCATACATCAATGTAAATCTCAGTTTAAAAAACATTTACCCTTATGAATGGTTTTTGTGGTTCAGGGTCACAAATGTGTTAAAATTGGAGATTAATAAGTGTGCACATTGATAGAAAAAAATCGTAGAAACAATTTTCACTAGTAAAATTGCTAGTGAATTTCTCAAAAAAACAAAAAAACAAAAAGCAAATTGAACTTAGCATTACTTTAAGTAGAAAAACTGAAATAGTGTTTCTTAGTAGTAAATAGTAAAATGCACACCAAGAATCCTTGTTTTATTTATAAATTTGGAATGTTTATTACAAAAAAAAGATAAAATTGTGTTAAAATTATGATTAAATATGTGTTCACATATCCCCAAGTGAATGCTATTTGTCAGCGCTAGATCCTCATGTTTCTTTCTCTATAAAGGCCACAGCTGTAGGGTATCCATCAAAAGTGTTTGAGATAATGAAAGGCACATCAAGGGCATTTGAGGTGCCCACAAAACCACCGATTCCTGCCCACAACCACTGCAGCCTTCTCCTCTTACAGCTTCGGTTTCAAAACAAGACGCCGTGATAATGCTATCCTTATGTACCGAGTGTGAGTGTTTGCGCCAATGTTTATACAGTTTAGACTCTCTGGCTGTCCCGATGGTTGATGCTCTAAAAAAGCTGAACGTGTTCGAAGAGGAAGCGCAAACTGACCCACTTTGGATGTTGAACGTCAATGCAGCAAGATTTGCATGTTCAGCTGCACCGCGCTCAGTTTTTACCGCTTGAGTTTGTATTTTGACTCTGTGTATTCAGCTTGGTTATTTTAACAGAATATTGTATTCTAATTACATTTCTGTATTTGTTAAAAACGTTGGATAAAAAAGTCTGCTAATTTAAGTAATATAAAGTAAAAAGGATGCAGCTGAGACATCAATTGCTTAAATGAAACAATATTTGAAAAAGGTGCATTAAAAAAAGGATATTTATCTATGTGTGTGCATAACTTGTGCTTTTCTGATTAATAAAACACCAAGAAAAATTCTTATAGTGCATATATAATTATACTTCAAATTTTTGTCTCAGTTTGCAATTTGATTAGTCATTTCTCTTTTAGTTTGATGCTGTATTTATGCTTTTGTATGGGCTTTATGCAGCATAATAAATCTAATGTAACATTTTGGACATAATGTAGTGTAATATGAGATATATATTTTTAAAAAGCATACCTGTAAGCATAGATATCAGGTTATGTAACATACTCAGTTTTGTCATGCCTTTAGGACAGGTTTACAGACATTAATGCTTGAGAACTCGTCAGGTGAGCCAAATAATGTGGCATGATTTGAAGTGAGTTTTGCACGCTAGGATTCCCCCAGTGAAACCAAAGTGTGAGCTACAACAATAGAAAGCATGTTTTCTGCATTCAGGCTTATGTGTTGTGGATTACAGGTGTCTAGCCGTGAGCCGTCGGCTCAGCGACACATGCAAACGACTACATAAGCCCTCTGTGAATGGGTTAGACATGAATAGCCTGAGATTCCTACTAACAAGTCCTCTGGGATTGCATTAAATAATTTTGCAGCAGTTACAAAATTACAAAATTAGATTGACAGGAAACTTAGTATTTAATGAATATTTCTAGTCAAATTTGGTCAATATTTACTCACCCTCATGTCATTCTGCAAGTCAATTAATACAGAAAGAAAATATTCACTTTGTCCAAAAAGGAAATATTTGTCTTTTTAATGCAACCCTGTTATTTGCTTTAAAACAGAACTTGAATTGTGCTTCAAGACAGACTGTTTATTTTATCTTTTGACTGGGGGACTAACTGTCTCTTTCTCTCACTAATGCGACAGTAAGTTAGGTAAAATGTGTGCTGCATCTCTGCCTCTTGATATTATAAATTTTATCAAGCATTCAAGGAAATTTGTGGATGTGGATTTTAGGTAACATGCTCCTTGTAAAGTCTCAGGAGTGACACCATATTTTAATAGTGTTTTCACAATGCATCATCAATCGGCCATATTGACTGCACTGAACTGATTATTGCTGCTGAAAGTGGTCAATTATTGTCCTGTTTTGAGCTGTACTAATCGTTCAGATTGAGACTGAGAATTAAAATGCCTGAGGAACAAAAGGCGTTTGTGGTTGAATCAGGATATCCAGGGAAGAATTTGGACAACATTTGTGTTTGTTCTCATCATTTCCGGTCAGGTATATGAAATATTAGGCTAATATATTAATTAATAATGCTTGCACGTATCTTTACCCCCCTATTAACTTTAGTTTATCAAACTATTGCACCCTTCCCTGCACACTAAGTCCTTCTCTAGATGATTTAACAGCTTTTTCTGTGGTTTAGACAGCATAAATTAGCAGAACAACATGTAGAGCAATTATCAGTAGACGTCACAGTGAAGTCACTTGCAGCTGCGCACGCATAGTGGTTGCAGAAAAACGCTGATAACAAGTGGAGGTAAAAGTCCATGGAATAAGAGAAAAAAATATTTTTGTGCCTTTTGATGTCAAAATCAGAATGCAAATTATTTTAATAGAATACTGTAGTCAAAGACGCCATTTGAAGCTAAACGCAGACGTTTAAACGGACATACTATGGATGAAAAATGCTATGATTACTCTACTTTAAAGTATAAATTTGATTTAAACAATAGGTCTTCATAATATTCACATATGCTGTTCATAGGGGAGGTATTAGCTTTACAGTTACAGCATGAAATATTATTTAAACCTTTTAACATTTTTACATAACATTTATTTACTTTGTCTCACAATTCTGACTTTTTTCTCACAAATGCAAGTTTATATCTCCTAATTCAGACTTTATAACTCGATTTAACAAAACTAGTGAGTTTGTTAATTCTGAGGGAATAAAAGCCAGAAGTGTGAGATATAAACTCTGAACCAAGAGGAAACGAGAGAATGACGAGTTGTTTTTCCTTATTAGAGTTGTGAGATATATTTTCGGAATTGCGAAAATAAAGTCAGAATTTTTAAATATAAAATCAAATTTACCTTTTAATCCATGGCTCCATAGATTGCCATTGAACCGCCCACAAAAAAACGTCATCCCTGTTTCAGATCTAACGTCAATTTAGCTTAAAAATAGTGCTTATCACTGTGTGACACGTTCTTGTAATATGCAGAGAACGTTTTGAAAATGACATCTAATCAATATAATCTCTAATCTTTTAAAATCTAAGTATTTTGTGCCGTATTTGTGTAATTCTCTAGCCGTAAAGGCTATCTCTCCCGGGTTTTCTGCAACCATGCTGCGCGCGCATCTCGAATGTTTACAAACCGGTAATTGGTCTATTCAGTAGTTGTTTATATCCGAGTATCTCCAATATGGCCGTGCATCTGGCAACAGACCACACTGTGAAGTAAGTACAAACCCTCTAATCTCCTAAATTAGTTTAGTGTGTACAGAAAATAACGCACTCTCAAAAATTACCATGACTGACATCAATAGCAAAGTTTTCCAACTGATATGTGTTTTTTTTTTACCAAAGTAACGCGTTACATTAGGTGATTTTAACTAAACCACCGTTGAAGTGTTGCCATGTCCACGTATAATTAGTGATGCATATTTTGTGTCTTTAGGCGTTTTGTTTTAGGCTCGGCCCATAGAGCAAACCATTTTATAGAGTTAATAAGGTAGGCAAGTGCAGGTAGCGATATTTTGGCGTGTTAGCCTACTTATTTCCATGTGAATGCGTTTGGAATTGTTCTTATTTGCTATTTTTTTGCACGATCTGGCAACACTAACGTACCTCGTTCCATGTGATTTCTTGCACTGCAACTTTGATACGCGTTTAAATAGCGTTATTAACTAGCTGTTCATTTGAGGTTCCGTACAAACTAAATGTGGTTTCTGTAAATGCAGTTATTACTCGATTCTTTTCCCCGGCGCTAAATCGGTTGTAGAATCGGTTGTCACTCCATTAATGACTAAACTGTGTGTGTACAGAACAGGATTAAGCACTGAAACGATTGACAACCGAATTTAGCTTCAGTGTGTGTTGTCTTAGAAAACACAAACAATTGCAAAATCCTAATAATGACTGCCAAAGCTTCACAGGCACTTAAGATTACGCTCAAAGAAGTATTGCTCAACTTCGCATGGAGGTTTTACCCTTACCCGCAGTTGGCAGCTCTCGGGGAAATTGTTCAATGAAAAACATGCCCCCCTCAGAGTGCCCATGTTCCTTTGTAAGCGTCAGCATTAGCAGTCTGCCAGGAAAAGTGTTGGAAAGGTAAAGGCTTGTCAGTGTTCTGTCTATTAAAACATTAAAAATAGCTTTTCTTGGACAGGACAGGAGTGGTTAAATTTGGTTTCCGCTCCCTCCCGAATGCGCAGTTATCGAGATAAAACTTTAAAAAACTTTAACAGACTCGGTCTCAGCTGAGTGAACAAATACACAAGCCCCTCTGATCGAGTTGTTATGGTTATTGAAAGGATGTGTGGTAAGTGTGGATTGAGGTGTAATACTCCATCCCGCCACTAGTGTGCGCTAATGAGTCATAGAGACGCATGTCACTGGCTGCCGCCTGTCTATAAACATCATTAATGTGTATTTCTGATGTTCATTGAGTATTCCCCAGACTAATAACTAATTGATATAATTTGATGAATATTTCGTTTTTCTAGGTGCCAAACGAAGGACCTGAAAGCCTAAAAAAAAACATTTGATGGAGACACAAAAGCAGTGAGGATTCAGAGGAAGAAGATAGTGAAGTTGAAACAGAAGGTTATGAGCAAGTGATTGGTAAGATTTTTTTTTTAAATAACATTTTTCTTATATATATAAATAATGTCTACTGTATAGTATACATTATTTATGTTTAATTAATGTTACCGTTTAGATTATGCAATTTAATAATTATTATAAAATTATACCATAAAATTAAATAGTAATTATATGAATTATAAAATAAATATATTAATAGGCCACAACGATTAGAGTATTGGTTGTTACAGTTATTCATTTCTGACTCTTAATTCATAATATTTAACATTATTTAATTGACTTGGTTAATTAAATCAGATGAAGAAAAAAAATAAATATAAAAGATAGTCAAAGAAATTGGTAACTAAGTACAGTAAGTTTCCCTTCAAATAACTGGGCAAAATGAAAACAGATATGAACTCTTAAGTGCAGCAATTGAGGACGCAACGCGACTGACGCTTTGGTGATTAAAGTAAGAGCGTTCTACTAGGACGCGTCGCGTCACACGCGTGCGGGTGTGTGAGTTACAGTACGCGCTAGACCCGCCCCTTTACAAAGAGAGCGAGACAGAATGATTCTCTCTCCTGTGTGACGAACAGACGCTCGAGAGGATCGTGTCAGTAAACTAGAGGAGATCTCAAACACTGCTGATCCACCCAGGATAACTCTGGACGTCTTCAGTTGTTTCTTTTCCTGTCATTTAAAAAAAACGCGTACGCTTTCGCTTCCATCGCTGCATGTGTCAAAACCAATGAGAGACGCGGAGTTCAGCGATCATTCTCACATTGACGCGCACATGAAGCGCTTTGACGCGGTTCTGGATTTGGAGAGCGTGTGAGGAGTTCTGGACCGGTGCGTGTCTGACCATTAACACCCGCGTATGCATGCTTTCTGGACCTGACACACTCATGCATTACAAAGTAAGTTGAACTGTCACAACTAGAAGCTTTTTGGTCAGTATTGAAAACTGTAGTATAGTTTTAACAAGCAGTAGAATAAAATATTAAAGTAGTATAGAACAGAATACTAGTTTAGTTTAGGTAATATTATATAGGCTACTAAAACAGAATAGTACAACTGAAGTATGGAATAGCATAATATTGTTTAACAAACATTGGAATAGTGTACAAAATAGTAAATAATATACTAGAATAGTAAAGTAATACTAGTATAGTAACAGAAAATCGTAGAATAGAATAATTTAAAAGTAATATTAGTTAAGTATAGAATAGTTCAAGTCATATACTAGAAAACCATAGAATATGACATAATAGTATATACTACTGTAGTATGGAATGGTATAACAAATAACTGTGATTTTAGAAATCCAAACATGTTATTTTTTGTCAAAGTTATGCATTGGCTGTACTATTTTATTCATTTTTATAATTTAAATTATGTCTGGGGTGCTTTAGGTAGCACTAAACAAGCAACTTTTCCAAAATGGTGTAATTATGTGAATAGCATCTCTATTTATACCACGCTGTAGTAACTGGAGAACTGTAAACAAGTTATTTTATATGGCAGCACTTACTGAAACGCATGGCTTTACAGTTAACCTGGAATATCCAGGATGGGGTTCCCAGCCGTTTAGATGAGTGCAGTGCTCTGTGCTGGTGCTTGTACAATAATAATGACCAAAGGGCAAAATGTGATCCAGGAAAGCCTAGTGCTCCTCCCTATACTAAATAACATTCATTGTGGCCTTTTTGTGAGAGTTTTTTTTAATGCACGTTGTTCGTATTGAAAGAGCGGCGGTATTGAAAGAACGGAATGATTTTGGATGCAGAGAAGTTTGAAATGCTTGTATGCAAACAGGAAGCGTGCGCCATGCGCTGAGACTCTCAAAAGTATGGCACATACTTCAACTGTTTATTGCCATCAGGAAACTATAAACCTGATGTGTGATTGCATTAGTTAGCGGTGAATGATGTCAACTTAACAGCAATAAATTATGACAACAACAGCCACTGTGTTTTCTTTTGGACAAGCTGTGGATGGCACTTGATGGTGAGACGTTAATGAATAAAATATTGTAAGTAAAGCTAATGTTGATGTTTTTTCATCATTTGGAAAAGCTATCACCAATTTCAATGTTAAGAGAGGCCTGTTATTGATTTTAAACCTAGCTTTGGCAGTTTGTCGGTTTGAGGAAAAACCATGAGCTTCGTAAAGGTCTTGATTGGATGAAGTTGTAATTGTGGTGTTAACAGCTAGTAGCAGCATATATGGAGATGAGTGCAGTCAGTATATGAGTTGTGTAGGTTATCCTGCTGGGTGGTCTGAGTGCTGGTCAGACCTCCATGGCACTTTCCTTGGTTTTCTTCATTAGCCACTGAGTGAAATGCAGCAAAACCTCAAAAGTATGTCACCATCATCGTTCTTGAAAAAACAGCTGCGCTGGTTATACCTCTCGAATTAAGATATTTGAAAAAAATGCAAATGTACAGTTATTATAATTAAAAAACTCTAAACTATTTTATATATATATATATATATAAGCAACAATTTATTAGAATTATATATTTGAAAAAATGTAAATGCACTTATAAAATCTAATATACTTATAAATATATAAAATGCCTAGAAAATAAAACTTATAAAACATATTTTTTTTTCACAAATATAAAGTATTTATAAAATGTGGATTCGTTGTAAATGAAGAAAAGTGTTGCGTGTGTTCATTATTTTTGCGCTCTGCATATTCAACCTAGTTTTTAACCCTCGAAAAGCTCATGTATGAAACCTAAGCTCTCTTGGTCTGTGGCTTTGCTGATCTTGCTCTCAAAGCAGTTTTTCAGCACAGCTTGATTTTGCCACAAAAAAACTTCAGATTTTTCCCCTGTCGTGTAATCTATCTTTGTCACTGGTGTAAAATGCTCAATTCACTGCGTTACATCCTCCAGTGAGGAGGTTTTGCACAGAGAACTCTTTGTACGGTGGGCCGTATATAGCGTTAATCAGCGAACACCCCCCCTTGACGCGTGCGTCCGCGGATATTTTTAGTGTATCATGTGTTCATAGTTTAGTGTGAGGTTAGTTAAAGTATTTAAGAAGTGACTTGTTGGGTCTGAGGTAACAGATACTGCATCCACTGTAACACGGCACTGGAATCCTGTGCAGTTATTCCCATCAGTGCCGTTTCATTGGGCTCCTGGTTCAGTTTGTCCATCTTTTTTGGACTGGGTTGTTATGACATCTGTACACTGACAGGTTTCAAACAGTGCAAGAATGCCAAGCCAGGTGTCTCTCAAAGGACAAATGGGCATTCTTGACCTCCTAAGGTCTTACAGAAGTCCAGCTGATGAAGGACGGTTACCGACAAAGGCCATTTCACTGGCAAAAAGTGTCCCATTTAACCTGAATTAACCTGAACTGTTGAAAAACAAGGGATAGTTTTCTCAAAAATGAAAATTGTCATCATTTTGGACCTGTAAGACTGTCTTTCTTCTATGGAACACAGCTTACAATGAAAGTCAAAGGGGTCCAATGATGTCAAAATCGTATTTTCTGTTCCTCTAAAAAGATTTGGCTCGGCGTGAGAGTAAATCATGACAGAACTCTTATTTTTTGGGTGGACTGTCTCTTTAAGACACTCTAGGCTGTGCTATATGGTGAATATCTAATGCCATATTGCTTAAATATAGCACTGACCTCAGCCGAAAACCTCAACTTTTCTCCATCCTCAAAATTACAGAGGTGCAGTCCGTGTTTGGTTGTAGCAAACTTGCATGTTTGTGGTCTTTCTTAGGCCTGACCATGTTGCTCGAATCATGTAAGTTTGTCCTTTGATTATGTGTCAGAATTTTTCCGCCAATTCCCACAATGAGGTTTATTTTCAAAATGAGTGTCTAGAGAAGGCACTCTCTATTCTGCATTTGAAGTCACTGAAAGCATCGAGAGCTGCAAATTAAATAAAGCAATGTTGGTTTTTGAAGTTGCATATCCCACAACACCTCTGATTTGACGCTAGTAAACAGCGTTTGTCTCTGTTGTGATGAGCCATCAATTTCAGCCACTGCTTTTGTTGTTGAGGGTAAAAAGTTCAGAATCTTATTTTTGGTTCTGCCGCAGTATCTTTGGTAGAGGAAGTCTGCGAGGGGGAGTTTGAGGGGGCTGTAGAGCTGAATACCTGCCGTCATCCTGGTTTGGTTTACAATGCTCCTGAGTTTCCACGTCACTTCCTCCCCATGAGATCGTTCCCATGCTGCTGTAAACACCCACACCCAGACCTCCAGACCGCCAGTGCCAGATCAAATCCAATTCTTATGATGCAGATACTGTGTGAGATAAACAGATCTAGTCAAGCACATCTAGCCAGTAAACTTCAGAGACCGGATTCACAAAAATCTTTAAAAAGAAGTTAAGATGCTTTTTAAGAATGTTTCAATGTGCAATTCTTGACATTTCTTTTTAAGATATTATTTTTATCTTAAGAAGTCATCTTTGGTGTTAGTTACTGTATCTGAAAAACATTCGCTTGATTCGCTCTGCAAGCAGATTACTGTAAATCGCTGTTCTCTCACCATTCAATTTTATTTTGTGCTGAAATTGTATCATTGAATCATTGTTTATATTATCATCCCTTGTAGTAGTAATGTTTAAATAAGACAAGTTGGAGGTTATCTGAACTTTAAGATGTTATTTTCAATGATTTTTAAGAACATTCTTTTCAGGATTTCAAATTATTCTTAAGTTTTATTATTCTTAAGAAATTATTTTTGGAATACGTAAGTTTTAAAAAAAGCAGTTACAATTTTTTTTTTTGTTCGTGAATTTGGTCCCTGGTCTTTCTTGATCTTTATGTCTAAAACTCCCTGTGGGCCGCAGAACAAACTGCATCTCAATCCTCACCATATTTTTTAACGTAAGAGTGGGCATCCATTTGTAACTTGAGTGTGCAAGGCTTCCAACCTGTTTTCACAGCAATTCATACATATTTTATAATTTATTTACATATTTTATTCGTATGAATTCGTACGACCTTGTTTGTACGAATTAGCCTCCCCATAAAATATGGACACATTGCCGTGAGATAAATTTTTCAAAAATCATGCGTACCTTTATCATACGACCACCCCTAAACCTACCCCCCACACAAATCGTACAAAATCGTACGAGTGAGGTCATACAGCCTCATTTGAATTCAACATATTGTAAAATATGTACAAATTTGGGCAATTGATACACATTTTGCAAGGTGGCTAATTTGTACGACCTCACTTGTGTACGAATTAGCCACCTTGTAAAATGTGTATGAATTGCAGTGGGATTGTTTTTTTTAAAAATCATACGTATTTTACGAGGTGGCAAATTCATAGGAATTTGTACGAAGGACAACCGCTAAATCTCATAGCAGTTCGTACATATTTTACCAGGGGGTTAATTTGTACAAACTCACTTGTGTACGAATTAACCACCTTGTAAAATGTGTATGAATTGCAGTGGGATTGTTTTTTGAAAAATCATACGTATTTTACGAGGTGGCTAATTCATAGGAATTTGTACGAATGAATACGTATGAATAAAAAAAACAACAACAATCTCATAGCAATTCGTACATATTTTAGCAGGTGGCTAATTCGTATGAATTCGTACAACCTCATTTGTACAAATTAGCCACCTCTTCAAATATGTAGGAATTTTTTCAAAAAATGATCTCATGGCAATTCGAACATATTTTGCAAGGTGGCTAATTTGTACGACGTCACTTGTAAGATTTTGTATGAATTAGCCACCTCGTATTTTAATTATATTTTTAAAATCAATCTCACTGCAATTCTTACATATTTTACGAGGTGGTTAATTTGTACAACCTCAACTGTATGAAATTTATGAAATGCATAAGAATTGGTCATTATTTCAGTTATTTTTAGCTGTACAGAACTGCTTTGTTTTGCTGCTTGATATTGCAATTGCAATTTTTTATTTTAATTTATTGCTGTAATTATAAACACACCGGTTTGTTGCGCAAGGAGTTTTACCGTTTTCTGCGCTGTAATTGTTCTGTTTATTTACAGATAGTGCCTAATAAATCAAAAGTCTCAGATATTAGAAAATGGCTTATGTCTGTCTTGCAAAATAAGGTGGATAGGCTAGCATCGCTATTTCAGATCCTGTACTTTAGGTTAATGATTTAAACAAACCACCAAAATGAAATATTAAAACTTCAGGGTGTAATTCAAAGGATCTGAGGTAGAAACAGCCACCTGCTTTCTTCAGGTCACTTACCTGCTGCGTGAGAGCACGGTCCTGTACACGCTGCCAATGGCTCTGAGTGCCAAGAGTGGAGAGATCAGCCTACACCGTGAGACTCGCTCTGATGTCAGAGCCAACCAGCTGGCAGGATCTGTTCTCCACGTCGGGCAGCCTGACAAAAACACTTAAGGATATCGATCACAGGTCTGTGTCTAAGCCATGAACTGCTAACAGCAGGGCAAGTATGCATTTACTCTTGGCAAATATTATACAGTCTGCCTTGCCTTAAAAATTTCCATTATATTTATTATTATTATTATTATTATTACTAATAGATTTTGCTGCACATTAACAAATAAAACAAAGTTCACCAAGGCTGCCCTCATTTGATCAAAAATACAGTACAATCAGTAATATTAAATAAGAGTTTTCCATTCCATTTATTTCAGAGTATAATATATTCTTGTAATGTCAAAGTTGAATTCTAATAATGCTAAATTGGTGCTAAATAAACATTTATTATTATTATCAAGGTTAAAATAAATTGTGCTGCTTAAAATGTTTTTTGACCATGGAATAGATGATCATGTTATGTAAAATAAAATTTTTGATTTTAGCTAAGGTGTTGATTTAAAAGAGCACATATTAAATGTCATGAATGCAGCGCTTTTAAAATAATTGTGACAGAAAACAAGTGATATCTTAGCATGTGGCTACGAATGGCCACAGAGTTTCAGTTGGCAGTGTGTATCGGTTAGCGGTGAAGCGCAAACTCTGCAAACACACACACTGAGAGAACACAGCTGTGTGACACACATCTCCACAGCAAAAGGAAGCCATGCAAATGAGCAACCAACTATGAGCAATGCGCCAAAATGCCTTGTGCTCTCGCTGTCATAGCTTTGAGTTATTTGCCAGAATATTAACCAGAATGTTGCTAATGGCTGGATTGTAGCTGACTGTGATTGCAAGCTTTGCTTTTGTAATTAGGTCGCTGCAAGTCCTGCAAAAAACTAGGACATAAATTGAGATTTTCCATTGAATTAGGAAGTGTAGCATACCAAGCTATGCTAAACTTGTTTTCAGAGAAAATGTCTTAAATTAGTATATTTTGCTTAATTTTGACCTCTTTGACAGTTTTTTTCTTGTTTTAAGCATAAGCATAATTGATATACTGTTGCAGTTTTTGCCAGTATTTTGAATTTGTGTAATTTTCTTTTTTCATGTTAATTTTATTTAGGGAAAAAAGAAAAAATTATATAATTTTTTTTTATTTATTTTTTTGTATTATAATATATATTTTTTTTTAGTATTTTTAACTATAAAGGTTTTTTTTCTTTACTGAATACGATTAACAGAATGATTTTTTTTGCAGTGTGAGCCAAAGTCAGATCTCTCTAATCTCGTGCTAAGCGGACAGCATCAACCTGGACTCACATGGCCCACGGCTGTTCACGCACAGCGCTCCACCAGGAGCCGTGGGTTCAGGATATGGGAATGTAGCGGGGCGTCTGGGAGCTGGTCTCGTTCCGTGGTACGACTAACCTCCACAGCTCATGTGCTCTCATTGAGAAAGACAGACGCTTTCTCCTCTTTGTCCTTGGGAAGTTTTGAGGCGAGCCGTAAGGGTGGGGCGGAGAGTGACTTGTCCCCATTCCGGCACTGATTGATACAGTCTCTTGGCGGCCGCTGCTCTGAGCCGTAGCACGCTCCCTTGATAGACAGCAAAGAGATGTAGCAGTCCTCTCCATGAGATACAGCTGGGGGGAAAGCTGGCAGAACGTATGTTCTTGAACATTTCCAGCATGTGTTTGAAGGCCACTGGGTTGTTGAGGTTGATTGGCAGTGTTTGCTGACTACTGCATACACCTGACTCAACCCCTAAACAGTTTGCACTGTTCAATTAGTGTACTATTACTTTTCTTAATTGTTAGATGGTAGATATACTAAAAAAGACCTTTGCGATGTCATAGAAACGCTCTAGCAGCCTCAGAGTACAGCATTGCAATGTGTTAAAGCATTCAGAATACCTTAGCAACTGTATAGAAACGCCCTGTTAACCACACGGAACACTTTAGCAACTGCATAGAAATGCCTTGAAAACGGCAAACATTTTGCTAATGTTGTTCAACCACAGAGAGCACCTTCGCAACCACATAACAATACCCTTACAACCAATACTGTTGCGCTGTGCTTAAAGCCGCTCAGAACACCTTAGCAACCGCATAACAACACCCTAGCAACAAAACCAAGAACACCTTAGCGACTGCATAACAACGCCCTAGCAACAAAACCACTCAGAACACCTTAGCAACCACATAACACCCTAACAACTACATTCTGTTGCGCTGCGCTTAAAGCCACTCAGAACACCTTAGCAACCGCATAACAGCACCCTAGCAACGACATACTGTTGCACTGTGCTTAAAACCACCCAAAACACCGTAGCAACTGCAGACTGTAACATTATTTAAAACCACTCAAAACACCTTAGCAACCATATATCAACACCCTAGCAAGCACAAATTGCTGCGCTGTACTTAAAACCACCCAAAACACCTTAGCAACTGCATACTGTAGTATTGTGCTTAAAAACCACCCAGGACACCTTAGCAGTTACATAACAGCACCCTAGCAACCACATACTGTAGCACTATGCTTAAAACCACCCCAAACACCTTAGCAACCGCATAACAACACCCTAGCAAATACATTCTGTAGCATTGTGCTCAAAACCACCCAGGACACCCTTAACAAATGCATAACTTTACCTGTGCTTAAAACCACCCAAAACATCCTAGCAACCACATACTGTTGCGCTGTGCTTAAAACCACCCAGGACACCATAACAACCACATAACAACACCCTAGAAACCACATACTTTAGCATTGTGCTTAAAACCACCCAAAACACCCTAGCAACCACATACTGCAGCACTGTACTTAAATCCACTCAACACCTTAGCAACTGCAAAACAACACCCTAGAAACTACATACTGCAGCATTGTGCCTAAAACCATCTAGAACAGCACCCTAGCAACAGCATACTGTAGCATTGTGCTTAAAATCACTCAGAACATCTTAGCAACCGCATAACAACATCCTAGCAACCACATACTGAAGCATTGTGGATAAAAACACCCAGAACAACACCCTAGCAACTGCATGCTGTAGCATTGTGCTGAAAATCACTCAGAACATCTTAGCAACTACATAACAGCATCCTAGCAACCCCAGACTGTAGCACTGTGCTTAACACCACTCAGAACAACCTAGCATCTGCTTACTGTAGCATTGTGGATAAATACACCCAGAATAGCACCATAGCAACTGCATACTGTAGCATTGTCCTGAAAATCACTCAGGACACCTTAGCAACCATATAACAGCACCCTAGCAACTGCATACTGTAGCATTGTGCTTAAAATCACTCAGAAGATCTTAGCAACAGCATCCTAGCCACCCCATACTGTAGCATTGTGCTTAAAACCACCTATGACACCTTAGCAACCATATAACTGCATCCTAGCAACTGCATACTGTAGTATTGTGCTTAAAACCACCCAGGACATCTTAGCATCTGCATACTGTAGCATTGTGCTTAAAATCACTCAAAACACCCTGGCAACCGGCTTGCTATCAGACTGTTTATCACAGCAGAGGTCATCAGGCCCTTCCTAACCATGAGATTTGTTGTTACTTCCCATTTTCGGTGTTGTGGAGCGGTTTATGGGAAGAGGCATCTTTTATTGTTTCTTCTCAATGATGTCACTTCCTTATGAGCCCGTCTGCAAAGATTTCCTGTCATTATGTCCATTTGTGCGAGCTGATGGGTGTTGTTTGCAGAGAGCCGCTTCCTCCTTCGAGTCAGAGTCAGCTGTCTGACACCTCTGGGGTCTGCCAAGAGCTCTGAGGATCTGCTCTGACGTGCTCCAACAAGTTCCTCTGCTGCCTGGCACGTCTTCAGAGTTTCAGATGCCCTGAAAGATGGTGATAATGAAGTTGTCCAGGCTCCAATCTCAATTGTGTTAACTGACGTTAGCCAAGTTATGCCAGAGGCTGTCTCGAAATGCTTTTTGAGGGCCTTGTTTTGTTTATTTCTGCCTTTTTGAGGTCTTTGTAAGCAGTCTTTATTTTTAGGTCTTTATTAGCATTTTGAGATCCTCTAACCTTGAAGGGGTAGTTCACCAAAAAATGAAGAAAGTCATAGTTTTGTTGGGCACTGAAGAAAATATTTGAAAGAATTTTGGTAACTAAACAGTTAACGGTAGCCATTGTCTTCCACTGCAAGTCAATACCGCTTGCCAACAGTTACATTTATCTTTATAGACATTCTTCAAAATATCTTCTTTTGTGCTCAATAGAAAAAAGAAACTCATAGGTTTGAAACAATTTTAAGATGAGTAAATGATGATCATTTTCATTTTTGGGTGAACTATGCCTTTAAGTATTATGTACTTCACAGTTTGTGTTTTAAATGTGAACGATTATTTTATTTTGTTGTATTTTAAGTAACATAAGTAACATAAAGTGAAAATTGTTTATACTATTATTATATTGTTTTTTCCCCCAATGAGGCCATATTTTGGAATCAGAGTATCATGGAAATATAAAAAAAAAGGTATTTTCCTGAATACAGTTTGCTTTTGAAACAATATGAAACATGCTCCGACTTGTATAATGCAATTAACGTCAAGCATGCAAAACATTTGTGCCGAATGAGACATATGAGCCCGTATTTATTTGTATAGCGCATTTCCCACATGCCAGTAGTTTCAGTTTCACTTAAAAAAACTGTTTAGGCTTGCTATTGTTTACTGTATGTTATTTATAATTAATGCCACTATAATTTATGTTGGTTTTATACATACTTTTCCATTCCTATTCTGTTCTGAATGCTTCTAAATTTAAATGATCAGTTGTGGTGTGAGGGGAACTAAAATATTAAGTTTATAGTGTATTTATTTTTACATTATTTCTGAAATAAAATGTGGCACTCTTGCAACTTTTAAGTGTTTTTTTTCTCTCTCAACAATGCAATTTTGACTAGTTGAGACTTATTTTAGGTAACTATTTACCTAGAATGCTTTACAACCACTTAGCATTATGCTAGAGATATTAGCATTGTGACACAGTTAGTTACCTTCAGAAAATGCTAAAATCATGTTGATAGTTGTTGTGGAGAACGAACGGGACGTGGTGAATGCAAAATAAAGGTAAAATGTGTTTGAATTTGCGCTGACTGTGCGACATTGTGTTTAGCATCTGCGCTAACTGCTAATGTACTACTCTGAGGCGTTTTTTAAATACATATTCATTGAGTGCACAGTTAGACCGGATTTGTTCACATATGTGGGCACGAGCGACACATTCACATTCAGGTTGCCCTTTTACCACAGCTAATTTGCAAAGCGCTAGCTGCTAGCTAGGAGGTCTTTCTGCCCTTCTCTGGAAGTTGTCCTGGGTCTAATGGCCCCTCAGGAGACTGTCTCAGTCATATCTAGGTGTTATCTCAGCGCTGTTTTATTTCGGTGGCACCATGCCGCTCTTCACAGGACGAGGAGATATCTGTCCTCTCCTGCTGCCCTCGGGAGAAGCAGAGAGGCAGATTAACAAAGTGACTTAATGTTGCACATTACTCTCTGGAGATCCCTGCTCCTGGTTTCTTGGCACCGGGCCGCCCCCCTCCTACTCCAGTAACGCAACGGCTCCTCCCACGCCTGTCTCTCTCTGTCTTTATCTTTCCGTCACATGGGTAAACACACTAGCATCTCTGACCTCTAAGCCATTTTGCCTCGGCATGTCCAGTTCCTGTGGGGTTTTTGCCGAGAGCTTGTTCACAATTTCAGTACATTTACCTGGCAATGCCCTCTTTATTTTGTTGGCTTTAGTCCAGTGTTGGCAGCAGGTTGTTATGACTATTTTATTTAGTTTAGTTTTATTTAATTTTATTTTTGAAGTAGACCATGTTAGGACAATTTTTATTTTATTATTATTATTTATTTATTTTTTTTTTTTTAAGTACACTATGTTAGGACTACTTCTGTTTTGTTTTTTTTATTCATCAAAGAATAATTATTCCTTGATATTCCATGATGAATATTATTAGCCAATATTAGAGTTTTAAAAATATTATTTTATTTTTGAATTAGACTATGTTAGGACTATTTTATTTTATTTTATTTCTGAGGTAGACTATGTTAGGACCATTTTATTTGATTTTATTTAGAAAAATAAGACTATTTTATTTTATTTTCATTTAATTTTTTTTTTTTTTTGGAATTAGATAGTTTCTTTAAGATTTTATTAGAATTTATTTTGGAAGTAGACTCTGTTAGGATTATATTTATTTAATTTATTTAATTTTATTTTTTGAAGTAGACCATGTTAGGACTATTTTATTTTATTTTATTTTATTTTAGAATTAGACTATGTTAGGACTATTTTATTGTATTTTATTTTATTTATCAATTTTATTTTAGCCAATATTTGCTTTTTTTTTTAAAAAAAAAGTTTAATTATTGCCATTGCTCTGATATTGAAATTAGATTTTTTATTTTTATTTTTTCATTTTATTTTATATTATTTCTGAGGTAGACTATGTTAGGACTATTTTATTTTATTTTATTTTATTTTATTTTATTTTATTCTTAAATTAGACTATTTTATTTTCATTATTTATTTTGTTTTATTTAATTTAATTTTATTATTGTGGAAGTAGATTATGTTGGGACTATTTTTTGTTGTTGTTGTTGTTGTTTTATTTTATATCATTTTATCAAGTAAAAAATATTATATGCCAGTATTAGCTTTTTAAAAAATATTGTTTAATTGGCATTGTTCTGATTTTGGAATTAGATTGTTTCTTTAAATTAAATTAAATTTAATTTAATTTTTTAAAGTAGACTATGTTAGGATTATTTTATTTATTTATTTATTGTTTTTATGTTATGTTACAATTTTTATGGCAATTATTAGCCAATATTAGCTTTTTAAAAATATTGTTTAATTAATGGCATTGTTCTGATATTAGAAATAGATTGTTACTATTTAATTGTATTTTGGAAGTAGGTTATGTCAGGACTATTTCTTTTTTTATTTAGATTTGCTTTAAATGTTCTGAATTTTTTTTTTTTTAAATGCATAAATATTCATAATTAAAATAAAATAAATATTGGCGTTCATCTGATTAATTATTACCTTTATGTAGATTATGTTAAGACTACTTCTTTTGCCATAATTAAATTAAATACATTTAAATATTTTATTCTGATTAAATTATTGAATTATATATATATATATATATATATATATATATATATATATATAGGTTGCTAAACAGTTATCTTGTCAAAAGCACATTTTATAATATTTTATGGAACCTACTTTATTGGTTAACCTCATTAATGACTATGATCAAACAAGAAATCAATGTATCCCACAGCATCTTCAAGATGTCCTTGAATAACTTCAGCTTGAATGGCTAATCCTGAAATGAAAGCGCTACACATAACCAGCTGTTCAGTTAGTTGGAGATGAGTGATCTGGACATCATCGTTCATCGAGTGGCTAAAGGGAACTCTTTGAGTCCGGGTTTAATGGATTACACGTCCTGAACAGCTTAAAGTTATGTAAGGAGTTTCTCACTGGGTGAGCGTCCATCACGCTCTAAGCTAAGATGGATAAGGTAGATATAGATCTCGAGATCACATACAATGGAAGTCAGTAAGAAATAGTGTTTTGTGGGACTTTAAATGCAGATTGCACGCATACCAAAAGACACTCAGCATTTGATCTCCACTGTCCTGAATTTACTGTAAGTTTCCATTTTTATTGGCACGCTCTCTTATCCGAGCCGAGCTTGCCGAAGCTTTTATCGTTTGGTATGCTTTTCAAATTCAAATGAAAAGCTGTCACAACATTCCTGTAACTTCCTCTTCTGCTTTTTCCATCCCTTCTTCATAAATCCTTCACATGTCTCTGGCTTTCATCAGTCGACTTGAAGCTTAATCAAAAGGTCACGTCTTGATGTGTGCATTGCCAAGTTGTTGACCATGTCTAAGTGAAGAGAAGCACTTGCCCACTGAAGATCTCTGCTGCTGGTTTTTGGTTTCTGTACAGGCCGCGTGTTTTCCCTTTCTCTCTCTCGTTGTGAGTGTGAACATTTCACCTCTGCTCCCCCAAAGCTTTCTGCTTTCTCTTATTTGCATTGTGGGTTGCCCTTGAGTTTTGTTTCCTCTTGTGCAGATACTTGTGCTCTCTGAGGGCTGATGACGACCACAGCCATCTGTGTGAACTTGTAGGGTTAACGCAAACCTGTATCACAAATAAAAACTGCTTTATGATATACATGTGCTAGTTATAATGCTTCCTAAAATATTAGTATTGACTTAGACTTGATTGGTCACCAAGAGGGAATTAAAGAAAATTGAGGTTTAAAATATAATGAATACATTTCATTTTATTTAAGCATAAACATCACAATTTCATGTTTAAAAAAAATTTGATAATGGTGCAAAAAAGGCTTAATTCGACATATATTTAATTAATGAATCACATTTTTTTAAATTCAAGTCTATTTGGTATGTATTAGTTTAAATGTTAGAAATATTTCAGTTGATATAAATTATTTACAAATATTTCACATTTAATTATTTAAATATAGCAGCATGTTTTTTTAAACATGTAATCTATTAGACAATTTTATTTTATTTTCATTATTTTTATTCTTTTACTGGAATTAGATTGTTTCTTTAAGATTTTATTTTATTTTTGAAGTAGATTCTGTTAGGATTATTTTATTTAATTTTATTTTATTTTTAAACATCTTATATATATATATATATATATATATATATATATAATACTCTATATAATATTAAATTTTTATATGAAATATATTCTTTAAATCTAATTATATTTTCTTAAGTGCATATTTTTAAATATTATAAATGTATGAATATTATAAATATTATAAATACTTGATTGATTAAAAACGTGCTGCCACATCCATATCCGTAAACAATAAAAACAATAAAATCAGTATTCTCTGAAATAAAAATAAATTTTCTAATTTATGAAAAAAAAAAAAAAAAAAAAAAAAAAAATATATATATATATATATATATATATATATATATATATATATATTGCATTTTATTTTTTACAATATATATATATATATATAGTGTGTGTGTGTTTGTGTGTATATACATATACACACAAACACACACACAATATATATATATTATAATATACATAAAATGAAAATTCAATACAATTTGATTAAAATTTGCTGCCATATCCATATTTAAACAATAAAAATAATAAAATAAGTATTACCTGAAATCTAAATTTTCACATTTTGATTTGTGTGTGTGTGTATGTATGTGTATATATATATATATATATATATATATAATACATAATGTATTCATTTATTATTATCTTTTAAAACAAATTTTATTTTCTGAAGTTCATTGGTTTTAAATATTATATTATAAATATTATTTACATTAGTTTAATCAACGTCTTTTTTTGCCATGTTACGTAAATCAGTTATGTTTTCCGAAAAGTTGATTTTGTATGCTGTTAACCCAGACGCTCCTTGTTTTTCCCACATTCGAGCACTGAGCGATATCACACATCAGTCTGATAAAATCTGTGTCTCTTTCTCTCTCTTGTCTGTTCAGGAACGAATGCCGAAGTCTTTGAAATAAGAGGAACGAGCAAAGAAGAAAGACTGCGTTGAGGATCGGAGCGAGAGCGAGGAAGGACGACAAGTGTGTACAGTACTTTTGGAATAGGAAGGAATACCAGACCCGAAATAATGGGGAGGAAAAAGATTCAGATTGCGCGGATAATGGACGAACGCAACAGACAGGTAAGAGAAATGTTATCTTGACAGAAAGAATGGAGATGGTGACGCTCATTTCAAAGAAATGCAATAAATCCTTAGCATGTATACTCTTTCTTATTCACACACACACACACACACAGACTCCAACAGCATGCATCACTTAAGGAAGTGCCAGCAGCTTCTGACGACAGCGTCACAAGACACTCACAAGCTGGATTCTCACTTCAGAGAGTTTTTGCCAGTGTGTGTTGCATGTTTGTGTGTGAATGTGAAATATGATTGTCCTAAATCATCATAATTGCGATATTAAACGCGTTGGCTCTGCCTTAGAGGATATGATGTGGAGAGTCTGAATAATTGAGGTTTGTAACGGAGTAGAGGAAACCGTGCCTCTACCAGCGGGTGTGTCATTCACCACAACTAGCGGTTTCCAAACTATTACTCAGCGGGGCTATTAGACAGGCAGGATCTGAAGCCACATCTGACAGCACTTATGAAGCCCATCAACCCCTTACCTTCCCGATTGAACCCGCTTTTTCCTGTCATGCCTAATGTTGTGACTTTGTGGCATGGGTTTACATGGTTTATTTCATTCAGAACTTTGTAAATGTGGTTCCTGCTGCTTTTTTTGTAGTTATATTCACCATGTATGAATCCGGGCATGTGTTGTGCAGGAACTTTAGCGCAGGGCCAAACATGAAATCATGATTTGGAACGAGAACCGCTCAATTTCACGGCTAACGCTGATAGCTGCAGGTCATACCACCAGAGCGCTGGCTCTTAATGAGCTAATAACCGTCAAGTATCCATGAGAATTGAACTCACCGTCTTCAGGTTTCAGCCAGTGTGAACTCAGTTAAACTCTTGCTGGAATTTGGAGTGACGGGAAGGTGAATTTAGCGATTGCAGTTGCAAAGAAATGTAATATAGCTGATGAATTTTGGAAAGTGACATTTTTGAGGCTATCAATCTGCAAACAAAGTTTTGTCAAGCCAGTTTTGCCTTTTGAGTTCATTTACAGCTAAATACATTTCCTTGAATTCGAATTTTAACATTCAAATTTTCAAAGTTTGCCACATTAGTTCAAATTTAGCAACTGAATTGGAATCTAAAAGGCTTTCGCAATTCAGTTCTTAATGGTAGTTTAAAACTTTTAGTTTAATGATCTCTTCTGCTCACCAAAGTCGCATTTATTTGATTATAAACGCAGAAAATAGTAATATTGTGAAGTATTATTACAATTTAAAATGTATCTCTTTGATGCAAATCATTACTCCAGTCTTCAGTGTCACATGATCCTTCAGAAGTCATTCTTATATGCTGATTTGCTGCTTAAGAAACATATTATCAGTGTTAAAAATTGTGGATTATTTTTGTGGAAAATTCAAAAGAACAGCATTTATTCAAAATAGCGATCGTGTAACATTATAAATGTCTTCATTGTCACCTATGATCAATTTAATGCATCTTTGCTAAATAAAATTATTAGTTTGTAAAAAAAAAAGATCACTACACTAACAGTTTTTTTTAAAGAAGTCTCTTCTGCTCACCAAGCCTGCATTTATTTGATCCAAAGTACAGCAAAAACAGTAATGTTTTTAAAATAATTGAGCTATTTAAAATATGTGATTTCTATTTGATTAAATTTTAAAATGTTTTTTTTTTTTCTGTTATCAAATCTAAATTTTTAGCATCATTACTCTCATCATTAATAGTAATGATGCTCAAAATTAAGCTTTGAAATCACATTTTAAAATACATTCAAATTGAAAACAGTTATTTTAAATAGTAAAAATATTTAAAAATTCTACTATTTTTGCTGTATTTTGGATCAAGTAAATGCAGGCTTGGTGAGCAGAAGAGACTTATTAAAAAAAACTTTTGACTGGTAGTGTATAATGTAACATCAAGACCTTTCACCAACTCAGGAACTTTATAGCTGTAAAAAAAACTATGATGAAGAGCCTCCATTCAAGAACCTTTTGAATTATTGTACGTTTTCCTCAGAGGTTTTGCGCCTAGAAGAAAGGTTAAGTGTTCAGCCTGTTGCGCTACGTGTTGTTCTTTGCTTTTGAACAATGCTTTAGTGTTCAAGTGGACAGCAGCTCAGGGCGCAGGATAAATAGCTGCCTGTCATCTATGTTTCCTCCCCCCCACCTGTCTCCACCCCCCACCCTTCAATGACCAGCATAGGGCCGGAAGCCGAGGCAAAGCCATTGTGGAGGGGAAGCCATTGGACCCTTCCTGTTATGACAGGAAATGCACTCAAATGTGCTTCCTGACCCCCCAGTGCAGTGGCACGATTAACCCCCTCTCAGCGCCCACCCTTTCCCGTGTTGTGGTGGTGAAGTTCTCCGTGGATGTTCTATGTGAGACGTCTTAACTCGGCGCAAATAAACGCACATGCTTCTTTACAGGGCAAGCACGGTCGTGTAAAGTTGCAGCCTCAAAGTGCAGTTTAACATCAGAAAGCATGTAGGAAAATAGTCTTTGTGACTCAGACTTCTAAGGTAAATCAAGACAGGCTGAACATGGCACCGAACGCATGAAAAGCGAACGTTTTTTTGCCCGTGTGTGTGTGTGGGGGCGTCTTAGTGAGCATGTGTAAGACATCTGTCGCTCCCGGTGCATGTGCATGTGTGTGTGAGTGTGAGTATAATCTAAATCATGTGGAGGTGAGAGCATCAGCGTGCTGAGCGGTAGGAGTGAGAAGATCACCCTGCTGGAGTTTGTTTGTGACTGAGAGCATGACGTCTGAACTCACGCACAGGGATCAGCAACACACAAACACCACCAACACCATGTAGATTAGAGCTTCACATGCATGACTATTGCACATTGACATGCATGCATCAGGTATACACTCTTGTAAAAAAACGAAAAGTCTCTTGAATATGTCTTTTATTTTTCTTAGACAGTAATTAGAAAACATTTTGTATTTCAAAACTGTTCAGATCTCACATGTGTCTCCTCTAGTGTTTAACCAAATGAGCTGAGCTGTGATAAATGTTAATTTTATATGTCTGTAGTCTTGCATGTGTGTCTATTTGGCATTTTTATTTTTCCTGTGGAATTTTAAGGAAAACATTTGAGACAAATAGCTCTGACTCAAACAGTACAGCATGGTGCTGGCAACGCCCACATCACGGGTTCGATTGCTAGGAATGCATGAAGTGATAAAATATATACCTTGAATGCAAAGCCACTTTGGTATGGAAGCCTGTTTCTGCCACTAAATAAAAAATGTAATTTTTTTTTTTTTTTTTTTTTAGACTTTTTATTTCACAGTTTTGAATTTTACGTGAAATCTCACTTTTTTCCTCCTAACTGCATGATATAAACTCATATTGTGATATTGTGAGAAACTCAGAACTACGAGATATGAATTCACAATTCTGACTTTTTTCGTAGAATTTACGAGTTATAAAGTCAGAACTGTGAGATATAAGCTGAATTCTGAGAAAAAAAGTCAGAATTGCGAGATATGAATTTACAGTTCTGACTTTTTTCGAACAATTATGAGTTTAAATCTCGCCATTCTGATTTTTTTCTCATAATTGCATAATATAAAATCAGAATTGCATGATATGAATTTACAATTCTGACATTTTTTCTCAGAATTGCATGATACAAACTTACAATTTTGAGGAATTAACTCAGAATTGTGAGATAATTTGCAATTCTGACATTTTTCTCACAAATGCAACTTTGTATCTTGCGATTCTGACTTTTTTCTAACAATTACGAGTTTATATCTTGCAATTGTAAACTCACAACTGCGAGTTATAAAGTCAGAATTGTGAGATATAAACTCAAAATTCTGACTTTTTTTTCTTAGAATTACATGATATAAACTCAATATTGAGAAAAAAGTCAGAATTGCGAGAGATGAATTTACAGTTATGACTTTTTTCTCGCAAATGCGACTGTATCTTGCGACTCTGACTTTGTTCGAACAATTATGAATTTATATCTCACAATTCTGACTTTTTTTCTCAGAATTGTGATATAAATTAACAATTGTGAGTTCTAAAGTTAAAATGGTGAGTTATGAACTGGCAATTCTGTCTTTTTTTTCTCATAATTGCATAATATAAACACACAGTTGCGAGTTATAAAGTCAGAATTGCAAGATATGAATTTACAATTCTGACTTTTTGCTCAGAATTGCGTGACACAAACTCACAATTTTAAGAACGTAAGTCAGAATTGTAAGATAACTTGCAATTCTGACTTTTTTTCCGCAAATGCAACTTTGTAGTTCAGAATTAAGAAGATTAAGATTGTGTGATATAAATTCATTTTGAGTTGTAAAGTCAGAATTGCGAGATATAAACTCACAATTCAGATTTGTTATTCAGAATTGCATGATATAAACTGCGAGCAATGAAGTCAGAATTGTGAGATATTATCTCGCAAATGCAACTTTGTATCTTGCCATTCTTTTTTTTTTCACAATTATGAGTTTATATCTCGAAGAAACTCAAAATTGCGAGTTATAAAAGCAAGATACTATTGCAAGTTTAAATCACACAATTCTGACTTCAATTCTGACTGTATTTATAACTCACAATTCTGGGAAAAAAAAGTCAGAATTGCGAGGTCTTATCAAGATGTAAACTCACAATTGTGAGAAAAAGTCAGAATTGTGAGTTAAAAAGTCACAATTACATTTTTTTTGTATTTTTTTTAGTGGCAGAAACAGACTTCCATACTTTGGATGAAAGCATTTGCCAATTGTCTAAAAGTAAATAAGACAAAACTGATACATAAATGAGACATAGTTGAGAATTCCAGTTATGAAAAATAATCTGCTGAGCAATGCATTTATGCTACATGTCAAAAGGCCATTTGTGTCCATTATATTTTTTTTATTGCATTGTAAAAGAAAAAGTTTGAGAAAGCTGATACTTCCCTGAGACATAATTGAGAACTCTTGAGCCATGAAATAGCAACCTATGAGCAAAACACTATTACTGTAAATCTCAGAAATTCCCTCTAAGATTTGTTTCTTCATTCGTTATTCCTCTAGAGAAACATCTGCTGCTTTAATGAGACCTCTCTGAGAACTCCATTAGGTCTCCAAAGCTAAAAGCCAACTCTTAGCAATAACATTTCCTATCTCATTTTGATGGCAGAATTTAATAATCCAGAGTTTGAATATTTCAGGCAGATGCCCAAGAGAGTTCTTCAGGGTTTTTTTGTGTGGCTGTTTCTCACTGAATTTCACCGCCATCTCATCACAGATGGAGAGTTTGTTCTGTGAGGGTTTAAATGGTGTCTTTGGGAAATTGTCCTTTCCAAATGGAACGTGCGCAACGCTGCCGGCGTGCCTAGGTGATGCTGGGTCATCATTAGCCAAAGCAATCCTATGAACCCTGCCACCCAGGGGCTGTCAATTTGTGAAGCGTGCTGGGCAGAATTTCACCTTGAACTCCCCAGTCTAAATTTAGCATGGCATGCAGAGCTCTGATAGCTCTCTAACCAGAATACCCTGTCAAACTATTTGGTTTTGGATGGATGGGACCATGTTCACTCTTGCAATTTCAAAGTTTCGTTGTGACTCAAGTCATGCAATTGCCAATAAAAAGAATTGCTAAAGCAAATTCATATTTTATTGTATCACATGCCAAAAAATCATTAGGATATTAGTAAAGATTATGTTCCATGAAGATATTTCGTAAATTTCCTACCATTAATATATCGAAACTTACTTTTTGCTTAGTAATAGAACTTAATTTGGACAACTTTAAAGGCGATTTTCTTAATATTTAGATTTTTCTGCACTCTCAGATTCCAGATTTTCAAATAGTTGCATCTCGACCAAATATTGTTTTGAGAAGGTTGACAACAAACCAGCAACCTAGGTTCGTTGCCCAACGAGTAATACACTTTGTCTACGTCATCGAACGAGAGTTATCAAATCTATCCCGATTTAACCCTTTCCTTGTTCTTTTGTTCATCAGGTTACGTTCACAAAGAGGAAGTTTGGACTAATGAAGAAGGCCTACGAGCTGAGCGTTCTGTGCGACTGCGAGATCGCCCTCATCATCTTCAACAGCACTAATAAACTGTTCCAGTACGCCAGCACCGACATGGACAAAGTTCTGCTTAAATACACTGAGTACAATGAGCCCCATGAGAGTCGGACAAATTCGGACATCGTGGAGGTGAGTTCGCCTTGACAATAAGCAGATTTAGAGATCCCAAACAAGGTTCCAGGGGTTCATTTTGGTAGAGTATGCTGCAAGTTGTAGGCTTTGACACCTGGCCCGTGTCTGGTGGTGATTTGTTAGGGAACAAGCTGTAATAGTCCTTGCAAAAGACGTTTGGCACATGCCGTTGCGCTCTATAAGAACGGATCAGGCTAAAGGACAGGGACGAGGACAAGACCACGTCCAAGTTACGCAACAGGTTTAAGAGGACGTGGCAGGTGCCACTGTCCAAGCCAGGTGGTCTGCTCAGAGACTTAAGATCTTGCTTGCTCATCACTGCCAACTTTTGTGACATGTGAGCTCCAGAAAAAGGTCACGGGGCAAGCGCGAGGTTGCTTTAGGTAAGGGTTTCCTCGTCCGCTAATCTAAGACTTCAGCGTCTTCTGGCGAAACTGTTCTCAGCACTTCCAAACCACCTGTCAAGATAGACTTTGGGAAGAGAGAACTTGAAGGTTCCCACCCCACATGCATGAAAGGCCACGGCGCTCCCTTTGGGAGCAGTGGGAAAAATGTTTCCCCTGGAAAAGTCCCTTTTTCCAGTAAAAGCACCCAACTGACTTGCTTAGAGGACTGGTGGTGCCACACAAACAAACTGTCTACTCTTACTAAGTAAGTAAGGGATGAAGAAAAACACTTCATGAGGATGAGGAATAACAACAGTGTAGATGCTGAAAGGCGTTTTTAGGAGCTCAATTGTGGTGAGGGATCTCTTTATCTTTGTGCGTTCGAGCATGAGCCGGTTATTGTTTCGCAACTCACTTCACTTGCACATAACAAGCTGCGAATTCAAACTCTATTATTATACTTTGACTGTTCAGTCTAGTGTAACATCATTCGACAGGCCATTTGCAACGTTGACACATGCATTACAAGCAAAGCCCTAGGGTCAGACTTAGCTGGGATTCTGCAGGGGTTTTTTTATGAGGCTGAGAGGGAAAACAGCATGGCTTGCCTCATGAGAGGAGAAACATCAAGTCTCCACGAGGCAAATCTCACGGACACCCTGCCAAGCCAGTAAGGAGCCGGGATAATCTCATTTCCTCGATTAGTGTAATCTGAAAATGCTCCGTTTAATCCTAAAAACCGACAGCGTGCACTATAACCCCATGTCGTCACCCCGAAACGCACACTTTTCCAGACCCCACACCTTTAGATTTCCTCTCTGCTGAGAATCGTCAACGAGACCGCTGGCGCGAAGGAAGGAAAATGTTAATTATTTCCAAAGGTCGCGTTGTTAATGACTACATGGCCGGCTAATGAGATTGAGCAAAGCTCTGTGCGTATGGTAGTTGACCTCTTGTGTTTGGTCTTGTGCTGGAAGGCATTGGAGGTGACAACCTTCCCCTCCTCCAATTTCACCCACACAAACCTCTGAGAAAACATGCCTCCAGCGCTTGGCACATCAATCTGATTTCAAATCTAACGAAGAAAACATCGTCAACCTACTTTTATAAACTGGCTCCATTTCAGGCACATTTGCCTGAAACGTTTTTCTACTCTCCTAATTTAGATAATTTGTCTTCATGTAGTTGCATGCCAACGCATTCTTAAGCACTTCAATTTTTTCCCCATTCCCAGTTCACCCACAGTTCTCCATGTGAAAAGGTTTGCCTTGAAGTCATTGCTTGACATTCCATTGTGCACTTTGTTACAGCTTTGGTTCATTTTATGTTTGGAAGTGTTTTGAAGGGATTGTTTGCTGCAGCAACGGTTCCCTTGTGTATTCAGAGGTACATGCACGCATGGTGGCTCTTGATCTTCCATTGAACCTTGATGACGATTGACAGATTAAATCCGTGAATCAGATTTGCTGGGCTTATACAGCTCTGTGTTAACGCTGTCACATTGCAGACACCACATCAAGAGGATGACAGGAGCTAGACCTTTATGCCGTTACAGACTGATCTGATCTGAATTTACAAA
Organism: Cirrhinus molitorella; assembly: GCA_033026305.1. Classification (NCBI taxonomy): domain Eukaryota; kingdom Metazoa; phylum Chordata; class Actinopteri; order Cypriniformes; family Cyprinidae; genus Cirrhinus; species Cirrhinus molitorella. Next base: position 9,646,968 of record CM065139.1, read on the forward strand.
ATGTTAATTATTTTAACAAAATAAGAAGGATCATTCAAAATGCATGTTATTTTTTACTTAGTACTGACCTGATTAAGATATTTCACATAATAGATGTTTACATACAGTCCACAAGAGAAAATAATTGTTCAACAAGTCCCTTGTTTGTCCAGAACAGTTAAACTGCCTGCTGTTTTATCAGGAAAATCCTTTAGGTCCTTCGGTTTTCCAGCATTTTTGTGTATTTGAACCCTTTCTGTCAATGACTGCATCTTTTCACACTGAGGACAACTGAGGGACTCGTATGCAAATATTACAGAAGGTTCGAACACTCACTGATGCTCCAGAAGGGAAACCAGTGCATTAAGAACCAGGGGTGTAAACTTTTGAACAGAATAAAGATGTGTACATTTTTCTTATTTTTCCTAATTATTTTATTTAGTAATGCCCTTCAGAAGCTACAGAAAGTTTCCCAAAAGACAAAATAAGTGAAATTTACCCTGATCTTCAAATTCCAAAAGTTTTCACCCCCGGCTCTTAATGCATCGTGTTTCCTTCTGGAGCATCAGTGAGCATTTTCTGTAATGGTTGCATATGAGTCCCTCAGTTGTCCTCAGTGTGAAAAGATCAATCTCAAAGTCATACAGTCATTGTTGGAAAGGGTTCAAATACACAAAAATGCTAAAAAAAGAATCTGTGGGACCTGAAGGATTTTTCTGAAGAACAGCAGACAGTTTAGCTGTTCAGGACAAACAAGGGACTTATGAACAACTACCACTAAAGGAAAAATACACAGCTGTGGATCATTCAGGTAACAACACAGTATTAAGAACCAAGTGTATGTAAACTTTTGAACTTCGTTTTTATAAATTCAACTGTTATTTTCTGTTAATGCTATTTATGTAAAAGATCTTATTCAGGTCAGTGCTAAATAAAAAATAACTTGCATTTTGTATAATCCCTCTTATTTGGGTAAAATAATTAACATTTTGCAAATTCTGCAAGGTGTATGTAAACTTTTGGTTTCAGCTGTAGTTGTGTAAATAAGTGTTTAAGATTCTAACTAAATTAATTTTAGTACCTTTTACAGCTCCACACTCATCCCTTCAGGAATTCCACCAAAAGAGAGACGTCTTTGTTTTGCATTCCTTCAGCACCCCTCCTCTTTCACAAACGGGTTAACATGAGTTTACTGCTTCACTTAGTAACAGCGTGTTGTATTTTGCGCTTTTGGCCAGAGACTCGCGGTTATTTTTAAGATGGAGGACTTTCACATTCTTTACCCCTCTGCCCCTTTTCCGTCCTCTGTCCTGGGCAGAGAGCAGCTGAAGTTCTCATAGTGTTGGAAATAAGGAGCAGACGCCCAACTTGTGTGCCAGACCTCCTCCCCGTTCCAGGCCTTTGTGTTTTTATGTGGTCCTTCCCCATTAAATGCCTGAAAACCGGTAGTTTTCTAAAAATAGCAAGCAGCACAGCTAAAAATAGCTCCGGCCCGGCAGTCGTGCCAAGGAAAATGGAGAAGAATAGGCGTGGAGTGCTGGAGAGAGGGAGAGAGAGGACAGCCGTGCTTGTTTTTTTCCCCCCACTCCATTTTCTCTCAGGGAAAAACTGACCACAGACGGCGGCGTACTTCAATAAAGCTTAACTCAAACTCGTTTGGGTGGCGTTTTCACACTTTTAAGAGAGTTTTTTGATTACGTGACTTCTCGTGGCATGCTCCTATGCACTTCGCAGACTGTGTTTCTGTCGGCTCATATCTGCCATCTGTTCAGCTATGTAAACTTGAAAACACGGTGTGAAATTCGAGCATGCGGTGACCTCAGCCCACATTCGGGTCATTGTTCTGATCCGCTCATGCTTAGAGTTTGAAACGCAGTATTTACTGCCCTGTTTTCTTCATCCTCGATTGAACGACATCAGAGGGCGGTTTTACATTCCACGATTAATCTGAACCTTGTTGCGTGAGTCAGGTTTTCCAAGACCCGACGGCGAGCCAGCGCAGCACAAAATGCTTCACTTTTACCAAGACTCTATTCTTTCTGAGAGTGCTAATTGTTAGCTGGTAACAATAAGGGTTTTGAGGCCATTTCCAGATATTCTATGCTTGATAAGGAGTTCCAGAGACAAAAGCTGTTAATTGACGCAGAGGGAGGAATGCTATATTTCTCACTGGTGTTGCAACCAGTGTTGGGAAAAGTAATACATCACAATATTGCTTTAATATTGCCTAAGAAAGTAACTAATGGACCTTTTTCACATTTATGGGTTTCTCAACAGTGGAAGTTGTCATAGTTGGAAAGCAGTGAATGGGAGAGTACCACAAATACATTTTTTGCATTCCCATTTGCAAGGTTGGTTGTTTTTAATATAAAAAGTTGTATTTTTGGCAAACATAAAAGCCCTTTCACACCAAAAGTGAAATTAATAAGCTTCAGGCTGAAGGAAAAGTAAAAAAGAACACTCTTCAGCAATAAAAATAAAAAAAAAAACATTTATCTTGAGTAATTTTTGCTTATTGGTATGGTTAAATTGGATCATCAAAGGTCAGCAGCAAAGACACTGGTTAATAAAATGGGATTAAATACATGAAGGATATTTGTATTATTTAACATATTTAATTATTGCAGGTTTGCATCATATTCTGAGTTGCAGTTCACTGTTTTCATTCATTTTGAGGAATACTGAATCAGTGACTGTTTTTGCTCTAATTTCAGCAACAAAAATCATTCCAAACACAGCCACGGCTCTGTTTTGCATCTTTGAGCAACATAGCAGTGTTTCGTTCCTGAATGAATCAACCATTTAAATGATTCGGTTCAGTCGTAATGACTCACTTATTAACAGCAACTTATTGCCACCTACTGGCAGTTTGAATTTCACATTCAAAGTATATTTTCACTTTCAAAATAATTTGAAATATAGCTGCGTTATCATGTGTAAATACATCTAGAATGCCACTTCATATGCAACTACTACAAAGATTAATTTTGTTCATACTGATTTAATTTGTTTTGTAACAGCCTAAATGTATTATTATTAGGGCTGGTAATTTAACGTGAGTTTTTGTCTCATATTTACATCATAAGGTTAAGCAATATCACATGAGCAATAGGCTAAATGCAATATCACAGGAGTGCAAATGTGAAACCGATCTTATACAACAGTTCAGTAAGTAAGAAGTTAATGGCGTGTTATTTAGACACAATGTTGTCTGTTTTGCTCAATTTTGCCAATGAAAATAGCAGAACTGTTCATTCCCGAGCAACACACGGCAGCATTTAATTTCTTAATCCACTTTTTGAACAAATTGGGTGAACCATTTGCCGTGTTGAACCACTGACCATAGGTGCATTGGATTTAAAGCGGCGCTGCACAGACCTTTCGGTGTATGACATCAAAGAACCGCGAGAGCGATTCAAAAGCATAAAGATCCGCCAGCCTGCTCTCTACAGCTTTTGCGGTACTTTGATGTCACACACCAATCGGTCTGCTAGTGACGATCCGCTTCAAGTCAAACAAGCTGAATAATTCGGTGGACCATTCATAAAGAACCATTTACTTCACTCCTGAATAAATCAGCCATTTAAATGAATCAAATGAATTTACCACCACCTACTGGCAGTTTTAGTTTATTTTTAGAGTATCATTTCATTAAAGAAATAATTTCACATTTCCATAGTAATATTAATAAAATTGTTTAAATAAATTATTAAAGGTATAGCTCACCCACACAAAAATGACAATTGTGTATGTGTAATAAATGTTATCAAACAAAATATTTCTTGCTGAAGCTACTTTTTGCAATGTCTGTTTGAGGCTTTACACAACAATGACTTTTTAAATTATCTTTTGGGAGTAATTTCTCATCCAAATTCAATGTGCGATTAATTTGCGATTAATTAGATTAATTAATCACCACATCATGTAATTAATTAGATTAAAATTGTAGACCAGCGCTAATTATTATTATAATTGTCTGATTAAATGTAAGAATTTGACTCAAAAGATGATGCACACGTTTAGAAAAAGTGGCTTTATGAAAGTAAAAATGCCCATAAAAGGTAAAAATCTGTTTAAACTTATTGGAAAAGAATAATTTCTATCACTGCTATGAACTGACCACACAGAATATGAAGAACATCAAAAACTTTGGTCAGCACGGTAGTCCTTAAACACAATAGACACAGCAAAATGTCGTCTAATTATAGTTATTGATAAAATCCCAGGAAATATCAAAATGTTATTTTTGGTCCCTAAACTGGTGTTACTTATTTGAAAAAGTAACTCCGCAATTGCATTACTTTACTTGTTACTTGCGTTACTTGTAAATGATTATTGTGGCATGCAACATGTCAAATACAGTTCACTCTTGTGACTGTGAATGATTGAGGCCCACAAGAGCCCATTATTGGCCTACAGTAAGGGGCTTTGTGTTCAAAAGGACATGATCAGTAATAATTTAACATGAATAACCATGCTGTCCTCTATAGATGCTGCTTCTGAGAGGTCAAATGACAATGAATGTAAAGAGATGACACGCTGGTGTGTGGTAATGTGTGATTATTTACAAGAAGACCTTCATTAAAATTCACAAACGCGGGCCTGCTTCACCCCACCGAGGAATTCTCGCCTCACGTCAGATGCAAAGAGATTGGGAGGTGTTGTTTTCCGAGGGCTGACAATCAAGCCACCCAAGAGCACTACGCAGCACAAGACGTTCACTTTTTCAGGTTTCAGGACACTCTTCCGCTTCCTCGCGGTCGGATTGGATATCCACCGGGCCAGTTACCATCGTAATTACGCTCTCAAGTGCATTTAATACCAAACACGCAGCGCTCAACTCGTGGCAGTAAAAGAGAGGGCCTTTGATTCGTTATTATAGGGTACTGAGAGCATCAAAGGAGGTAAATTACCCAGAGGTCCCCAGTGTGGCATTTTCCAAACGTTGCCCAGCTGCTGTGGTTGGAGCAGCTGGTGGAAAGAGCCCTGGAGGAGGGCCAGACAGTGCCACGCATTGGCCATGCGACCTGCCGCAGGAACCGGGGGCGTCCCCGCTGGCTCACCCATACGACTCTAATAGGATTCCACCTCTTTTACGGTCGGAATCAGTGCGGCTTTCGTTTTTTTTACGTTCCACCCTGATCCATCTGCTTTTGATAAACCAAGCTTGATATAACAGTATTTAGGCAGCACTTCTGTGAACTGATCATTTCCTTTCGTTTCCTTTCGCTGCGTTTCTGTTGCGATAACTGATGCACTTGTCTGTGTCAGTGTCGTGCTGCCAGGTTTTTTTGTGACTCACCACGTAAATCAACAACTTTCCACGCAGGCAAACATGACACACGCACACATGCGAGTCTGAAGAGGTGGAAGAAGTTCTTAGTCGAATATCCCTGCTGACACGTGAGACAATAAGACATTTCCTTGAACCGAGCTGCCTTTTTGTGGTCACATGCTCTCAGTTTGATTGCTTTTTTGGGTGTCTTGGATGTGGTCTGCGTTGCTGTTGACGGGCAAAATGCACTGCCATCTTGGCAAGCGTACATGTTCCTTAAAGGAAAGACAAGTCACACATGAGATCTCTTTAATGTTTCGATTGTTAGACAGCAGTGGAGCTAGAGGTTTTTGCATGTTTCCTGCATCTCATAGTGTTTAGCTCTATACTCTTACTGTAGCATCTTATACTTAAATGAGACATTAAGAGCACACTCTTACTGTATTTCAGTAATCATCTTGTTTGATTTCATATGGTTTTTATTTCTCTCTAGGCATTTAGGAAAAACGTCTTTTTCTTAAACGAGATATAAATGAGAACTTCAGCAATGTAAGAGCAATCTATGAGCAATATGTGGACCACAAAATCAGGGTCAATTTTTTTAAATTAGGATTTATACATCTTCTGAAAGCTGAATAAATAAGCTTTCCATTCATGTATGGTTAGTTAGGACAATATTTGCCTGAGATACAACTATTTGAAAATCTGGAATATGAGGGTGCAAAAAAAAAAGAAAAAAAAAAAAAAAATCAAAATATAGGTCTTTGCAATGCATTTTACTAATCAAAAATTAAGTTTTTATATATGTATGATAGGAATTTTTTACAAAATCTCTTCATGGAATATGATCTTTACTTAATATTTTAATGATTTTTGCCATAAAAGACAAATCAATCATTTTGACCTATACAATGTATTGTTGACTATTGCTACAAATATACCCATGCTACTTAAGACTTAAGTTTTGTGTCAACAATTACTCATATATTTCTTTTTTTTTTTCTCAAGGCATTTGATAAGAAACATCTGAGACAAACGTGGTACCTAAAGAAAATGCACTGTAACTGAGAACTTGTTTAAGTCTCTTAAGCTGTGAAAGAGGAACCTATAGCAAATATACTTTTACTAAATGTCAGTAATTCTCATTTTAGTTAGTTTTTTTTTCTTTTTGGGCATTTGAGAAGAAACACCTGAGTTGACGTAGTTATGAGTTATGAAGGAGCAACCTCTGAGCAATATGTTCTAAATATGTCAGTTGTTCCATTTTTTTTTTTTAGATTTGTATATATTCAAAAGCATTTTATGAGAAACATCAAGAACAAACAGTGAGCAAACATGAAAGAACAACCATTGAGCAATATAAACTTGCTGTGTATTAAAATGGTCTCATTTGTTTCAATTTTTATTTTCCCTCATGCTTTTGAGGAGCAACATCAGCATCAAAACTTTGAGACCTAAAGAAAATCAGAACGAGAACTCCATGTAGTCTCTCAAGTAATGATTGAGCAAATTCTGATTAATATAACTGGGTTGTTTTGGTTGGTGTGTGTCATTTGACTGCTGTTTCTCAGACGTTGCCCTTGTTTAAAGTGTCTCCCAACACAGTGGACTGTAATGAGCCTGGTTTGAGGTGAGGCAAGACCACCCATGTGGACCTCAGAGGAGGGTACAAGGTGATGTGACGCCCTTCAGTCAGTCAGTCAGTCCGTCAGCTGCTGGCCAGCAAACGGCATCAGTCAGCTGTCTCCACACGTTACCACCTGCTACTGCACGTACAACGTGGTTTCTCCGCTGAAGGTTACGGCTAGCACGCTATATAGGACGCCATGTCTACATGCGGACAGACTGGGGCTGTCTTTGTCATGTGGGAGAGCGATGCAGCTCTGGTTTAATTAGGAGCAAGTCTCCATAGGGTTGACAAGACTAGGAGCAGAAGGAGGCACTGATGGCTGTGTTGCTCCTCTCCTTTCTTCTTCTCTCCTCTCTCCTCTTCACCCTCACGACGGCTCACTTCAACTTTAGTCATACAGTGGCTGAAGGCATTTCTTTTTTAATAATTTGCAACAAACTTTTAAATAGGCTTCATAATATGGGCATTGTACCTTAAAAGAGCTCAGTGGTTGCTCTATCATAGTTTAGGAGTTTTCATAAGTTTTATTTAAGGCCAGTTCACATCATATTGTTCACATAGACTAATTTTTGGACTAAGAATCAATCAGTTCTCAGTTTTTCCTTTGGAGTCTTTTAGAGAAATTAAATAAATATAAATGAGATATTTTAGGGGGGTGACGAGACACTTATCCCATGAGACGAGACGAGACCTGAGATAAATATGACGAAAAATATAAATAAAAAATATATTTGATCAAGATTTAAAAGAAAGGAAGTCAGTGTTTCAAATAATAAAGACTTGTTTCACTATTAAAATCTCCTGAATGAATGATTCTATGATAAATAGGTTTTTAAACCTGCAGTTGTCGCCACCTCCTGGCGGAAGAGGATAAGCATAACAATACATGCAAGTGTTAAGATACTTTCGTTTTGATCGCTACTGTAGACAGTAAGTGTTTATACCCAAACTTTTATCTCAGTACTGCTGTTATTTAAATGTCTGTAACGCAGAAATAAGGATCATTATGTGGTTAAAAAAACAGTTTTGTTGCTTTTTCTGGATCAGCAGCAACATGAATGCACATTTTAAATGTCTTTAACACCTGTTTTACATTGTAAACGTCAGTGGAGCGTGAGCAGCACTATGTGAAACAGTGGTAATAGACACCGCTGAATTGTTGTCAATGAAAAGTCAATGGTGACCAAAGTTTTTTGGTTCTTAAAAATATATTCTTGTGTGACATAAATGATGCCAAATGCACATGACAAAATTGCTAAAAATTAACCACCAAAAATGAATTAAAAAATATTAATAAAAACCATAATAAATATAAATAAACTAAAACAACACTGTTGCATACAATAAAAGCTTGTGGTGACCAGTGCTTTTGGTTCTTAAAAATATATTTTTTGTGACATGAATGATGTCAAAAGTGCATGGCAAAATGACTAAAAATGAATTGAAAATATTAATAAAATAAATGGTAGTATATAAATAACGCTAAAACAATGTTGCATATAATATATAATTGAAAATATGAATAAAAACCATAGTAGTAAATAAATACTGTAACAGCATTGTTCTATACAATGAAAGTCAGTGTTGACCCATGTTTTCAATTTCTCAAAAATATATTTTTTGTGACATGAATGATGCTAAATCCGCATGACAAAATGACTAAAAATTAATTGGAAATATTTATAAAAACCATAATAGTATATAAATAATACTAAAACAACACTGTTCCGTGTAATGAAAGTCAGTGGTGACCAATGTTTTTTGGTTCCTAAAAATATATTCTTTTGTGACGTGAATGATGTCAAAAGTGCATGACAAAATGACTAAAAATGATTTGGAAATATGAATAAAAACATGATAGTATATAAATAATACTAAAACCGTGTTCCATACAATGAAAGTCAATGGTATTTTGTTTCTTAAAAATATAGTCTTCTGTGACATGAATGCTGTCAAAAGTGCAAGACACTTTAATTAAAATTAAGGTGATTAAAGGTGATTAAATGACAGAATATGAATTTACAAGCAAAAGTCTTCACTTTTCAGCTCTCAGTTTAATCGGAGAAATAATTGAGATCTTAAAGTTGTGTCACGCTCTCGTCGCTGTCCTGTGTTTGGTGTGTGATGAAGTGAACAGGAATGCTCTGCTGAGCACGACCCTCCCCCTGTTGGTCTGGAGCGGTCCGTGCCGGTCTGAATGTTTAGTCTGCTGATGTCAGGCTTTGGGTTCCAGCCGTGTTGCTAAAAGCACCGAGCCGGGTCGGACTGTGAGCTGGAGGTGTCAGCGACCCGCAGACGGCGTGATTGGGGGGTGGGGGGGGGTGGTGTAGGGTTGCTGGGACGCTGCTGGGTGGCACAGGGGCAAAAAATAGCCTTCTACGGCCATCCCCGGGGTTTGAGGCCGTGATTGGCTGTGGCCCCGGCTCCGCCCCTTCCCCTTGAGCCGAGGAGATTTGTTGGACAGGTGCAGAGGCCCTGACAGGTGGAGATGTCTTGAATGAGTGGAATTGCTGTGGTCCAGCGACGTGGCTGCTTGCCGGCGAGCAAAACGCTGAGACCCAGCAGAAAGATAAGCCAAGCTGCATTGCTGTATGTCACTTTGGATCAGCATTTACCTTACAAAAACATGGACAAAAAACCTCATATGAGTAATAGTAATAGTGTTGTTTTGCTTAGTAGCTCTGCTAATGAGAGTGAAGTGATAAATGTACGGATTTATTCCATTTTAAGATCAGACTTAGACTCTCAAAAGGCTTCAGATGAAAAGATTAGGCTCTTCTGAGGAATCAAAGGCTCATGTTTCACAAGCAGGAAAAACTTTATTTGTTTTCAAATATAGCCCTCGTGTGGTCAAACAGGAAATTGCTCAAGTCTTAAAGGAATGTTTGTGGTTGAATACAAGATAAACTCATTTGACAGCATCTGTGGCATGTCATTTAGAAAAAAATTACCAAAATAATTTAGACGTGTCTATCAGTTTGTAGAAAAAAATTTATGTATTTACATATTAAGCAACAGATACTGTTGAGATATATATATATATATATACACACACACACACACACACACACACACACACAAATACTGTTTATATTTTTTTTGTTTTAATGCTTTATTTTTAATTATTTATTTATTCTTTTTTTTTTCATTTTCATTCAAGTCAGCATAAATATTTTTCACATAATGTTTTTGTTTAGATTATTGTAGTTTAGAAATTTGAACTAATAACATATTAACTAACATATTCAATTTTAAATTAATTGTGAATTTTATTTCATATAAAATGTCAATTACAATTTTCATTCTTAAACATTTGAAATAGCATTTTTTCAAATAAAATACCTAAAAATAACTATATATATATATATATATATATATATATATATAATTTAAATTTCCTATGAAAAGCATAATTTAAAATAAATAGTAAAAGCAAATAATTTTTTTAATTATTTTATAAAAAAAATAAAGCATTTAAAATGTAAATGCTTTATTTTATTTTTTATTCTTTATTGTATTTTTTTATGTTTATCTTTTTTATTTTATTAGACGTTATATATATATATATATATATATATGTTAATTTTTTTTGTTCTTTATATATATATATATATATATATATATATATATATACACACACATTTGATTAAAATAACAATTTTCATTCTTAAACATTTACAATAGTTACAATAAGTATATTTTGTTTAATAAAATGCCTAAAAAAACTATATATATATGTATGTATGTATATATTATGTTTTTAATGCTTTATTTTATTTTTTATTCTTTATTTTTCATTTATTTAATTTTTATTATCTTTTATTTTATTATTTATATTTTATTATTTTGTTTTTGAGATTATAAAGCAAAAACACACTCAAATACTATATATATACTATATTTTTTTTTCAATGTTTTTACTGCTTCATTTTATTTTTTTCTTTATTTTCCTTCTTTCTTTCTTTCTTTCTTTTTTTTTTTTAAATAAAGTGTTGTTATGTATTTGTTTCAGACTCTGAGGAAGAAGGGTCTAAACGGCTGTGACAGTCCAGATATTGATGCTGAAGATTCAGGCCACAGTCCAGAATCTGAGGACAAATATCGTAAAATAAATGAGGACATTGACCTGATGATCAGCAGGCAGAGACTGTGTGTAAGTGCAGTTTTTATTCAACATATTAAATATTTATCAATTTTTCCAGTACATTTATTCAGGGTTTTTTTTTTTATCTTTGTGTATTTATTTGAAATGATTGATTTCCATGCATTTTGTTTTGTAGGCCCTCCCCCAGTCTAATTACGACATGCCCGTCTCAATCCCTGTGAGCAACCCCAACAGCCTGATCTACAGCCACCCGGGAGCGTCCCTGGGCAACCCCAACATGCTGCCGCTGGCCCACCCGTCCCTCCAGAGGAACAGCATGTCCCCTGGAGTGACCCACCGGTCCCCGAGTGCAGGCAACACAGGTACTGACCCGCACCGGGCTCTCCACTTTGCCAGGGACTCCGACTTGGAGTATGGTTTCAAATAATGCTAATTTCCGTGCTTTATTGACATCATTAGAAAGCAGCTCTGCTGAGGACCACCAACAGCTCCACTAAGGCTATGAAAACACGCCTCGCATGTATTCAAACACCGCATACAGATCATTACATACGCTCAAATATTTCTTTCAGCCATATTCAGCTGCGCCGGGCCGGGCCTGTAATATAAACACTCTGGCCTCAGCAGAACTCCTGAGGTTGTCCCAGAGCAGAGAAAAAAAAGTGTCTGTCTCGATGGGAGTTTTGGCTGCTTGTAAAGGAACTCCCGGTTTTCAGCGGGCAAATAAAGATGACCATATTTCCCTTTTAACTCCCGCTCTGACTTTCGAAAGGTCTGCGTTTGTGGTCTAGGCTTCATCAAGAGGAAGTTTGGTCAGCTTGGGATTTATCGAAACACATTATCCGTTCTCTGAGCACATGTATATGGGTGTTTCTACAGCTGTCACAAATGATTGATTTTTGTGAAAATATATAGATTTAAGACAGATTTTTTTTTGTTATTTGAATGGTACCATGCTTTCATCAAAATGTTTCGCCTTTATTCCTTTTATGCATGCATTGTTTTACCAAACTCACTCTTTTGGTCGTAAAACTTTTTTTAAAATATACAGTGTACAGAAGTCAAGTGGATCAAAAAAGTTGTCCTTGGACAAGAACAGGAGTTGTTTTGGTTTTAGGACAAATTTGATGAAAGGTTTTGATCCACTTCAAATGTTGACTACTATGTACACTACTGGTCAAAAGTTTTTGAACATTAAGATTTTTTTTTTTTTTTTTTTTAAGAAGTCTCTTCTGTTTACCTGCATTTATTTGATCCAAAGTATAGCAGAAAGAGTACAATTTTGAAATATTTGTATTATTTAAAATAATTATTTTCTATATGAATATATTTTAAAATGTGATGTATTTCTGTGTTTTCAAAGCCGAGTTTTTAGCATCATTACTCCAGTCACATGATCCTTCACAAATCATTCTAATATTCTGATTTGCTTCTCAAAAAACATTTATTATTAGTATTATGTTGAAAACAGCTGAGTAGATTTTTTTCAGGTTTCTTTGATGAATAGAAAAATGAGAAGAACATAAATGCTAATCTTTGGATCTTTCTATTCATCAAAAAAAAAAAAAAAATATATATATATATATATGTATATTGAAAATACTACTACTACTACTACTAATAATAAATGTTTCTTGTACAGCAAATCAGCATATTAGAATGATTTCTGAAGGATCATGTGACACTGAAGACTGTGCTGAAATGTTGCTGAAAATTTTGATTTGATCACAGGAATAAATTACATTTAAAAAAAATATTTAAATAGTAAAAATATTTCACAATTTTACTGTACACACACAAACACACACACACACACACACACACATATATATATATATATATATATATATAAATAGTTATTAAATGGTATTTATTTATTTATTTTTAATTATTTTTTAACTATTTAAAATGTTTATAAATTGTTTAATTTTATTTTAAAAAAAATATTGTGTTTTTTATATATAATTTAAAAATAATTACATTTGTTCAATTTAGTTTAGTTCCGATTTATTACATTTATGTATCTACAATAATCCAAATAAAAACATTTATTATGTAAAAACTATTTTATAAATATAGTCATTTGACCACTACAAATAACTACTTTTCAACTAATAAAGTTATATAATTTTATTTTAACATATTATGAAACATTTGTTTATTTGTCTACCTAAGAAACAGAAGAACTACTAAAGAAACCAATACTTTTTTCAGGATTCTTTGATAAATAAAAGGTTTTAAAGTACAGCATTTATTTAAAATAGAAAGGTTTTCTAACAATATAAACTACTGTTCAAAGTTTGGGGTCAGTCAATTTTAATTATTTATGTATTTTGAAAGAAACTGATACTTTTATTTACCAAGGATGTGTTAAATGAATAAAAAATGATAGCATAGATTTACATTGTTAGAAAAGTTTTATATTTTGAATGAATGCTTTTTTAACTTATTATTCATCAAATAATCCTGAAAAAAAGAAAATATATTTGGCAGGACAACTGTTTCCAACATTGACATTTCTAATAATAATTCATATTAGAATGATTTCTGAAAGGTTCATGTGACACTTAAGGCTGGAGTAACAGCTGACGAAAATTCAGCGTTGGATGACAAGAATAAATTATATTTTAAAGTATGTTAAAATAAAACCCATTATTTTATATTGTAATAACATTTAGCAATATTACTGTTTTTTAATCTGTATTTTTGATCAAATAAATGCAGCCTAGAGGCAGTGTATAGGTTTTATTCCAAGTATTTTTTGGATTCGGAAATGACATTTCATTTGCTTCTCTGACCGAAAATAAAAATAAAATCAAATCAAATAAAACAGTATTCTCTCATGTATAGGCACCTTTGGATCTTGTAGACAAGTGTGACAGTGTGAAAAGTCTTAGCAGTGTTTCATTTCAAAAAGTCCAGCGGGCCAAAAGAAACATCCAGATATGTGTGTTCAGAATGTATATAGAAAGAGAAAGAGGAAGCAATGGGAAGAAAAATGAACAAAGTGGTAGAAAAAGACAGTCTGTGGTGACATACGTGTGGGAAGTGTAATCCTTCTGTGGGCTTGTTATGATTGTCTAAAAGATCTATTTTGTGCTCTGGTCAGAGTCCTTCTGACCGCAGCGTCTGTCCTGTCATTATCCTTGGCCCTCCTGGAACAATTTGCTTCGTATTACAGGAGCAAAACTAAATATGAGTCTTGGCAGGGACCGCGACGTCTGCAACCGCGCAGACTTTTCAAAGGTTTTTCTTGGACGGTGCCATCTTCTCCATAGGGCCGAACAGGGGTTTGTGGGTTCGGGTAGACTTACAGATGGCTTTTTTTCACACTGGCTCATACATATATCTTGGTGAGCGCTCGAACGTCGAGCGGCCCGTCTGGCCGCAGGAAGGAGGCGTCAGTCAGGCGTGGCGTACGTGTTTGGAGTGTCAGTCTTGTTTAATGTCTTCTCTGTCCTATCCTCAGGTGGCCTTCTGGGTCCAGACCTCAGCAGCGGAGTGGGCACCAGCGCTGGTAAGAGTCATGTATATTTACCATACGTGTATGTTTGCCATCTCAATAGACAGATGGAGCCACTTGGTTTGATTCAAAGCTTCCTTTTGCTTGGCTAGTTCCTCCCCGGATATTTACCCAGCGCGCCGCTGTAGGATGTCGCGGTGAAGGGTCTTAAATAGTATATTTAAAGAAGCGTTTCATAAAAAATCCTATGGTGAATTCTAATATGACGAAGCCATCAACACCTTCGATAGGCGAGAGGAGACATAACACAGCGTATTCATAGAACGTCAAGATTTGAGGCACCAAAAAAGACTAAATGATGTACGGTTTGATAGTGAACACAGTTATTGATGTAAAAAGTTTAAAAGCCGGCGCAGTTTTAGCGAAGCTCAGAGAAAATGGACTTTGCGCATTGTCACTAAACTCACTAGCTGTCAACACCATCACTGGTTTAGTGCAAAAGTCTCAGACGAACCGTAATGAAATGCAAAGGTTGGAAACTAGAAGTCTAAATTTTGTAACTCTTCCCCATATGCAAGTTTAGAGAAATATCAAAACATCTAAAACTGATTCTTCTCTAACTGTTGTAAACATCTGAGAAAGTACATTTGCCAACATTTGCTATTTTTTCTTCCATAATTTTCTTTCTTTTCTCTTTTTTTCCAATCGTTAGACAGTTCTGTGGTGTTACTATGACAGATGGCAACAATTTAGTGACAGCGTCTTAAAAACGACCGCAGAGCTAATATTGTAGCTGACTTCTTAGAAAGCATGTGGAAACTTCAAATATGAAAAGATAAAATATCTTGAAAACAACCACGGATACAATAAAATGACATTATTTTTTTTGCGTTTTAGACAGATTTATCAAAAACTGTGACAGCTGTCACATTCACCAAGTCGTTTTGCGGTTTAAAGGCCAATGTTTTTATGACCCTTTCAAGCAAGTAGTAGTTCAAAAGCTCTTTCTGATTATTTTTAAAGATGTGCTTTATAACACCAGAGAAGTGGAATCTTCTTTTCATATATATATATATATATATATATATATATATATATTAAAAAAACATCTATGGTTATTATTGTAAAAGTTTGTCAACTTTATTATTATTATACAGAACTTTTTATTTATTCTAATTGCATTATCAGAAATGTATTATTATTAATAACAACAATAATTATAATAAAAAATTTATATATACAGTTGAAGTCAAAAAATTTTACCAAAATAAGGTATCATACAAAATGTCTTGTTGTTTTTTGTTTAAGATATGTCACATAAAAGACGTTTACATATAGTCCACAAAAGAAATTAATAGTTGAATTTATAAAAATTACCCCATTCAAAAGTTTACATATTGTTTCTTAATACTGTGTTGTTACCTGAATGATCCACAGCTGTTTTTTTTTTGTGTGTGTGATTGTTGTTCATGAGTCCCTTGTTTCTCCTGAATTGTTATTACTAGTAGTTAACAACTACTGCAGAAGGTTCAAACGCTCACTGATGCTTCAGAAGGAAACACAATGCATTAAGAGTCTGGGGGTGAAATCTTTTTGAATTTGAAGATCATGGTAAATTGAACTTATTTTGTCTTCTGGGTAACTATCTTCTGTAGCTTCTGAAGGGCAGTACTAAATGAAAAAATATGATGTATGATATTTAAGCAAAATTTACACATCCTCATTCCATTCAAAAGTTTACACCCCTGGCTCTTAATGCATTCTCTTAATGCTTCTGAAGCATCAGTGAGCATTTGAACCTTCTGTAATAGTTGCATATGAGTCCCTCAGTTGTCCTCAGTGTGAACAGATGGATTTCAAAAGCATATAGTCATTGTTGGAAAGGGTTTAAATACACAAAAATGCTGAAAAAAACAAAAACAAAGAAATTGCGGGACCTGAAGGACTTTCCTGAACAAGGGACTCATGAGCAACTATCACTAAACACTAAACTTGTCACTAAATCACTCCTTTTGACTTCAACTGTGTGTGTGTTTATATATATATATATATATATATATAATCTGACATCTTTCTTTAAAAAAAAGCATTTTTATCAGGCTCTGATGTATAGGTTTCTATGCAAGTAGTGGTATTTCTGATTGGGCTGAGGCTGGGATTTTAGCGAGTTTGAAGTAAAAGTACTTGATGGACGTATAATATGTGTCCGGAGCATTCACAAAATTAGCACGTTTTTGACCCTCCTGGCTGTCCATAGCAACTGTGTATATATACACTACCAGTCAAAAGTTTGGACACACCCTCTCATTTAATGTTTTTTAAAGAAGCCTCTTATGCTCATCAAGGCTGCATTTATTTGATCAAAAATACAGAAAAAAACTGTAATATTGCAAAATGTTATTACAATATAAAATAATGGTTTTTATTTCAATATACTTTACAATATTATTTATTCCTGTGATGCAGAGCTGAATTTTCATCAGCTGTTACTTCAGACTTAAGTGTCACGTGATCCTTCAGAAATCATTCTAATATGCTGATTTATTATTATTTAGAAGTACCAGTTCTTACATAGAAACCTATACATCGGAGCCTGAAAAAAATGCATTTTTTTAAAGGAAGATGTCAGATGAATTTACGTGTTTGACACATAGAATATGGGTTGTTTATGAGTTGTTTGTGCGCTGATAACATGTAAACAACACATATTCTATGTGTAAAAAATGCACGAACAACAGGTCCTCAGCGTGTTAATTGCATGTTAAAATTTGTGTTTTTGACCTTTAAGGCTTTCCATAGTTTCCATAGTGCTGCAACGCATTCGTTTTTTCCAGGCATGTCTATGCCACAGCGAGATAAAAACATCTCATCTTTTAAGAATGCTGCAAACACACCATACAAACCAACCGAGCAGCTTCACCTTTTCTAAGCCAAGATGGAAGAACAGCTGATCTTAGCTGTACAGGGATACCCATTTTTAAATAAATTTAGTTGCAGAGCTACTGCAAAGGATTTTCAGTGCTGAAAATCCATTTATTATTTGCTGTCATAGAAAGCATAGGTCTAGTTCGCTTAGCAAAGACCCGCTATAGTACCGTAAATCTGTCGTGTATGGTCACTGGTGTTAGATTGACGTGTCCTCTCTGACTGTCCCACAGGAAACGGGTATGGAAACCACCGCAACTCCCCTGGTCTGCTGGTCTCTCCGGGGAGCATGAGCAAGAGCATGCAGGCCAAGTCTCCTCCGCCCATGACCATGACCATGAGCAACCGCAAGCCCGACCTGCGCGTCCTGATCCCTCCCGGCTCAAAGAACACCATGCCCTCCATCGTAAGTTTACACAACCATTGCAACACATCAGAATACCAGCACTGGATGTCAACTTCAGCTGTAGTTAGTTGAGCATTGCCCATATAAAACCAATTCTGACCACTGGATATATGCCGTAAAGTTCAATTTACTAGAACTAATTAGAATTGTATTCTTTTTAACTGCTCGCCAGTCGGAGGATGTTGACATGTTGCTGGTAAGTAGGATCAAAATCGCAGTGAAACACGATTAACCATCAAACACAAACTATGAAAAGAAACAAGTTTAAATTCAAACGCACACAAAACATAACAAGTCTTATTCCACTGTTGCCAAGGGGACTGCTTTAGCGGTTCCCATAGCAACAGTGGAACTCCTGCCATAGTGGCTGGATGTCGGATAATTGCAGGGTGGAGGGTAATTACCTGTTATTGGTCACATGATCTATTAAGCAGTTAGACGGAGCTGATATAACACCACCTACGCATTTACTGTTTGCCGAGATTGATTGTATTTTTGTTGCTGTTGTTTTAAATGTTGTATTTCTTTTCCACAGAACCAGAGAATAAACAACTCCCAGTCGGCCCAGTCTTTGAGCACACCGGTGGTGTCTGTAGCCACGCCCACTCTGCCAGGACAGGGAATGGGCGGCTACCCATCAGCCATCTCTACCTCATACGGTACAGGTGAGATATATAATATAATATATACACTAATATTAGGTACTTTGGCAAAAATACAATAAAAAGTGTAATATTGCAAAGTAATATTACAGTTTAAAAAAAATTATTTGCATATATTTTAAAGTACAATTTATTTCTGTGACGCAAAGCTGAATTTTCAGCATCATTACTCCCAGTCTTCAGTGTCACTGAATTTTGATTATTTTTCACTGATTTGATTGTTCTAAAACAATTTTATAATTCTATATGTTCTATATGTCTTGTATATGTTCTATACATTTTAATGACTTTTTTTTACTACTGTCATTTTTTTATGTGATGTAATTTATGTAGGCATATTTGCATTTATTTTTTATTGCTCTGTTAATCAGAACCATCTAAAGAGTCTCGATTACACCAGCAGGTGGCGTCATTGACTCACTATTCTTTGAGCATTTTGCTGTTGCAGTAACCCTGAAGATCCAGCATAGTCTGAATGCAGTGTGTTAAACAGAGATCTTTTTCTCCCCTTCTAGAATATTCTCTCAGCAGTGGGGACTTGTCTTCTCTGTCCGGTTTTAACAGCCCAGCTTCTCTTCATCTGGGTTCAATGACTGGCTGGCAGCAAAACATGCAGCATTCTGGTCTTGGACACCTAGGGTGAGCACAATCACCCTGATCTGTGCACCCAAAACACACTGGATATCAGCTGTAATGCTAATTTATATAATGATTAAATAATTTACAGAATAATGTATTAACAATTTATTAAATGTAAAAAAAAATAAAAATTATAATGTAATATAATAATACATCCTCTAATTTTTGTTTATATTTTCATTTCAGCTTGTTTCACTGGGAATCTGGGATTTTATTACAATGCTAAAAAAATTCATAAAAGATAATATAATATAATATAAAGGATTACAATACTTTGTAAAATTCATGTTATTCATTATTATTTTTTAGTTTTATTTTAAATAGATTACAAAATGTTTAATTAAAAAAAGTGCATGTATAGTATAATATAATATAATATAATATAATATAATATAATATAATAATAATAAACAATTAATAATATCAAATTTTATTGTTTTCGTGGAAATCTGTGTATTTATTTTATTAAATTGCAAAAAAAAATTAATTTAAATAATGTCAAAGTAATATAATGTAACATTCAATATATCTGAATTTTTTTTTAATTCAACCTTTTAATTAATTTTTGTGTTGTAATCTGGGATTTTATTTTATTTAGGCTGCACAGCAATTTTAATAAAAAAAAATACATATATATATATATATATATATATATATATATATATTCATTTTAGATAAAATAATATCTCTAAATATCTCTAATTCATTGCACTGCAATTTTTTTAATTTTTTTTTAATTTTTTTATTTTTTAATTAAAAAATGTCAAACAAATATGTGTGTGTGTGTGTGTGTGTATATATATATATATATATACATTCTGAAACTAAAGTACAGTTTTATATAATATAATAAATGACATGACATGATAAAATATATGATATAATATAATATAATATCTTGATGTTGGGAATCTGGAATTACATAAAAAATATCAAATTAATATATAATATATCATGTTATATAATATACTATAATATAATATCGGAAATTCAAGTTTTTTTATATAAAATTTAATTGAAATTCATTTTTTTTTAGTTAAACTAGGAGTTTTTTTTTATTATAATGCAAATTTTAAAATAAAAATCACAAACTAATATAATATAATACTACAAAAAAAATTGTTCAACTTTCAACTTTTTAATTTCTTTTTCGCTCTAATATAAAAATATTTGTATCTCAAAAACTGTGGGAAATTGATAATTTTTGGCAGTTGATATTCCATCCTCAGACTGTATTGTAACTGTATCTATTTTGTAACTAAAGTCAGCCTCTAACTGTGCCTTTCCTCTCCGCCCGCAGGAACTGCACGAGCACACAGTTATGTCAGAGCTCCACCCTCTCGCTGCCGTCCAATCAGAGCCTGCACATCAAATCCGAACCCGTCTCTCCTCCCCGAGACCGGGCCGGAGGCACCCCGGGCGGCTACGCTCAGCCTCCGCCCCCTCCTCCGTCCCAGCCGCAGCCGGCGTCTCAGCAGGGTCAGCTGCGGCAAGACGCGGGCCGCTCTCCGGTCGACAGCCTGAGCAGCTGCGGCAGCTCGTACGAGGGCAGCGACCGCGAGGAGCACCGGGCCGACTTCCACTTGCCCATGGGACTGCTGAGACCCTCTCAGGACGAGCGGCAGAGCCCGTCCGTCAAGCGCATGCGTCTGTCCGAGGGCTGGGCCTCGTGATCGCGGACGGCTTTTCTATGCAAAGATTTCACTTTAGTATTATTATATTTGTTTCTGCGGAGTGTGAGTGCTACATCAAGTATTAAAATTGATATATATATGATAAACGGGGCGGGTGGGTGTGTTTGTGATTTGGGGTTGGGGGCATGGGACATGCATCGCTTGTGCCACGTGTGGGGAAAAAAAAAACGACAAAAAAAAAAAAAATGATACATGCAATTTATGCAGTGTATACACGCATACAGGATTTAAAAGAGAAGTCTGGTACTCTTGTTTGGTAAAGCTACTTTTTAGTTTCAGTAATATATTATGCATAATTAAACTATTAATTAGAGGCATTGACGTGTCTCAGGGCTTGTACAAGTAATATTCCCGTACAGACCGGGGCCTTTACGCTCACCGTCAATGCTCACTTGCAAATGTATGTTATCACAGACGTTGTCGTGTTGCAGGTTCAACGTATTTATGTAAATAGAGAACAATGAGGCTTTTGGGTAAATCAGCCTGCCAGGATTTGCAGGCTTGTTTACGATTAACGGAGTGAGAGAGAAAGCCATCACGCACCATTTGGAGACTAACACGGGCCCGGGGCTGAGGAATGTACGCCGTTTAGAGTTCTAAATGGAATCGGGAAGTGTTCCAAATACACAAATTCTCTTGTAAATGTTGTTGATATTTCAGAGCCGTGTTAACAACGTTAAAAGTTCTCCTGGCCATGTATTGCCTATCCCCGGTGGAAGAGATGTACAATACATTTTGCTTATATTTTCATAAAAATGCAGAGCATTTGTTGCTACCTGTTGACCACATGAGTCAGAATGTGATTTCAAGCTTTGCCGATGTTGAACAGAGAGGTAAAGCAGTGTGAGCTCCAAAAATAAAGCCATATAAACAATTTCACGTCAGGCTTTCTGCACTTTTTTTTTTTTTTGGTTCTTTGTTTCTTTAATTGCATGTGTCTTATTCTCACCAAGGCTGCATCTTTTTGAGTAAAAACTGTCAAATTCAAAAATATTTTTACAATTTAAAATAACTGGTTTCTATGTTAATATATTTTAAAAATGTAATTTATTACTGTAACGCGACGCTGATTTTACAGCATCATTAATCCAGTCTTCAGTGTCACATGCTCCTTCAGAAATCATTCTAATCTAATCTAATCTAATCATGCTGTTTTGTGCTCAAGAAACATCTTAATATTTTTGTGGAAACCTTCTAAAATTCTTTGAAGAATACAAAGTTTCAAAAGAAACCACATAAAAAATTTACTTTAGGCTCTATGCACCTTTTTCATCAACGCGGAAGTAAGCTTATGGGCGAGACTTCCGGTTCATTAGCCGCTATAAAATGACAACACACAGTAAAACTGTTTGCACTACAAACCAGTGTGTTCATAATTAGGTTAGTACATTTAAAATAATATGGTAAGACACACCAATTCGCAATATCAAGCAGCAAAACAATCTGTTTTATTCATCTAAAAATAGCTGGATGGATAAGACTGGAAGACAAACTGTGGGTGATAGAGTTTTGTTGCTGTTTCTTTAACATGGACTTTTATTAGATTGCAAGATTTTTATTAGTATTTACAGTAATAGCAGGTCATTTGTGTAGTGTGTATTCACAGACATCTGTTTTAGTATTGCATTGCAAAACAGGCTAACAAAAATGTTCTAAAACGTTCCCATTAAGTTATGCAAACATCGTTTCTGAACGTTCAAAATGACCGTTTTTTAACGTTTCCCTTTGATTTTAGAATGTTAAGGGAACATTCCGTTTTATCAACATTATTGGAATGTTACATTTGAATGTTCCCTAAACGTTCTGAAAACCGATAGAAGAGCAAACACAACGAATGCTGTGTAAATTAGGTTTTGTGAACATTATTAAAGACCAGATAATTTGGAACAAGCGTTCTATAAACGTAACTTTGCCAAAACGTTGGCCAAAGTCCTGAGAATGTTTCCTGTTAGCTGGCTTTGTGCAAAACACCACCCACCATCAACGTGTAGACTTTGCATCAAAATACTGTGGTAAAACATTTGCAGCTTCAGCGAGGCATAAATCTTGATTACACCATTTAACTAAATTAAAATCATTTTGCAAGGACAAACCCATTTTCGAAAACATTTATGGTTGTTTTACACGTTTATTGTTGCAAGACTGGAAATGACATTCAACACCTTTAATGATTTTAATGTGTCGTGACAATGAGATAATCCATCATCACAGGAGCCTACATGAGGACAGGAAATAAAAAAAAAGACGGACAGAATTAATCCTTCTGTCTTAATTAAAACAAACCTTTTGGTTCGAAATACAAGCGTTTGAATGAAGAATATAATGATTTTATTCTATTTTATCGCGGTTGTTTAAATTAGAATAGCTGTTGAAACATTCTTATTTTTTAGTGTATTGGCTACAAATATCAGTCGGGTTTGGGAATATAGGCTATCAACTATATTTCAATTGATAAGTGCACAATACGCTCAGACAAATCTTCCGTGAAATTAAAATCGACGAAATTAGTTATCACACCTACTGTACGTGTGAGCAGAAATAAAGCAAGGAAACCTAGTCCAATTGACAGCACGTACGAGGAAATATTAATTAGGTCAGTTCACCCGAATGCGTTTTAATATAATAGCTGTGCATAATTGTTTATGCCATTCAAATTGCCATCAAAAACGACAAACCAAATAACAATGAGTGCTTAAATACTGCAACAAAACATTTCTGATCATTCCTAACAGCCAGTATTTGCTTCTGTAATCATCTTTATTTGGGGAATACTTAAATACATAGAAATAAAATACGAACACATCAATTAGGTTTAAAGTTTTTATTTTATATACTGTATGTTTTAGATAGATAGATGATAAATAATTCAGCTGATGGAAAATCATAGTGTTTTAATGCGATGAAGAAATGCACCTCAAAATATGTCAAGCTGCTATTTAATCAGTGGTAAAAAATTAACCTTTCTGTCTGAAAACTGTGCTTAATGAAAGATGTGCACTATAGGACTATATCAACGATCATATAAATCGACTAATTGTTTAAGACTCCTGATGGTAAGGCTGCTGTTGGGCTGACGAGGCCGCCAGGTGTCGCTGTAGTGCAATAACACAGATTTGTAAAACGCCTCACACACACACACACACACACACACACACGCATTCATGGTTTCCTGACAGAATAGACAACTGTCGAAATATAAAAGCTTAAATCTGAGACAATATATAGCCTGTTCTAAAATACATTAAGTAACAAGAAATATATTTTAAAATACAATTAATGAATGAAATAAAAGGCTAAACAGAATTCGCATCCAAATTCTCGGATTAAAACCACTGAGATTATGATTTCCACGGTTTTATAAATGGTCTTTACCTCTGAAAATATCGGATATCTCTAGTCTACGTTTTAGAGAAGACATTTTCACTGTCATTTTTTATTTTAACCTGAACAAAATCATCATGAGTGTGTGTGCGAGTGTGTGAGAGCTTGTGTGAAAGAGTGTGTCGTTGTTCTACTATGTTCCCTTCTCTTTTATGTTTATGAACGTACTGAAAATATAAATAAATTAAATAGATAAATAAATAAATAAAAAAACACTCTAAACACTAATCTAAATGACCATACCTATTGTGACATTTCTATGTTTTGTTTTGCATATTAAATACAGATTTATATATTTTGTTTTAATAGCATTCCTAAAAAAACATCATTGCTTTCAGACACAAAAGAATAATTTTTATCAGTGGGATCAATAATTAACATTTTGCATTATGGGAAACATAAAAGACGTTTACGATTTGCTCTTGAGTCCCCGTAATGAACAGACTGAGACATGCGTGTGAGAACATCCCTGACAATCAACATGAACTCAAAAAAGACATCTGACTGAAATCAAACACACATCTGACGCCTGGAGCCGCCGGATTCGTGTTCACTCGATGCAGGCTTTTAAAATGAAATGTAAGTCTGTGAATATTGTAAGTTATTTAGAATACATCCTGCATTTTTTATTCCATTTAGTTTTAATCCATAGATGTACCACAAATTAATGTTCTAGTTGCAATGAAAACTGCCTATTGTCTTTTAATAAAACTCGACTGTTCTTCCTAAAACTAAACTGTACTAAAAACATTCCTTTTGATTTCTGAGAGAAAAAATAATCCACGATGAAAAAAAAATTAATGTTTATTATTCTAACGAACAGCTCTAGACAAATCAAAATACTCACCTGCTGAAGAGAAAGAGAGAAAAAAAAACTTTGAGGTGCTTTGAAATTCTCAAAGAATACAGATGAGCTCCTGTGAAGCAAATGAACACGCTGTTCTGCCTGGTGACAAACACAAAGACACATCAAGCAGCTGATTATTACAGGCGTTAATTTTTCTCATGCCCTGATTTCCTTCTTCCAACGACATTATACGTCCAGAATACGTTTGCTTAAGAAACTCGTAGACCAACATCCTTCCTAGGAAATTACGGTTTTTACACGAGACATTGTTTCGTCTGAATGTTGTAGTCATTACGGCTTGATTTGCATATTGAGCATCACTAATTTGCTCGGTGTATCTAAATATGGCTGCACGTAACAAACAAGACGACGTCATTGAACGTGACCCCCTCCGGTCGTGCATCAAACGAGTCTCAAAATAATAGCCTAGGTATTATTACTAAAAAAATATATATTAGTACAGTTATTAGAAGAAAAACGCCACTCTTCGTGAGATTTATATCGTGGCTAATATTGTTGAGAATGTCTGTGGATACGCACGAAAGACAACACTTGGGCATGAAGACACGTTAGAAACACACATCCCTTTCCACTCATCAGGATGCAGGTAAGTCACACCTGGTCACATCATGTGGACATTTTGTACTCTAAACGGCTTCGTCTAACGGGAACTCCTAAAGCGAAATTTGAGCAAGTTTGGCCAATTGAATAAAATATTAATTTCATCGCACGTATAATGCAGAGGTGGAAGGGGTGGATCATAAATCGCCCCCCCACCCTCTCAAACCCACCCAAACCCCCCCAAACTTGCAGGGTTCGCGCCGCACTTTCCATTCGCTGTCGAGCTCAGGCAGCCATGTGATGAAGTTCTGCTCTTCTTCCCTCACACCTTCTCATCCTGTGGATGGAATAAGATGCTTTCAAACGACGATGCCTCTTTAGCAAACAAGGATTTCGCCAATGTGATTTCTAATCGAGGATGTTCGTTTATCCGTTTATCATATCCAGATGACCGGGTTGTCGGTGCCATGAGGGAGTCCAAATGTAGAATGTAAGTAGCGTTTCTAATTTTGCACAAATAGGCCAGGTGAAATCTGTAGCTTTAATATCGTGTAAAATAAATGCAGTTTCAGACGGAAAAAAATATCATTTTTAAAATCTTTGGCCTGTGTTTTGGACGTCTTTGTCAGAAATAGACAAATGTTGATAAATCAGTTCCAAAACCAATTCAAAATGTTTAACTATTTTTTAATATAACATTCTGCTTATGAATCAGTAGCCTATTATATGTAATTTATTTGTGTAAATATATATATTTCTGGTAATATTACCAAAACCCCTTTTAAAAACACTCATGGCTGATTGAAAGTGTTTATACTTTATTAACATATGCTTAGCTGACTTGCAAAACATTGGCTGCTCAGCAAACGGTAACAGATAAAGAAGTGTTAATTGTCCTCTGTGTGACGTCACGCCGAACGCCATAAGTGGTTAATTGCTTCAGGGTGGTTAAATTAAGAGCTACTGTTAAAGATAACAGATAAAACGGTGTTTTGCTTTAAAATTATGTTGCTGAATAGTTCAATCCCGAGTCATGCCGAAGCATGTAAAATCAAGCTAAACCTTTGTTCTACTGTAATTTGCATCCTCAAGTGGAAAGGTAAATCTTAATTTAGCCTACGTTTAACAGCTGCCTTATTTGATCCAAGTTCGATGTTTAAATTAATCTTTAATATAGGCATTCATATTTTCTAATAGAGTATGGAAAACATATACGTGTATATGTCGACTAAAATTAACAATAAAAATGTACAAACATTCACATACAGATATAGCTTTAATTAGTGGGGAAATGTTGTTAGGTCATTTTGTGCATCCTTCCGGGTTATAATATTTATGTTGCGTTATTTTTTGTGTTTGTATTAATGAACGTGGGATCAAAACGAATCTTATAAGGTAAAGCTAAGAACGAAAATCGTTCAAAATGTTTACAGGCCTGTATACATTGCAACAGATCAGTGAAGTATTAATGAAATCTAATCCATTCATAATGGTTGATTATAATTCATAATGACAGTGCAGAACCTTAAAAGCGTCCGCACAAGCTGTTTCTGAAAACTTGAACAAACAAACTTGAAGTTTCACTCTTGTGTCTAAAATTAAACAACTGGAACGGAAAACACCAAGTCTATAACAGCATCATAAATGAATTAATCACTATTTGCCATCTGAGGGTGATTTTAATGGCATTTATTACCTTTACGCACACAAATATTTCTCTACTGCTAAAAAGAGTAGTTTAGATTATCGTATAAATGTTAGAAACGGCTACCAACTCGGTTACCCCAACTAGCCCTGGTTAATTAATTTCTGATCCTGGTCTACATTCATAATTGCACTGCAGAAAAGAGGCAAGCCGGTGCGCGTCGCCGCGTGCGTCTCCTCTCCAACTGGACATTTAAATCCGGCGCGACCCCGAGACCTCTGACCTCACGAGGTTTGTGCGCATTTTGGGCACTAGAGCTGGAGCCCATTGAGTGCGTCAGTCCTGTCATCCGTGAGCACGTCATCCGTATGCCATAAGGACGTCATGATGTTACCCCGAGCAAGAGGAGCGAAAATGCCTCCGGATCAAACCTGCGCGCATTTTACGCATGATGCGAGAGCGATATTTGAAGCCTAAACCCAAGTACGCATGTGTTTACTCTCCAGCTCTAGCTGTGTGCCCGATGTTGTCTTTATGCCTTGCGTTTTTTGCTGCGTGCCCGTTTATTCTCTTGCCTGGATACGCAGGATTTCATGCGTACCGCACTGTAAATCCAGCCAAGCCGAGCTCCGACTGGAATAAAAGCACCCTCGCTGCTATGGATGGATGTAGCAGGCTCGCATCTTGTAGGTTTGCCTTAATCGCTCGAGTCGAGAATTAAGAAGTTCAACAATTACGCGCGGGAGCCAAGTTGGATGGGATCGACCTCATTTGGAGGAACTTTCCGGGTTTTTTGCGTGCAACTAATTACTCGCATCTGCTGACTTGGAGTAATTGGGGCATTTTGCACTTGTTGTGGTGTGACACATCACGTTGGAGGCGTGTTGTTATCTTTGGTTATCTAGCTGTATGAGTGTGCTGGTCGTCATAAAGCTAGATAACCGAAAGTAAGAACCGCTTCTACCAGCATCTCAGCGTGGAGCGTTAAATATATCAGCGTTAAATGTATTGTTGAACGCGTAAACGCTTCAGGATGGTCTGTTTGTCAAATAGGACTTTAATTAAAGCTTTTGGGTGAAGCACGTAGGAGACAAAGGCTAAGTTTGTTGTAGTTGTCAGCTCATTGGAACCCACGTGCGTCCGAGTATCGTTGACTCTGGACTTATTCAAGCTCCTCAAATGAAATAATTGGGACATAATGGGATGGAGGAAGGAATTGGCATAGAAACTCATCCTTAATTGATGCGGTCGAGCGCACGTGGGGGAGATGATGTGAACGCCCGTGGACCCCCATTCCCACGCTCGAGGGCAAGTGGGCAATGTCTTGTCTGGGGCAGAATATGACAGACAGCCCTTCGAGGGGGGGGGCCCAAGTGCGCCCTGCTCATCTGCATCTCTGTGGAGGGTGGAACGGCGGAGATGGAGTGAATGGAGGATGCTGGAGAGCCTGTGTGTGACGGGAATGTGTAACGGGATGCTGTACTTACACATCCACACACGAATCAACGGCCGACTCGTAAACTATCCACGACTAGGCCGACGTAGAGGCCCCAAGAGCTGACAACTGATTTAGAGGCTCTCTCTCGCACATCATTAAGCAGCTGGCTGTATACATTAGGAATATCGTTGACAAAATTGTTACCGTGTTTTGCTTTCACTTTGACTTTGTTCTTTGTTCTTCTTTTTTTTTTTCATCACAAAATTCTAAACAAAACCCATACTTCTTTGTATTAATTTCGTATCTTTAATGTACTTTAATATCCTACTTGGCATTTGGTCTCGTAAATACTGTAGAAATGTTTTGCATTTTCATCGCGTTTGTGTGTGTGTGTGTGTGTGTGTGTGTGTGTGTGTGTGTGTGTATATAATATATATAGCCTATATATATATATAATGCTGACGGATATTCTCAATTAGACTTTAAAATAACCTTTCTCATGTAGATACACAGTTATAAATAAAGAAATAAAAGGTATAACTTACCGTTTTTGGACTATATTAAGTGATACATATACACACTTTTACATATTACTAATCAAAAATTAAGTTTTTATATATTTACAATAGGAAATTGACAAAACATCTTCATGGAACATGATCTTTACTTACAATCCTAATGATTTGTGACATAAAAGAAAAATCGATAATTTTGACCCATACAATATATTTTTGGCTATTGTTACAAATAACAATTTGTGGTCCAAAGTCACATTTAAGTAGTAAGTATAAATTACCTTACAGTTTTTGGAAAAAATAATGCAAAAAGTGAGAATTCCCAAATTTTTTTTGTGATTTTGGTTAAAACGTTACTTTTTATTTGTGTAACTGTAGTGTTTTCTGCTTATTTGTAATGATTTTTTGTTTATTGCATAATAAAAATATCAAGGGCACAGTTTTTCAATTAAAAATATTTTATTAGTCAAATTCCTTATGTGCCAGTGATACAATTCTGATAGAAGATATAGTCCTTGGTGTTTCTGGGCACTGTTCAATGATACTGAGAGTTTTTCGCATTATATAAGTTATTGTATTATGTATTTTGGCATATAGAATCAGTTTTGATGGTCATCTTGAACTTGAATTTGACCATGAAGCACACGCTGAACTCTGAACTTTGATTACTTTGGGACAGAGGGCATGAGAGGTCAAGACGGGTCACCGCTTGAGGTCACATTAAGGACTCGAGCTAAAAAACAAGATAGAACTTAAACTGAAAAATAAAGTGTTCAGGGATGTTTACACTTGTTTGCTTCAGGAAAAAAGAAAATGGGCCACTTCAGATAGTCAAAACATTTTGTCTGCACAAAATATTAAATTTTAAAGAAATTATCTGAAATATATAATCTAAAGCATTCATCAGATTACACAGATTGCATTTTTTATTTAAATGGTTATTTGTTATTCATTGTTTTGGGGTGGGGAGGAGATAAAATGATGATAATTCATATTCAAATGAAAAAATATAATATGTGACCCTGGACCACAAAACCAGTCATAAGGGTCTTTTTTTTTTAAATTTTGATTTATACATCATCGAAAGCTGAAAGCTTTCCATTAATGGATGTTTTTTTTTTTAGGACAGGACAATATTTGGCTAAGATACACTATATAAAAAACTTCAAAAAAATCTAAATATGGAGAAAATTGCTTTTAAAGTTGTCCTGATAAAGTTCTTAGCAATGCATATTACTAATCAAAAATTTGGTTTTGATATATTTACATTAGGAAATTTCTATATACTTATATCTTAATGGAACATGATCTTTACTTAATATCCTAATGATTTTTGGCATAAAAGAAAAAGTGATAATTTTGACCCATACAATGTATTGTTAACTATTGCTACAAATGCTACTTAAGACTGGCTTTGTGGCCCAGGGTCACATATAATCACTGAAAACGATGCCACTTTCTATTTCAACACCTGTACTAAATAAGGAAACCGTAAATAATTTAGCAGCCAAAGAGAGACTGAAAGATCACAAGAATATTTCGAATCAACCTGCGGTTATGATGTGCCCGCCCACTTTTGGCAAATCTGTCATGTGTGATGAGCTCTTGAGCTGATTGGAGTTTCCATGGAGATGATGAGGCGAGCTGACTCTCTATATGAGCCGGAGGTGCCAGTGTGTCTATAGCTGCAATAAGTGTAATGAGAATCACCTTGTGTTACTGCGCTGTACTCACAGAGATCTTTCTATCTTAGATCTTCTGAGAGCAATTTATAATGAGAACATACACCGAAGGATAATACTGAACCACAGCAGTTGCTCATAAAGATCAGCAGTATTTCACAAGCTGATTTTTCTTGAATGAATGAATGAATGGGCTACAAATTCACTGAGAGGAAATTTCAAATCCTGGTATCCTATAATTGTGTTTCCATCTGTGGTTTATAACAAATCTTCTAATGTTTTCGACAACAGCTGATAGCGCAATCTGCAAATGACTTTGTACTTCATAAACGTCAAGTCGGCTCATTAATACAACGAGACTGCTAATTTGCTGAGAGACTCTGGGATTTTGATGGAGAGACACAAGGAGCCGCTTTTCCTTCAGTTGAGGGCAAACAGACAGCAAACCCAAATAAACCAGAATTAACCGTGGAATTATTGCTAGCATGACATTTGTGGACTGTAATTAAGAGAGATTTCTAAGATTCACTCAAGAATCAAATATTAAAATAAGCCAGGAGGAAAAACAATAAAAGCCCTGATTTGTGTGACGTTACAAAGGCGTGATCTGAAAATAACCATTTGATTAACCGTCAGCGGTTCATGGGCATCTCCAAACACGTCATTGTCCACCGTGGAAGCGATGCCTCCTGTTTGCCACCATCTTATGGCTTTGGCAGTGGAGACTGAGAGGGCAATCCCAAAATGTCTGCTGGCACACACACACACACACACACACAGACACACACGTCGCACGCTTTGCATATGTCACAGCACAATGGCTGCCCGTTACCATGAATACCAATTTTCTAATTAGCACCATTTTCATTGGTTTAGCACCCTGAGCTCCAGCGTATGATTGGTGGTAATCACACTGCCTGGAGATTCTCAGGAGAGCCGCTTTTGATGAACGTTTGGCATCTTGTGTTTTGATTCGCCGTCTCGTGTACAGTATAAAGACCGTGTGGATGAAGACTTTGTAGTTCTGTTTTGCACAGCGAAAACAAATATGTGTTCTTTAGCTAACATGTTACTTTTATATTTGCATACATATCAGAATAGTGCACACATGCTCAGCATTGCAGTACAGTGATTCCAAAGAGAGGAATTTTGGAATTTCAGAATCACATTTAGAGTCACATCAGTGGCATGCATGAAATATGAACGGAAGAAGTGCAGATAGATGGCAGACATGAGAAACGGTGTTAATAATTCATTCAGATTTAAGATATTCATGCAATAATAGGTGCCGTTGATACTTATGCACTTGTGAGACAAATCTTAAACATGAACAGATTTTAGTTTAGCTAGTGGGCTTTATTCTTTCTTTTAGGTTGCAATCGAATGTTGTCCATTAAAAGTTATTGCATAAAATTCTATTAAAAAGTGTCTGGTGTGGGCGTAAATAAAATGTAGTTCAAACAGTAGGTCATGGGTTTGATTCCAATTTGAATCCAATTTAAGTTCCTATAGATAAAAATGTATGACAAATATACATTGAGACATTTATATGTAAATTAGATATTATATGTTCAGACATTACATTTAGTCTTGTTGCATGTATAAACCACCTAAAAAGACGTGGTTTTTGCCTTTCTTTTGTTTTATAGCTTAAACACTAGTTTTACATTTCACCCTAGATGCATTTTAAATGCATAAGTATCAGATCAGTGCACACATTTCAAACATGCTCAACATTTCATAGTACAGTGATACCAAAGAAAGGAATTTTGATCACTTTTATAGTCACATCAGTGGTATGCATGGAATATGAACAGACAGTGTACAGATAGATGGCAGGCATAAGAAACACTGTTAATAACTGAAAAACTTAAGATATTCATGCAATAATATGTACCGTTGATACTCATGCACTATAAAAACAATATAAAACATTTCATAGCACAGTGATAACAGAGAGACTTTTAGAGTCACATGAGTGGCTTAAAAGTGAAAACAAGTGTTTATGACTTTAGCTTAAAAAGCTAACATCTCACTCAAAATTCATTTTAAGTGCATAAATATCACAAATTGTCCATGTGCACATTTCAAACATGTTCAACATTTTGTAGTACAGTGATAGGAATTTTGCTCTCTTTTAGAGTTACATCAGTGGCTTGAACATAAACAAATTTAGCTAGTGGTCTTTATTTTTTCTTTCTGACTACAATTAAATATTATCCATTAACGTTATTGGATAAAATGGCATTAAAATGTAGCTCACCCAGTAGGTCATTGGTTCGATTCTCCAGGTATGCATGAACTAAAACAAGTATAGTTTAAATTTAAGTTGCTTTGGATAAAACTGCAAATCTAGACATTATATTATATAAAACGCTTAGATCACCATTATATAGAGCCTTGTTGCATGTATAAACCACTTGTATGTATAAAGGCCATATGGATGAAGATGTTAGTTCAGCTTTTCTACAGTGAAAGCAAGTGTTTTTTGACTTTAGCTTGAAAATTTGTTTTATATTTTAAGTGCATAAATATCAGAACAGGCATTAAAAATCGCCTGTAAGGCGTAAATCAAATGTAGCTCAACCAGTAGGTCATAGGTTCGATTTCCCAGGTATGCCTAAATTAAAAAAAATAAATAAATAAAATATTGTTTGAATTCTATTTAAGTTGCTTCGGATAAAAATGTATTGAAAATACAGATATAGACATTATATGTATACCTCTAAATATAAGGCATTGAGTTTACCATTATATAGTCTTGTTGCATATATAAACCATTTAAAAAAACTATATGGATGAAGACATTGTTGTTTTGCTTTACTAAAATGAAAACAAATGTTTTATCACATCAGTCACATCAGTGGCTTAATCATGAATACATTTGCTAGTGGCCTTTATTCTTTCTTTCTGATTACAATTAAATGTAATCCATAAAAAACAAAATTGCATAAAAATTGCCTGGTGTGGCGTAAATAAAATGTATCTCAACTGGTAGGCCATAGGTTCGCTTCCCCGGAACTGAACTAAAAATGTTATATTATAAAATGTAAAAAAAAAAAAAATATATATATATATATATATATATATATATATATATATATATATATATATATATATTATAGAGACTTGTTTTATGACTTCTTTAACTTAAAAACTAATTTTAAGTGCATAAATATCCATGTGCACATTTCAAATATTCAAATTTTAGGTCACAGCAGTGGCTTAAGTGTGAATGGATTTGGCGTGCGGCCTTTATTCTTTCTTTTTTAACTACAATCAAATAATGTCCATCAAAAGTGATTGCATAAATTTGCATTCAATTTGCCACTGTGGCATAAATAAAATGTAGCTCAAACAGTAAGTCATGGGTTTGATTCCCCAGGAATGCATGAACTAATAAAGTTTTTTTTTCCAATTCAATTTAAGTTGTTTTGTATAAAAAAGTGTGGCAAATCTAAATCTAGATATTATGTACCATTAAATAAGAGACATTGAGTTTAGCATTATATAGGGTCTCGATATGGATGAAGATGTTTTAGTTATGATTTTTTTTTTATGTGAAAAATGTTTCACGAATAGCTTAAAAATTTGTTTTATATTTCAACCAAAATTCACTTTAAGTGCATAAATATCAGAACAATGCACAAACATGTTCAACATCATAGTACAGTTTCAGATTCCAGAGAGGAATTTTGAGTCACATCAGTAGCTTAAGCATGAATAGATTTTGCTAGTGGCCTTTATTCTTTCTTTTCAACTACAGTCAAGTAATGTCCATTAATAGTGATCACATAAATCTGCATTAAAAACCGCATGTATCCCGTAAATAAAACATAGCTTAACCAGCAGGTCATAGGTTTGATTCCCCAGAAATATATGAACTGATCAAATGTTTCATTTGAATCCAGTTTAAGTTGCTTTGGATAAAATGTATGGGGAATGTAAATCTAGACATTAAATGGGCCTCTAAATACAAGACATTGCTCTCACCGTTATATAGAGTCTCCATGCTTATGCTTATAAACACCTTATAGATAATGTTACTTCTGCTTTTCTAAAGCAGGATTTTTAAATAAAGGTTTTATATTTCACCCAAAATTAATTTTAAGTGCATAAATATCAGAGTAGTGCACACATTTTCCATGTGCACATTTCAAATATTTCAACATTTCATAATCCAGTGATACCAGAAGGGAATTTTGAGTCACAGCAGTACCTTTGTGAATAGATTTTGCTAGTGGCCTTTATTCTTTCTTTTCAACTGCAGCGCAGTCAAATAATTTCCATTAAAAATGATTGCATAAATTTGCCTTAAAAATCGCCTGTATGGCATAAATAAACCGTAGCTCAAACAGTAGGTCATGGGTTCGATTCCCCAATGTCTCCTTGCTTCGGATAAAAATGTATGTCAAATGTAATCTAGATGTTATATGTACCTCTAAACACAAGATACCGAGCTCATCATTATGTAGTAAACCTAACAGAATAGTGTGTGCCTTTATTGTGGGTGTAATGTGAAATCTCTGTGTTTCTGTGTGTGTTAGAGGCAGCTGGAGCTCGGAGTCGCCCGCAGGAGAAAGTGGAGGCAGCGATGCCTCATGAGGCTGATGCAACATGAGGTGAGTGGAGAGCCAGAGGCCAGAAAAAGGGATGTGAACATCCTCTGCGGACCATTCATAGACACATGCACATGTGTGCCTTTGCTGAAGATGCTCGTAGCACATCTGAGATTTGTTTTTCAATTGCGTACAAATCCAAAAGCTAAATTTAATGCAATCAATAATAAACATAACAAAATAGTATTGGTGGAAAGAGTGGGGAAATACACGGGCTG
Source organism: Cirrhinus molitorella (assembly GCA_033026305.1). Lineage (NCBI taxonomy): Eukaryota > Metazoa > Chordata > Actinopteri > Cypriniformes > Cyprinidae > Cirrhinus > Cirrhinus molitorella. The sequence continues at coordinate 9,682,652 of CM065139.1, forward strand.
TAAATTTGAACATTATGTTGCAGTGTTAATGCCATTGATGTGTTTGAAAAACAGCCATGCACTACAAGAATGACTTTGGTCAGAAGAAATGTTTATCGAGCCAGAAGACTGAATCAGGGTGGTTTAGAAAACCAGGCCAGAGGCAACATTAAACCCCTGACCTATTTCTTCAAATCAAGTCGAATTGGACTGTTACATTAGACTCCCATTGAAGTTCTCCATGACAGCAGACGCTAATGATGTGATATTTAGATTATAATTACGAAACGGTGGGTCTGCATGAAACTGAAAGCGTTTAATAATAGAATAAAACAGCATGCAAATATCAATACGCAACAACAAAACCATCCAAAAATAAATATATTCACTTTTTTTTCTGCTAATTTGTTGATTGTTGCTAAACGTGCACCGCTGTGTAAATATTAGCAGCCCAGCTTTCATCAAAATCGTCCTAGTCAACCGTAAATGTGTATTTTTGTGTGTGAGGTGGATTCGCGCGGGCTTCATCTTTTTTTTTTTTTTTTCTCGTGGTTCCCACCCAGGGAACAAAAGGCATGTGCATAATAAAATCATGCAAATGCATGCAAATTGCAAAGCCAAAATAGGGGTATGGACTTGGTGCTTTCCTTTGTGATGCAATCATCCCCCTCACTGTGTACTTAAAGTGCTGGGTTAAGCAGGAGACAAAATGCTTTGAATGGACCAGAAAAGAGAACAAAAAAGAAAAACAGGTGTTTTTTTCCTGTGCTCTAATGTTTTTACGTAAAAAAAAAGAACAATACAGAAAAAGGAAGAAACATTAATATAAATGTAAAGAAAGAAAAATGTACGCACACAAGCTGTACAAGACAATGTATATATTTATATCAGCGGTGTTAACTATAAGTATATTTTCTTGTACACCTTGTGTATGTGCCGTTTTTCTTCACATTTGCATATATTTATAACTATTTTTCCCATTAAGATTTATTTCTATTTATTTAAGTTCATTAAACTATAACCGTAACCAAAATGAAAAAAACATTTTAGTTACTTGAAATCTAATAAATGTTGATTATATATGAAGATTATTACTTCAAGGCAACATTTCTAATTTTAATTTATGTTAACAATGTACTAAAATGACTAAAACTGAAATAAAAGCTACACTGTATAAACAAAATCACAAAAAAAAACAACAAAAAAATAGAAAAATGTAAAAAATAAATGACATTCTTAGTCCAGATTTTTGTTTAGGCACAAAATGCTGTATATTTAGCTCTCATTTTCTTTACGTTTATCGGCACGTCTGTCCTTTGCCACATTAAAAGTGGGTTTTCTCAGCCCAGACGAGAGGGGCTTCTCTCTCAGACACAATATGGCGAGATGTGCACAGGCCCAGCGTGCAGACAGACGCCTCACAAGCTTCTTATAATGCGTGTCGACATTAACATTCTTGCATGTCTAATGCGAGGCTCGCAGCAGACACACGGTGTCCGGAGAGCGTGTGAATGGGGCCGTTATAGACAGCACCGTCTTAATGATTTATTAATCTGCGCGGGCCTCATCTGAATATCGGAGCCTGGATGCTGAGCAGCTCTGCTGGGCAGATGGGCCGACTGCAGACATTCAGCGCAGTGTGTGTGTGTGTGTGCGCGCATGTCGCAGTGCTGACGGCCATAGAAACACACACTGCAGAGCTGCACGTTATTTCAAAAGGCAACAACCAGGCTCTGAAGTATTTTTTGAAATTGAGTGTTTTTTTAGTGTATTTGTTTACACTAATGTACAGCAGTGTCTTTTTGATGATATGCAATATGCATGAGACATTAAATTGAGCTTTGATGCAAGAATGCATCTTTATTGACTGTTTTAGAAGATGCATTGAGTTTTAGCCCTATAGTGTTAAATACATTTTGCACAAAGTTTGAGAACCGTTCCATAAGTTGGTGCCAGTGTGTGAAACTGGGATTTACATTTGAAATGTGTTGTGTGAAAGTTTGCATCCAAATTATTAATCAAACGTGTCATGCTGGACCACAAAACCAGTCATATTTTTTTCAAATTGAGATTTATACATCATCTGAGAGCTGAATGATTGATGTATGGGTTAGTTATGATAGGACAATATTTGGATACAACTATTTGAAAATCTGGAATCTGAGGATGCAAAAAAATAAAAAAATCTAAATCTAAATATTGAGAAAATCACTTATATAGTTGGCCAAATTAAGCATTTAGCAAAGCATAATACTAATCAAAAATGTTTTTAGATATAAAATATCTTCATGAAACTTGATTTGTTACTTAATATCCTAATGATATTTGTCATAAAAGAAAAACAGATCATTTTAACCCATACAATGTATTTTTGGCTATTGCTACAAATCTGTGACTTAAGGTCACATATGTAGAAGTGTAAGCGAACGGAAGCCATTTTGTGTATGTTCTGAAACAGAATAGCTATAACATGCAATCGTTGTTAGATTTAAATGATATCAACTTATTTCTGTTGCTATATTATATGCTATAGGATATAGTATTTGAATGTACTGTTCAAAAGTATTGAGTCATTTTTTTTTTTTAAATAAATTAATACTTTTATTTAGCAAGACTGCATTAAATTGATCAAAATAATGCTGCATTTTGTTTTAAATCAATGTCCTTTTGAACCATATAGACTTCTGAAAAAATGTGTCACAAAAAAGTAAAGCAGAACAACTTTTTCAACTGATAATGATAAAAAATGCAGCAAATCAGCATATTAAAAATGATTTCTGCGGAATCATGTGACTGAAAAGAAAATCAGCACAGGAATAAATATAATAATATATAAATTTTAAAATATGTGAATAAAAAAATAAAACACTCTAAATGTTTTAAATGTTATGCATGTGAATGACTTATTTAGCAATGCAACATATCTTTTTGCATTGGCAGACAGCAGTAAAGTACAGTATGTTTGTGACCCTGGACCACAAAACAAAGTCTTATACAGTACAGGTATATTTGTAGCAATAGCCAAAAATACATTGTATGGGACAAAGTTTTCTTTAGGATATTAAATCATTAGGATATTAAGTAAAGATAATGTTCCATGAATATATTTAGTAAATTTCCTACCAGATATATTAAAACTTTATTATTAAAAATTTTTGATTAGTAATATGCATAGCTAAGAACTTTATTTGGACAAATTTAAAGTTGATTGTCTCAATATTTAGATATGTTTGCACCCTTAGATTGCTGATATTCAAATAGTTCAGCTTTCAGATGATGTATAAATCTGATTTTCAAAAAAAAAAAAAAAAAACTGACCCTTATGGCTGGTTTTGTGGTCCATGGTCACATTTAATGCATGAGGACATAGTCAAACATTTGTTAAACTGATAGCTATGTAGTACTTCCTCATATTAGCAAGAAAATGATGACTATCAAGCATAATAATGCATATTTATTATTGTGTTGTGTAAAATTTGATATGAATGCAATGTGTAAACACACACACATTATTGAAAATGTGACAGGAGAAGCCATTTTCAGCTTTTAAACACTGCTAAACTTATATTAGATTACTAAGAAGCAGATGTATCAAAGCCATCCACAAAAACAAAGCACAAAGGCCTTATTTTATGGATGCTAAATCATTCTGGGACACTTTTCTTTCAGGTTCAAATCCATACTTGTCTATTTCTAGTCATTTTCATTCCTCTCTTAACGTCTCTCCGCTGAAGTGAGTGGCGATTAAGCAGCGATATTTCAGCCCTATGAGAGACCGCTGCTCTCTCTCGGGTCCCATGATGGAGTTCTGTGTTAAGAGTGGCGATGGAGAGAAAGACTGAAGGAGGGGAGGACAAATTGGAGGGGGCTTACGGTGGCCCAGTCAAAGGGTCCATTGTGCTGGGGCGAGGAGCAGAGTTAATCAGGAGACCCAACAGTAATCAACGGTAGAGTTTGGGTCGGACAACTGCTTGGGTAAACATCCATTGTTCTTGGGCTGAGGTACCAAACAATGCCAGCATTGTCCCCGGGTCTCTCATTAGGGTGTGCTGGGGGTTACGAGCTCTCGGCTCGGGCTGTTAAGAGCTTCGGAAGCGGATGGGAACCAGAGGGGTAAAGCCGAGCGAAAAGGGGGAGAGGAACAGGCCTCTCACAGTCCCTCCGCCACAAAACCTTTTGGCCGTGGGCCGCACAAGCGCAGGAAAGAGAGAAAGGCCAAGCTTGTCATGACATCTTCACGTCAAAATCTCACGGAAGGCTAGGGGGCAGGGAGGTGTGGGGGAAGTTTAAAACAGGAGAGGATGAGATGAAAATTATGAGTTACGGTCATCTATAACCAATATCAATAAATGGACCATGGAGCACAAAACCAGTCTTAAGTAGCACAGGTATATTTGTAGCAATAGCCAACAATACATTGTTTCGATTATGCCAAAAATCTTTAGGATATTAAGTAAAGATCATGTTTCATGTTTTGTAAATATACCGTAAATGCATCAAAACGTAATTTTTGATTTGCAATATGCATTACTAAAAACTTCATCTGAACAATTTTAATGGCGATTTTCTCAATAGTTAGGTTTTTTGCATACTCACATTCCAGATTTCTCGGCCAAACCATACATCAATGGAAAGCTATTTATTCAGCTTTCAGATGAAGTATAAATTTCAGCTGCAAAAAAACTGACCCTTATGATTGGTTTTGTGGTCCAGGGTCACATTTTCATTTCGTTACAGGTGAAAATATGCTTTTTAAAGCAATAAATCATGGCTCTTAACTAAAAAATAAGGTATAATCAATAAATTATAAAAAGTATCAATAATAAAACCACCAAAAACAACTAAATAAAAGTACAGCTTCATTATGTAAGTTATATACTTTTCCAAGCCATGTTTTTGCCTCACGCAGATTAATTATTGTATAAGCCAATAATAATATTTTATAAACATCAGGGCCGAGAAATAACCTACTTCCATCATTCGTTCATGCGTGTTTACATGATGTCCTTAAATAAAGAAAAAGTTTTTTGTAAGAAATGAACAGAATGCCATTAATCAGTGAGTACACTAATAAATCTGTCTTCCAAAACGTGTTTTTCTCACTACGATTGATCAAGGTAAGCCTACAGTAAGTCTATAAGATTTGTCTGTGCATGTTTATGTCCGACCACAAAGAAAAAAGCTCCGGTTGTTATATATAGTTGTATCACCTGTACACCAGTACAAACACACGCAGAAGCGATTTAACTAAACTTTCTCCGTGAACAACTTGCAGTTTTATATTACGACCGCTCATTAAGAGCCAGGGGGTGAAAACTTTTTGAATTTGAAGATCAGGCTCAATTTAACTTATTTTGTAAGAATTTTACTTATTCTGGGAAACGTAAGTATCTTCTGTAGCTTCTGAAGGGCAGTACCAAATGAAAAAATATGACATTTAGGCAAAATACAAGAAATTCCCATTCTCTTAGTGTTTTTTTCCTTCTGGAGCATCAGTGAGTGTTTGAACCTTCTGTAATAGTTGCATATGAGTGCCTCAGTTGTCCTCAGTGAGAAAAGATGGATCTCAAAATCATAGAGTCATTGTTGGAAAGGGTTCAAATACATAAAAATGCTGAAAAACTAAAGAATTTGTGGGACATGAAGGATTTTTCTGAAGAACAGAAGGCAATTTAATTGTTCAGGACAAGGACTCATGAACAACTATCACTAAAAAAAAACACAGCTGTGGATCATTCAGGTCACAAGACAGTATTAAGAATCAAGCATGTGTAAACTTTTGAACAGGGTCTTTTTTTATAAATTCAGCTATTTTCTCTTGTGGACTATATGTAAACGTCTTTTATGTGAAATATCTTATTCAGGTCAGTACTAAATAACATGCATTATTTTGGTAAAATAATTAACATTTTGCAGATTCAGAAAGGGGAGTGTAAACTTTTGACCTCAACTGTATTTTTGGCTATTGCTACAAATGAAACATGAATTAGTAATGAAAATATTCCATTTAAAGGTCCATATTACAAAAATGATGACTTTTAACAAAACAGTGAATGCTTAAATTGCGTGGAAAGATCACAAAAAAATCTGGCTACCGTTTTTTTTTTTTTTTTTTTTTCATATTTCCTGTACACATGACTTTTTTAATGACGTTTCTTGTTTGTGTGACCTCCTGATTCAGAGAATTATGTATTCATCCTTCTGGATGGACAAATCTGGCACACATATGCGCTAGTTCCTATTCTAAGCACTCGACAGAGAGAAAGAGATAGAGAGAGGGGTTCATGTAACACTCTCCCATGAAGAAAGCATGTTACTGTAATTAGACAGCGGATGAGTTTGGCGCAAGGATAATTTCCCCCCCAAACCCTTTCATCTTCCTGTTCTCTCCCCCACCTAATTTTACATAATAGTAAGACACGGCAGGCATAAAATCTCTCCTTAAGTCATGACATGGCCTCTATATGTGTGTTTAATGAGTATGTATGTGCTGAAAATGGAGGTCTTTTGTTCGTTTTAGAATCTGGGGAAAATTCTGAGCGCTGCAAACCATTTATCTAGTATTTTGTGTGTGGGGAAAATGGACGCTCTTTCGCGCCATTGCTTCGGTCGGTGGTATCTCTGTTATCTCAGAAAGCACGCTGGGTCGAAAACTCATCGTTCTTGTGAGGGATAAAATTCAGCTAGTGTGGGAAATGGGAAAAGAGGTACTGGCTTCCGCCACCCCAAGCCATTAAACCAGGACAGGGCTCGGAGAAAGGGAACTCGGCGGTCTGGTTTGTGATTAGCTCCATTGTTGGAGATATTTTGAGCTTCGTTGGTCTCAGATAATGTTCCCTAATGAGTTCACACGAGCTTAGCTGAACCTTGTGTACAGACAGAGGTTATAGGGGTCTCGCTAGATCCTGCATAATGCAGTGTAAAAGACTACATAAGGCCTGAGACATCACATTTGATTGGATTGTGAAAAGTGCCTTTGATATTATTAGTTAGTTTGATTTACTTCACGTTGGTTACATCAGCAGAAAAGGTGTCAGAGGCAGAAAAAAGTTTCGCTTAATTTTATGCGCTTATAAATAATTTGAATTAAGACTTAAAAACTTTATTAAAGTAAAATGACAAATTTTTGATGTAATTCAGAATAACTGTCCATTTGAAATCTATTTTAAACATTGGTGTTAAAATAAAATAACACCAAATAAAATTACTTCTCATATATATTACATTTTTACATATATTTTGCTCTTATGAATTATTATAGCATAATAATTTGCGATGCAATTCAGAATAATTTTAATTAATAATTAACTGTCCATAGTTATTTAAGTTTATATATATATATAGAATTATATAATATAATATAATTATATATATAGAATTATATATATAATATATAATTCCTATATATAATTATAGGAAATATGTGTTTATAGGAAAATTATATAAAAATGATAAAAATGTCATATATACAGTATGAGCACCAATTTTGTAACTGTAATTTTACAGAAATTTAAAACACATTATTTATATATAATTGTTATAGCTTTAAAATATATATGAAATATATATTTATAATTTATATATAAAATTAATTTATATATACAAATAAATATGAAATGTAAATACATTTATTTTAAATATATATGAAATATAAATACATTTATTTTATATAAAAATTATTTTTAATTCCTGATTTTTTTTTTACAAATAATTTAAATGTGTTTTATATATGTGATTATTATTATAATTAATATTTTATTTAATTTTTGTTTTTAATTTCCATTTTTCCATTTTTACAAATATTTTTAATATATATTAATTAATAAGACTAGAAATGTTGTAAATAACTGCATGAGTCTGTCCATCAATTTTCGTAAACTAACATTATAATAATATATATTTACAGAAATTGAAAAACATTATTATAATACATATTTATATAAATTGTGCATGTGTGTGTGTGTGTGTGTGTGTATATATATATATATATATACACACACACACACACACACACACACACAATTTATAGCATTATATATATATATATATATATATATATAATTGTTTATATACAAAAATGTATAAAATATAAATAAAATATATTTAAATATTTATAAAACTCTTTTTATTTTATTTTTTTTACAAAAATATATATATTAAAATTTTTATAGCATATGAGAGATCACATATTATTATATTTCGTTTAATACATATAATACTTTTTAAAATGGATAAGTATATATGTATTTAAATATATGTAAAATCAAATACATTAATCTAGCCTTATTTTTCGAAATATTTCATTTAAAATATTTGCTCTGAATTTTCTCTGAAATGAGTTTTATGGCAACACTTCCTGTTGTTGTGACCTCATGGCATGGACTAAGAGATAAACATAATTATGACATCACTTTCTCAAGCTGCCTCCGTTGTGACTGCTGTATGGAGGATTCAGACTTGAGAAAATGACATAAGCTAGCAAAGCACAATGAAAAGAAAGACGTGTGTGTTTCAGTGTGTGTGTGTGTGTGTGTGTGTGTGTGTCGTCTGAGGGGGTGGTGGTGTTACACTACACCAGTGTTGTATGCGATATGCTGGATTAGAGTGGACAAAAGTATGCAAATATTGTTGCTCAGTTCTTCCAGGCTTTGTGAGACAGGTTGACTGAGAGAAAAAGGAGACGAGATGCATGTGAGGTTTTGTTGCCATCTGTGATGCTAACCTTGGGAAACTGTACCCTAATTAGCATAAGAATAATTGATACATTAAATTAGTCGTACAATGTCAGGGTTGTGTAGGAGAGAATTACAGACGCATACAAAGAATTTAGAGGATAACAGAGATATAAAACACAACTTAATGTATGATCAATTAAACATTAGTTTAATGTACTAAAATAACTAAAACTTAAAAAACACACACAGCCAAATTACTAAAAATGTAACTAAAATTACAATTAAAAAGCTACAACCAAATAAAAAAAAAATATTATTTTTTAAATTAAAAATTACATTTAAAATTAACATTTTATTTACATAAAATTGTAGTTATAATTAACTAAAACTAAAATAACTAAAAATTATTATTAACTGACATAATATTTAATAAAGATATTTCACCATTTCTTTTAATTTAGTTTAATTTAATGTACTAAAATTAAAACTAAAACCACAGCCAAATTACTAAAAATATAACTACATTTTTAAATATATATAATTTTTTGTATTTAAAATGTACATTTTTAACAGAAAAAAACAACTAACTAAAAAAATTAACTGATGTAATATTAAATAAAAAAACTTTTGATTTCACCTTTCTTTTTTTATTTAGTTTAATTTAATTTACCAAAATAAATAAAACACAGCCAAATTACTAAAACTGTAACTAAAATAAAAATAAAAATAAGAAAACACAGCCAGATCACAAAAAAATTTAACTAAATTTAAATTTAACTTTAAATGTAAATTATTTTTATAAATTTAAATGTCAAATTATTCAGTTATAGTTAACTAAAAAAAAAACATACCTCAAAATAACTAATTTGATGAACTAAAATAATAAAAAAAACAGCCAAATATATAAATAGGAATGGAAAAAAATGTCTTAATGATACTAAAACAACACTGTTTATTATTAAGAGGGAATTTATATGATCATTTATTTAACAAATTATATCATCTCACTGCAACTATGCAATGGATTTTCTGGATTTTCTCAAATTTCCTCATTAACAGCTTTTTCTAAATTAACAATTATACATTAATAGAAACACACACTTCAGATATACCTCTAAAAAGATAACGGAAATGCCAGTTTTCTCTGTGAAGTTATGACAAGTATACAATGATCTGAGAGGAATCAGGAGGCCTTAAGCACTTCATATTCATAACATTTAAGAGATATTTGTGACTCAACTGCAGCAAGTAGATTTGTACATTTTGCGCACACACACACACACACACACACACACACACACATCTCTCCCTGAACGGATGGCAGTAGTTAGGTGTGAAATCACGATGTGTTAACAAGACTGACTCCTTCTGTGAGCACACACACTCTTCAGATTCATAACCCTTAAAATAGCATTTGTACCTGTAAAAGCTTCTCATGTTGGCTTCGGCTAAGCAATATATTTCTCTGTCGCAGTCCAGAGGCGTTTCATACACCTGACACAACACAGGGTCCACTGAACCAAAAAAAAAAAAAAAGCAAGACACATTGATATATTTATATCCTGATCGTAATTAAAGAATTTAAATCCCTCATCATGATCAACGATGGTTTAATTTCACTCAGAAATGAATATTTCCGCATCTCATTCCCACGTCTAATGTAATGGCAAGTTCACCATAGCCAAAGGCCAAATGGACACAGTTTATCAAAATGGGGAAAAAAATAAGACAAAAGGAAAGGAATGGTAGAAAATGAGTTTCTCCTGATCTGTCAAGCTCGTATTTGTCTTCTGTGGAAGTGGATAGCAGTACATCAGGAATTCAGTTTCCTCTTCCACTTCCTCCTGAACTAATCACCAAGTGTTCATTAATTACACTGTGCTCAGATTTGAACATTATACTGTCTTTAACTAGAGCCACCACATGTATGTACTTTGAAACTGTTAGTGCGTTACATTTATAGTGCATTGTTTTTGTCATTTTAAGGTTGGCAGACAAATGAAGGATGAAGGATGAAGGAATCATGGGAAGGATCTGATCTGGATGGTGATGGTGAATGTAACATCAGTAAGAGCTCACAAGATGGCGAAGATGGTTCAATCAAAGGGTAAAATACATAATATAACTAAAAATTATCTATATAAATGTATAAAACTAACATTTAAAAAAAAAACATATTTTTACCTATTTTTTTATATGTATATATACAGTGCCGCTTGGAAGTTTGTGAACCCTTTACAGTTTTCTATATTTCGGCATAAATACGATCTAAAACATCATCAGATTTTCAAATTAAACAAGTGAGGGAAAAATATTTGCTTTGTCATTTATTTATTGAGAAAAATGATCCAGTGTTACATATCTGTGTGGTGCAAAAGTATGTGAACCTTTGCTTTCAGTATCTGGTGTGACCCCCTTTTGCTGCAGTAACTGAAGGTAAAGTTTCTTGTAAATGCTGATCAGTCCTGCACAATAACATGGAGGAGTTTTAGCCCATTCCTTAGTGCAGAACCACTTAAAGTCTGTGATGTTGGTGGTTTTCCTCCTATGAACTGCTTGCTTAGGTTCTTCCACAACATTTTAATTGGATTAAGGTCTGGACTTTGACTCAGCCATTCCAAAACATTAACTTTGTTCTTCTTTAAACATTCTTTGGTAGAATGACTTGTGTGCGTGGGGTTGTTGTCTTGCTGCATGACCCACATTCTCTTGAGACTCTGTTCTTAAACAGGTGTCCTGATGTTTTTCTTTCAGAATTTGCTGGTTTAATTCAGAATTCATTGTTCCATCAATGATGGCAGGCTGTCCTGGCCAAGATGCAGCAAAACAGGCCCAAGCCATGATTCTACCACCACCATGTTTCACAGATGGGATAGGATTCTTAGGTTGGAATGCAGTGTGTTCTTTTCTGAAAATAATAGCTTCTCATTTAAACCAATGAGTTTTGGTTTCATCCATCCATTAAACCATTCTCCAATAGCCCTCTGGCTTGTCCACATGATCTTTAGCAAGCTATTTTCTTTTTAGAGAACAGTGGCTTTCTTCTTGCGTCTCTGCCATGTGCACCATTGGTTGCTCAGTGTTCTCCTGATGGTGGACTCCCGAGCATTAACATTAGCCAATCTGTGAAAGATCTTTAGTTGCTTGGAAGTTACTTAGAAATTACCATGGGAACTTTTGCAACCTCACAGACTATTACACATTCTGCTTTGGAGTGATCTTTGTTGGTCAACCACTTCTCGGTAAGGTAATAGTGGACTTGAATTTCTTCAATTTGTACACAATCTGTCTGACTGTGAATTTTTGTTGCATCGAAGCTCTTTAGAGATAGTTTTGTAACCTTTTCTAGCCTGATGAGCAACATCAACTCTTTTTCCGAGGTCCTCCGTAATCTCCTTTGTTCATGACATGATTCAGTTCCACAAACATGATCAGACTTTGACAGACCCCTGTTCTTTGAATAAAACAGGTCACATACTGACATTTGATAGTCATTGCACTGAAAAACACATCTACACAGATGGACTCTAATTTCACCTTTAAATTAACTGCTAATCCAAGAGATTCACATACTTTTGCAACGCACAGATACGTAACATGGATCATTTTTCTCAATAAATAAATGACAGAGAAAATAGTTTTTTTTCTCTCACATGTTTGATTGGGTTCTCTTTGTCTACTTTCAGGACTTAAATAATCTGATGATGTTTTGGGTCATATTTTTGCAGAAATATAGAAAATAGCAAAGGGTTCACAAACTTTCAAGCGGCACTGTATGTAGTCAAACCAAAAATTGTTCAGACACCGATATAATTTTTGAAATTTGTCATACAGTGGACTACCAGTAAAACGGATACAAATTTGGGGCCTAAAATTATTCAGACACTTTGACCTGATCATGTTTCGCTTAAGTATCTTCTCTTTAACTGCTAATGCAATCTTTTTACACCACCAAAATGAACAAAATGAAGCATTGCTTAGTAATTGGTCAACACAGTATAGACGGTTATGTAAATATTGTCATACAGTTGTCTGAATCATTTTTGGTTGATTGTAATCCATTACATACCTTTCTATCAAAGTTATCTGACATTATCAATATAAATTTGTTCTTGTCATATAGTATTACCATTTTCTAAACAAATGTAACATTTTCTATAGCAAATAAACAGTGGATAATGTTAGAAATGTTGTCTGAACATATATATATATATATATATATATATATATATAGTGTGTGTGTGAGTGTGTGTGTGTAAAGAAGATTAAAAGTTTGAAGACATCAGAGAAATGTACATTACATTTAACACAAAGTATATGCTGATTTTTTTTAATGTTTTAAAATGTTTTTATATATTCATGTATATTTTTATGATTATGGGTTTACACATTTTTAAATAAATATTTATATTTTTAAAAAAAAATGGTCCACATTCCTTTTTTATGCCTTTTTAATGCTTTTTTTTGTCAGATGTGTGTGTCAGTCTATCAACTCAACAGTCCAAATGTCACAGATCATAAAAGCATGTCAGTTTGCATGAATGATTGATATTAATAAAGCCTTCATACTTCAGTACACTTGACGTGTTACAAAACCCAATAAAAGGGAATGAAACAAAAGCCTTTGGTTTGAATAATTAGCATGTTTCGCTGGTTTGTATTGCTAATAATATGCAGCTAATTAGGGGGAGGGGCATATATGCATATATATTTATTCCATTCAGTCAATTTTCCAAAAAGATAATTTTTTAAAAATGCATAAGGGTCATTCTATAATTAGAGGTACATTTAGCATTTGACAATGTGAAGACAAAACCCAAACATGACCTTACATAGCTGGTTTGTAACTACCTATATTGTATAACGTGCAATATAAATAAAGACAAAGTCTGTAAGAATATGTGCATAAAATACAATCTTATGTTTGCTGCTGTCCACCACATTACCGTTACTGGGTAACATAGTTGACAGTAACTTAGTTGACATTTTTAGGGTTTTGGGCCTATAACTCAACATGGAAGCCTAGAACTACTGAGCATATGGTATGTTTAGAAATATATTTTTATAAACACAACTTTGCAGCAGTAATACTTGGGTAACACTGTTGACATTGAATTAATCTCTTGACACAGGTTTGCTAGTTTAACCAATATTAGGGGAAAGAGAGAGAACATAACTTCTAGTGTTTCATCCATGTGCTTCTAGAGGAAATATCATCATACTGTGCAAATTATGTGAGAATGGGACAAACCATTCCTTTTTTTGGGGCGGGGGGAGGGGGGTCTCTAGTGGGTAACTTAGTTGACAATGTTTTTTTGGACACAAAACAAATAAAACAAATAAACACTTATTTTTGAAGCGCACACCCAAATGTCTTGATAATCTAACTAAAGACAAAACTATGAAAGTAATTTCTATTTGAGGTTCATGCTTAAATGCAGAGTAGAATGAGCAACTTTATAAAATCGGACAGCTGAATACCTGGGTTTTATGTGATATGAACATCATTTTTTTAACAAAAGATATGGCTTTTTCAACATGTAGTGTGATTGGGAAAAATGTAATTGTGTACTAGAAAATTAAGCATTAAGGCTTTATATTGATGAAAATATATTCAAAATATACTTCACGGACATGAGATGTACCCACAATTATAGAATGACCCATATATGCATGCATACATAAATGTTTTGGAGCTTTTTAAAGGATTAGCTCACTTCCAGAAAAAAATTGCTGATAATTTACTCACCCTCCATGTCGTTCAAAATGTTCATGTCTGTCTTTCTTCAGTCGCAAAGAAATGTAAGGTTCCAGGATTTTTCTCCATATAGTGGACTTTAATGGTATTCAGTGGGTTGAAGGTCCAAATTGCAGATTGAATGCAGCTTCAAAGGGCTCTACACAATCCCAGCCGAGGAATAAGGGTCTTATCTTGTGAATTGATTGGTCATTTTCTAAAAAAAAAAAACATAGGTGGCAGTACCAGCCCAGTGTTTACAAAGCGAATGCGCAAAGAAAGTCAAACACCCTTTGCAAAAAAAGATAAAACAATGATGTTGGACGATTTTGAAGTTGGAGGAAAAAATAAAAGAATGAGTTTTTCACAGACTTTTGCAATGTGATTACGTAATGTGTGAAGTCACTAGTGCAAGATGAGAATTTGTGGTTAAAAAGTACATACATTTTTCAAATTCATTTTGAATTTCAAATTTAAAAAATAGTTGTTTACGACACACATGAATGTGTTGTGGTAGACAAGATGGGACTAAAATCTACATTCTGACTTGAGAAAATGTTGGAAAACTAGTAAAAGCTATAATTAACGCACCATTATAAATGATTAGCCAATATCAGCATCATTGAGTTGAGAGGGTATCTCACGCTCTAGTGTCTGGTCAGTGTGTGTGTGTGTGTTGTGAGTGGACGCTGGTCCTCATGTTAACAGCCTCCTCTCATCCTCTCAGAAGGCCCTTGTTAGACGAGTTGCCGCTGAAATTAATTAGCATGATTTACAATCTACTCAACAGCCTCCAGGTGAGAACCTTCAGGTCTCTTCATAAAGACTGTGCTTGTCAGATCAGTATTTCTGTATGTGAAGCTTATATTTGCTCTCATCAAACTCTAAACAAGCTAATAATGATCAAATAAGCAGCAGAAGTTAACAACGCACTTCCAGTAATTAGCTTACAACTCTTATAAATAGAGAAGCAAGCAGGGGCGGCACATTAGCCGTCTCGGGAGAAATGTACGTGTGTTTTCTTTCTGCGTTACTGCAATAATTATGTTTATCTGGCTAAAAGTTCTAAAACATATTTCTTATACTTCAAGAAGTCCAAACATAATAGCTTGTTTATATCAGCTTGGTGTAAAATCTGACTATGAACTGCAAATGTTAGCCGTTAATATTTAGGCTAATATGTAGGCTATTTAAAGCATGAAACCCCTTCTATATTGACACTAAACAACACCACAGGTTTAAAAAAGGCACAAGGGATGTTTGTTTAGTGAAGTTTCGGAAGTGACATCTTAGATTTTTTAGGTGTTATCCCTTAAAATATCACTACCGTAACAGTCACAACCAAAAATTCGGTGAAGTTTCGGTAGTGATATCTTAGATTTTTTAGGTGTTATCCCTTAAAATATCACTACCGTAACGGTCACGACCAAAACATTTGGTGAAGTTTCGGTAGTAACATCTTTGATTTCTCAGGTGTTATCCCTTAGCCAAAACATTTGGTGAAGTTTCGGTACTGATATGTATTTGATTTTTTAGGTGTTATCCCACGACCAAAATATTTGGTTTAGTTTCAGTAGTGACATCTTTGATTTTTTTAGGTGTTAACCCTTAAAATATCACTACTGTAACAGTCACGACCAAAACATCTGGTGAAGTTTCGGTAGTGACAACTTTGTTTTTTTGGGTGTTATCCCATGACCAACATATTTTGTGAAGTTTCGGTAGTGACATATTTGATTTCTTAGGTGTTATCCCACACCCAAAATATTTGGTGAAGTTTCTGTAGTGACATCTTAGATTTTTTAGGTGTTATCCCACGACCAAAATATTTAGTGAAGTTTTGGTAGTGATATCTTGGATTTTGTAGGTGTTATCCCTTAAAATATCACTACCGTAACAGTCAGGACCTAAAGATTTGGTGAAGTTTCAGTAGTGACATCTTTGTTTTTTGGGTGTTATCCCACGACCAACATATTTTGTGAAGTTTCGGTAGTGACATCTTAGATTTTTTAGGTGTTATCCCACGACCAAAATATTTGGTGAAGTTTTGGTAGTGATATCTTGGATTTTGTAGGTGTTATCCCTTAAAATATCACTACCGTAACAGTCAGGACCTAAAGATTTGGTGAAGTTTCAGTAGTGACATCTTTGTTTTTTGGGTGTTATCCCACGACCAACATATTTTGTGAAGTTTCAGTAGTGACATCTTTGTTTTTTGGGTGTTATCCCACGACCAACATATTTGGTGAAGTTTCGGTAGTGACATCTTTGATTTTTTTTTTTTTTTTTTTTTTGATTCAAAAATTTGATTCAAAATACAACAAGTCTCAGCAATCATACTGAAGTGCTGTCAAAATGTTAATTGTTATTGATTTACCTCTGAAAACGTTTTAATAAACTATAAATATATATATATATATATATATATATATATATATATATGTATATGTATGTTTACAATCTAGATGAAAGCAAAATCTTAATAGCTCAATATAACCCTTCTTATTAAATTATATATTTCTGTGTTTCAGTAGTGACAAATTTGGGCAGAGGACAAATATTCCAAAACTTTCTAAAAATATAATATGAGAATTAACTGCACAATTACTAGAAACGTGTACCTTGGATATCATACAATTTGCATACATACAAAATTTATGGAAAAATACATTTTTTAGACATTTCCAACTTCCAACTGATTTTGAACCACTTCTGTAGAATGACCTATATATAAATATATAACTCTAGAAAAAGTATATAAAATGTAAAAATTGCCACATCCTGGCAAAACCAAAGAAAAATGCAGCTGAAATCACACCAACAAACCTTAATTTGCTACCTACTATGCTACAAAGTCACTATAAATGTTGTTTAAAAGGTCATACTCATTCTAGAAAGCATTTTATTGGGTAAAAACAATTTTCCCTGCCGAGAAAGTGAATTACTTAAATGAGTAGTTCGCTTCCAGAACAAAAATTTACAGATGCATCCCGTTGTCATCCAAAATGTTCATGTCTTTCTTTCTTCAGGTGTAAATAAATTATTACTATTATTATTTAATTTTTTTTTGAGGAAAACATTTTAGGATTTCTCTCCAAATAGTGGACTTCTATGGTGCGCCAAAGTTTGAACTTTCAAAATGCAGTTGAAATGCAGCTTCAAAGGGCTCTAAATGATCCCAGCCGAGTCAGAAGGGTTGTATCTAATGAAACAATTGGTTATTTTCTAAAAAAAAAAAAAAACAATTTCTATACTTTTTAACCTCAAACGCTCATTTTGTCTAGCTCTGCATGAACTCTGTGTATTCCAGTTTATGACAGTTAGGGTATGTTGAAAAACTCCCATCTCATTTTCTCCTCCAACTTCAAAATTGTCCAAATGACCTTCTTTGTATGTTCACTTTGTAAACACTGGGTTGGTACTTCTGCATGTAGGACGATTTTGAAGTTAAAAAGTTAGAAAATAACTGATCGATTCACTAGATAAGACCCTTATTCCTCAGCTGGGATCGTTTAGAGCCCTTTGAAACTGCATTTAAACTGCATTTTTCAAACTTAGGGGCACCATATACAGTAAGTCCATTATATGGAGAGAAATCCTAAAATGTTTTCCTCAAAAAACACATATATATATATACATTGAAGAATATATGAAGAAAGAAAGACATGAACATCCTGGATGACAAGGGGGTGAGTACATTATCTGTACATTTTTGTTCTGGAAGTTAACTACACCTTTAATCAACCCTTAGAAGTACACTAGCATTCATATTGCCTTAAAACAGGCTTGGCCTAAACTGTGATTTTGATTTCATGGGGTCTTAAGAGATTTAAATAAACGCATTCATTATTTAAAATAGATGAGAAATGAAAAAGCATATGATTTCTATGCTAAATTGGCAGGTGTATATAATTTATCTAAATAAAAACTGCAACACCTTTCATATTTTCCCATGAGCTGTGGGGGAAGCTGAACTATGGCTTAACATATCCAGAGAGCATTAAAGCTGGACATCTCAATGGACAGAGGGTGGGACGGGCTGTCTGCTTGTGTGCAGAGCGGTTCGGAGACAGACTATTGTCCCGCCACGGTCTCAAACCCCACTAGAGTCTCTCCCCCATTCTCAGAGTCAGACAAGGCTAAGAGGTTTCCACATTCACGTCCACCTCAACTCGCTCCCCACTTCACCGCAGCAATGCATGATACCAGCTCACTTCAGCCCGGAGAGGAGGCCAGACTGCAGCTGCCCGTCTGGGGCCGCATGAAAGAACGGGGTGTTTTTCGGTTGGGGCGGAGAGGGAAGCTGTGAATGCCCTCCCAAAGAGAGATGAGGCATATTGAAAACTATATTAAATTACCCTGATTAACAATTTAGCCACGAACAGGAGAGGCAGGGAGGGGTTCTATTGGCAGAGCCAAAGCCTATTCACCGCCAGAGCGGCGGGGTCGAAAGGTCCCCCAAGTTCACAGGCTCTGCGGCTTTGTTATGCTAACACACAATCTCAAATCAGCAGCCAAGTGGAGTGTGAAATAGAAATGATTCCTTGAGAACTTTCAGTGAGTTTGTCGTCCACACCACCTCCTCCCCCAATACCGGGGGTCCGTCTGCTCCGAAGCCACTTTAAAAAGACTACCTTCATCCATGGGACAGAAAATTACTTCGAGGGTCGACTACAAATATTAGAAGTAGTAATGTGACGACTAGTTATCTGAATTGTTTTTCTGTCGCAAATTATATTTCTATTTTTCGCATGCTTCAAAATATAGAACCTTGTTTCCACCACGGGGTAATAAAAAAAGATAATTGCGACTTTTTATCTCACAATTCAAACTTTTTTATATCTCCAAATTGGTCGTTCTCAGTCAGAAATATGAGATATAAAGACATGAAGATATATGGAGATATGAAGTAAACGTATGATTGTGACTCTGTTCTCAGAATTGCTGGTTTATATCCGTAAAACTCACAATTACGAGACAAAAAAAGTCTGAGTTGTGAGATATAAACTTAAAATTCTTAGAAAAAAGTCAGAATCATTAGATTTTTAATATATAACTCAAGAATTTATATGTCAGAACTATGAGACTGAATGTCACATTAATTCTTAATAATTATTAGTTTTTGATTCTGTGGTGCCACAGAAAGAAAACAAATGTCTAAAAATAAAGTGTAAATATGATGCGATCTAGGAAAACCCAACACATGGCGAAATTGTACCATTTTTAGATTTTGATACCATTTGAAAGCTGGGATCAAGTGCTTTACACAACTGTCTGAAGTTGTCTGATAGCTATGATTTTCAGGAATGGAATTTTGAGAAAAACGGGTTTAAAGTAAAGTCAAATTGCGCAATGTATACAATTCTGAGGGGGAAAAAAGTCACAATTGTAAGATGTAAAACTCTAAAATCTAAATTCAAAAATTATATCTCACAGTTCTAAGTTTATATTTCTGAAAAACAGGTTTCCATATACAAAAGACACATTCATGGCAAAAAAAAAAAAAAAAAAAAGGGAGGGTGAGTCTTTAACTTCTGATAATTTTAGGTGACTTCTAATCAAACTAAGAGATTTCATTCTTTTCTCAATTCCAAAATTGTCTTGTAATTTTTTTTTTTTTTTTTTTTTGCCTTCATCATTTATTTTTCCTACTTTTCAAATGTATTTTATATGTACATTTTATTGTTTTACTCTAGTCTCAGTTTGTCAGTAGATTCAGAAAATCCATCAAAACATTTTAAAATTATTATTCATTTTTTTTAATAATCTTATTGAGTGAAAGCATGAAAACATAAATCATTTAAATATTTTTTGATCGTGTGTGTGTGTGTGTGTGTGTGTGTGTGTGTGAATTAAAACAAATGAGAAGCTCTCAGTTGTGATTGTTTCCATCACTGTCAACAGTTTAACTGCTAATAAAGTTTTTTCAAAAGTTCAAACATGTGCTTGGTTAACAACTAAACAATGTTAGTGAACAGCATGCTTGAGATCAAAATAAGGTAAATATCACTTGTCATATTCTATTCAAGCTGTGGTTTTGTCAAATTATGCAAAAATCATTCATATATTGTTGAACTGTGTGTATTTAGTATGCACAAAATGCTAGTCATGAAATTAGCCTTAGCAAGAAAAATGTGTTTTTGTCCCACAGAATGAACACACAAAACATAATTGAGAAAATGACATATTTCTCCTGTGCTGCAAATACACAGATACACACAGTTAGACATTGTTAGTAGACAAAATAAACAATAAAGAGTATAAAAAGTATGTTTTATTTTAAGCTCCACAGTGCACATAGTTGAAGAAACACTCACAACTTATGGATATATAATTTGTTTTAAAAGCAAATAGATGTAATGCTGAACGTTCAAGGATTCTCAGTCCACTGGGAACTGTTTTGTGTCCTCTGGGAACCATAGAGCCACTCCACACTACAAGTAAATGATGGGTCAACCATTGTTTGAATCCGGGTCAACATGACTCGCCCTCACAGGTCACATTCAGTGATAATCAATGACCCTCTATGATGTGCAGTGGATTCTGTCTCTCTTGGGTCTTATTTGTGAGACATTACTTGATAGCAGAAGGTTAATGTCTTCTAAGGGCGTCAGTGTCAGCTATCAAGTCAATGAGATGGACAGCCACTATATGTGACGCTGGACCACAAAACCAGCTGTAAGTAGCATGGGTATATTTGTAGCAATAGCCAAAAATACATTGTATGGGTCAAAATGATTTGCATTTACGCCAAAAATCGTTAGAATATTAAGCAAAGCTCATGTTCCATGAAGATATTTTGTAAATTTCCTGCTGTAAATATATCACAACTTAATTTTTGATTAGTAATATACATTGCTAAGAAATTCATTTGGACAACTTTATTTTCTTAATATTTAGATTTTTAAATAGTTGTTTCTCGTTGTATAATTGACCCTTATGACTGGTTTTGTGGTTCAGGGTCACATATAGCAAACAATTCAGTCTGAAATCTTAGTCCTTTTTAAAATAGGCATTGTTAAAGGAATAGTTATTCCAAATATGAAAATGTACTCTACTTTAGGTCATCCAATATGCAGATGAGATTGTTTCTGCATCTGAACAGATGGAGTAATGTAGCATTAGGTCCCTTGCTCACCAATGGATCCTCTGCAGTGAATGGGTGCCGTCAGAATGTGAGTCCAAACAGCTGACAAAAAAACATCACAACAATCACAAATAAGTCCACAACAGTCCAGTACATAAATTAGCATCTTGTAAAGCCAAAAGCTATGTGTTTGTAAAAAAACAAAAAAAACTAAAACAAAAAACAAATCTATCATTAAGACGTCTAAGAACTTAAAATAATTTCATCCTGCTAAAAGAGAAAGTCTTACGAACATGTATCTTTCATCACATCACTTTTCATCTCTTTCACCATGTGAAGTGGTGTGGATTACTTGTGAATTATTTTGATGTTTTTAGCTGTTTGGGCTGCAATTTTGATGGCACGCATTTACTTACAAAACTGTTTTTTTTTTTTTTTTTTTTTTTTTGCTTCACAAGACATTAACTGATGGACTGGAGTCATTTGGATTACTTGTGCAGTATTGTGATGTTTTTATCAGTTGTTTGGGCTTCCATTCTAACGGCACCCATTAACTTAAAAAAGTTTCACTTTACAAGATGTTATTTGATGGATTGGCGTCATCTGGATTACTTGTGAATCATTGAGATGTGTTTATCAGTTGTTTGGACTCTCATTCTGATGGCACTCATTCACTTACAAACAGTTTTTTGCTTCACAAGACATTAACTGATGGACTGGAGTCATTTGGATTACTTGTGCATTATTGTGATGTTTTTATCAGTTGTTTGGGTTTCCGTTCTAACGGCACCCATTTACTTAAAAACTGTTTTTTACTTTACAAGATATTATTTGATGGATTGGTGTTGTTTATATTACTTGTGAATTATTTAGATGTTTTTATCAGTACTGCTATTCTGTAAACACAGTTTTTTGCTTTACAAGACATTAACTGATGGACTGGAGTCATTTGGATTAATTGTGCATTATTGTGATGTTTTTATCAGTTGTTTGGACTCTCATTCTGACGGCACTCATTTACTTAAAAAGTTTTTCACTTCACAAGATGTTATTTGATGGATTGGTGTCGTTTGGATTACTTGTGGATTATTGTGATGTTTTTAGCATTTGTTTAGACACCAATTCTGATGGCACCCATTTACTTAAAATGTTTTTTTTTCAGATCAAAATGTTATTTGATGGATTGGTGTCGTTTGGATTACTTGTGGATCATTGTGATGTTTTTATCAGCTGTTGTGACTTCCATTCTGACGGCACCCATATACCTAAAAACTGTTTTTCATTTCACAAGATGTTATTTGATGGATTGGTGTTGTTTGGATTACTTGTGGATTATTGTGATGCTTTTATCAGTTGTTTGGACTTCCATTCTGACGGCACCCATATACTTAAAAACGTTTTTTTTTCTTTTTTCACTTCAAGATGTTACTTGATGGATTGGTGTCGTTTGGATTACTTGTGAATTATTGTAATGTTTTTATCAGTTGTTTGTACTCTCATTCTGATGGCACCCATTCACTGAAACCAAATCATCTACTTATTGAATGTCCTGAGGTTGAGTACATTTTTAGTAAATTTTCATTTTTTGGTGAACTATTCCTTTAAGTATATATACATACATTTGGTTACAAATTTATTGAGTATGTCAGTGATGTTTCTGATGTAACTGGCAGAAGTAATTTTAATATATAACAATTCAAGCTAAACCATTCATAATGGGAGTGTCTTAGTGTGTCCTATTCACTTGCTCTCAGTGTAGACGGAGTGTTAGTTACCCCCCTATTTCTTCTTACTTTCTCCTCTCTCTCTCTTTTTTGGGATAATTGCCAGAGAAAATTGCGCAGCAATTTCAGATTTATGTAGCACTTTGAATACATCCTCCCCCTCTCAAGTCTGATTGGTATCCAACCGCCTGTTACCATGGTAATGACAAGATCATTTTCCTGTAGCTCTTTGTGAGGTGGCCTTTCTCAGATGACAGGTTAAGCAGACGTGCTTGACCTGTGGGGGCAGATCTATTGCCACCCTTACATTATTTTATCTCACCAAGGAGACGAAATAAGGAGAACAAAATTACATCAAAAGTTCAAGAATTTACTCACTATTCTGATGAAATGAAACAAGCAGTGAGGCTCCCTCTTACATGTAGCAGTGGTACAGTAATGGCCTGCAATACCGTGGTATATATTCTGATATGTATACACTGCTATTCAAAAAAAAAATACTATGGTGCATAGCTAAAAACCTGGTACTACCATAAGCCCATGGTACATTTGTGGTCTTTTTTTGCAGCGTTATTTTAATATTATTTTTAGACTACTACAGTATATTTAGCATCATATTTTTATTTTCAGTTTTAGTGATTTTGTTGTGTTTTTTTTTGTCAGTTTTATATATCTAATTTATTTTGATTTTAGTTTCAATTTTAGCAATTTTTTGTTACATTTAGTATTTAATATGGTTTGTGTTATAAATGCATTGATGTACTTTGTTGTAAAGTGATACATTTACCATGCTAATTTCTGTAATGGAGAATATAGTTCTACATAAATAATACAATCCTACGTTTGCTATACTGTTACTACTGTAAAAACATAGTAAATGAATATGTTTTGATGCATATGATGGCTAATCTCAAGATACAGTTTTCATGTGGTATTTTGGTGAATCGTGACGTTATACTCAAACAATTGTTCCTGGCTTTCTTGCTTTTCTTGTAAATTATATTTTTATTGCTTTTCATAATATATAAAGCTGGTAATGATGGCTACCGTAGTAAAATGGTTTCCACTAGTACATTACCATGAGTAAACAACATCATAAATAAGGCTGATCTTGTTTTAATAAGACATGTAGTCGGTTGAGCCATGCATAAGCACATGGTTTACAATCTCCGTAGCAACAACTGGATCTCTTACTGTTTAAAAGGGGCCCTTTGGCCCCCGCTGACTTAAACCCAAGTCTGGGGCCAATATAATGAGCCTGTGATCGGCTCGTCAAACAAGAGCTTCATACCCCATGAGCTCAAGAACACTGCAGCGAATCTACAGCCGCAACACAATTAGAGCACACGGATCAGAGTTTTTCCAATGGTTTAGCTAAAGCCCAACCAGTTGGTGACACATTTAAAGAAAATGCAGCCCTATTTGTACTTGTGTTCAATGTACTTTCAGAGAAGAATAACTTTCATGAAAGTTCAAACAGTGGTGGATAGTAACTAATCACATGTAATCTGGATTATGTAATTAGGTTCCAAAAATGTAGTACTCCTAATTAGTTTTTGAACAGTAAGACTAATTAATATTGTGAAATATTTTTACTATTAAATAACTGCTTTCTATTTGAATATATTTTAAAATGTAATTTATTCCTTTGATCAAAGCTACATTTTCAGCATCATTACTACTGTATTTAATAATAATAATACTTTTTGGAGAAAAAAAAAATTGGAAATTAATGTTTTTATTAGCAAGAATGCTTTAAATTGCATTTATAATGTTACAAAATATTTCTATTTCAGATAAATGATGTTCTTCTGAACGTTCTACTTGAATCTACTCGGCTGCTTTCAACATAATAATAATAATAAAAATTAGTGTGTTAATCGTTCAAAAAAAAACAAAAAAACAAATTAATCTGACATTTTTCCTGAAATTAATTGAGATTAATCTATTATACTTTTAAATTGCAATAATTTCACATTCATGATTCAAATTAATGTAGATACAACATAAAGAACATATATATTTATAATATTTGTTTAATGCCATCTTTTTTTTTTTGACTAAAGGCAAGTATCACTGATTCCAACTGATGTCTCTATTTTTTTTACCCCTAATTTTTAACCATTGAATACAACCATTCAACATTACAGTATAATTGAAAAAAACTTCTAATGAAACAATCTTCACATAAACCCATTATAATAAAAGTCATGTGCCCTTCGACAAGAAAATATAGCCTAAAGTTATTAAACACTAAATAATTAAAAAAATTTAATTATAAAGATGAAGCTTAAAACTACAGAAGTTAATAATTTCCTCTTTTTAACTTTGTTGTTTGATTAACAGACATCACAGCAGTTGGTTATTAGGATATTTTGACTGCTGTTACTTTAAAAGCTGCCGCTGCTGACACTGCTTTAAATGTGACCTGTATATAATAAATGCATGCACAGTTTTAAGGCAGCTTTAATCGCCTTTTTGTAACTTTGTCTTAACAGATGACACAACATAACTATCACATTGCATACTCGCAGTTTCATTTGGGTTTGAATATGATGCAGCGCTTTAATATAGGCCTAATACAGCGCGCACCGGCACATTTGCGCGTGCACTTAAAGAGTACGAGCTACGATCACAGTATAACGGCTGGCAGGACAGGTAAATTAGTTTTTACCGACATATGGCCTGACAACATCTCATCTGACCGCAGTTTACTGATGTTCTACTTAAGTTTCCAGGATCGGTTTCCGTTACTCGCGTCTGGTGCTGAAGTAAAGTTGGAGCGCGCGTCTGAAAAATCTCCCGCTTGATGTGCTCGTAAAGACGCTCTGCGCATTTAAATAAACGCAATTCTTTAGAAGTTGTGAGTGCCTAGCCCCGCCCATGCATTAACTGCGTTAATATTATTTTTAACCCATTAAAATGCAAGGAAAAAAAAGCTTTTTAAGCAGCAAATCAGAATATTCGAATGATTTCTGAAGGATCATGTGCAACTGGATGTGTGACTGGAGTAATGATGCTAAAAAATCAGCTTTGAAATTACAGGAATAAATTACATTTGAAAATATATTCAAATAGGCTTGGTGAGCAGAAGTGAGCAAAATTTTTGACTGGTAGTGTGTAACTGACAAAAATATTTACTACTTTGAAAGTGTTTGGCCATGTTATTGCTGTTTTTATGTTTTATTAACTGTTTTGTCAGTCAGACCTAAAATATTTACTTGAAGACCCCTGATATATAAAGTTTCAATCATTTAACAACACATTTGCATGTTCCCTGATGTCGGTTAACAAATAAAATAATCCCATTTAAATGTACAAGAAGTTAGGTCAAAAGTAATCTAAAAGTAATCCAAAAAGAGTCTGAATTCATTGCCTGAACTGAGTTATCTAGATTACATCACTGATTTCCATTGTTTATTTATGTCATTTGTAATCCGATTACAAACTGTAAGTAATCTACCCAGCACTGCCTGCCAACCAAACTGCTTTGGAACAAAGTAATCACTTAAAATCAGCACTCTTGTCCTGTCAAAGATAGATCTACATGATATGTTGGCACAGGTCAGATGAGCGAACGAGCGCTTGAAGAGGTGAAAGGTGACGTGTCTAGGAAATTTGCAGCCTTCAATTAGCTGTGAGTAGAGTCAAGTCGCTTAACTCCCCTAATGTTTCGAGACGTTGCCATTACCTCTGCGATCTAGATCACACCTAATGGACACTCAAGCATCAGAGGGTGCTTGACGCCCGGCAGAAGTGACATGAGAGATGATGGCCTATTTTTGGTGCGATCACAATGTGAAGACCAGCAGAGGTTGCAATGGTGTCATCTGGGAAACAAGGTTTTATTAGATTAAAGATTCTCATGCAGTGTGAGACTTGCAATGACCCCCATGTGATCCAAGATGTTCATGGCTTTCTGTATTCAGTTGCAAAGAAAAAGTTTTTGAAGAAAACTTTCCAGAATTTTTCTCCATTTAGTGGACTTCAATGGTGGACAACGGGTTGCAGGTCTAAACTGTAGTTTCAATTCAGCTTTAAAGGGCTCTACACAATCCCAGTCGAGGAATGAGGATTTTATCTACAGCAGTGGTTCTCAAACTTTTTACACCAAGTAGTACTTCAGAAAATATTTGGCTCTCCAAGTACCACCATAATGACCAACATTAAAATACACTAGCATAGTAGTTATTCAGCTATAGCTATGCACAGTTCAAAAATGAGAATATGTATTATTGTCTGCCACTTTAAACATTGTAAATACAGTTTGAACATTAACACGGCACTGTGCTTACATACAGGTAAATAAAAAACTTACTGATGAAATTAAAA
Source organism: Cirrhinus molitorella (assembly GCA_033026305.1). Classification (NCBI taxonomy): domain Eukaryota; kingdom Metazoa; phylum Chordata; class Actinopteri; order Cypriniformes; family Cyprinidae; genus Cirrhinus; species Cirrhinus molitorella. The sequence goes on from CM065139.1 coordinate 9,710,186, forward strand.
TGTAGCCTACTGTACCTAAAGTTTCAAAAAATTAAAAATTAAAAATTAACAGGCATCATTACACACCTTGCAAACTTACTTAGGGTTACTCCACCCCAAAATGAAAATTTTGTCATTAATCACTTACTCCCATTTCGTCCAAAACCCATCTTTGGAACACAAATTAAGATATTTTTGAAGCATTCTGACAGCAATGTAATTAACACGATCAACGTCCAGAAACGAAGCAAGGAGATCAGTAAAATAATCCATGTGTCATCAGGGTTTCAACCACAATTTTACAAAGCTACGAGAATACTTTTTGCACGCACAGAAAAAAATAATGACTTTTATTCCACAGTTCGTTTCCTCCATGTTTGTTTTCAGTGTAATGTGTGATCAATGTTGGGGAAAGTTACTTTTAAAAGTAATGCATTACAATATTGCGTTACTCCCTAAAAAAGTAACTAATTACGTTACTTTTTATGGAAAGTAATGCGTTGCATTACTTTTAAGTTACTTTTGCATTACTTTTTAAATCTGGGCAGGGCTTGCTTGTTTGTTTTTAATATGAAAAAGTTGGATTCTTAGCAAATGTAAAAGCCCTTTCACACCAACATGAAATGAAGTGAATAAGCCTAAGGCTGATGGAAAATTGAAGTCTGAACAGTAGAACTGTAAGAAAAGGAAGTTCAACACTCTTCAGCAATGAGAAAAATGAAGTACAAATGTTAGTTCATCTAAAGTAAGTTATGCTTATTAGTACACTACAAAAAAATGCTTTTCTTACTTAGATTTTTTTTGTCTTGTTTCCAGCCAAAATATCTAAAAATTCTTAAATCAAAAAGGATTTTTTTTAAAAATTGTAAAAAATTTTGTCTTGTTTTTTTTCTGAAAACAAGTCAAAATGAAGTGTTTTTGCTTGAAACAAGCAAAATAATCCGCCAATGGGGTAAGCTAAATAATCTTGTTTTCTGTTTGAAATAATTGATTTTTTTTTTTGCTTGTTCTAAACAAAAACTTACTTAATTTAGACTTTTTTCTGAATTTTGTATTTTTTTTTTTTTTACTTGTCTAGAAAATCCTTCTTGATTTAAGATTTTTTTTTTTTTTTTTTTTGATATTTTGGCTGGAAACAAGACAAAAAAAATCTAAGTAAGAAAAGTAGTTTTGCAGTGTGTGGTTGAACTGGATCAACAAAGGTCATTGGCAGCAAAGTCATTGGTTAATAAAATGGGATTAAATACATAAAGGAAACAAAAAGTAACTGCCGTTACTTTTTTGAAAAAGTAACTCTGATGTTTTCTTGGAAATGAAAAAGTAATGCGTTACTTTACTAGTTACTTGAAAAAAGTAATAATATTACGTAACTTGCGTTACTTGTAATGCGTTACCCCCAACACTGTGTGTGATTTAAAAATGCTTCACAGAACTTAAAATAAAATTATATGGACTAGTGCACTTTTAAAAATGTTCTGTGAATCCAACCATTTTGAAACAACTACTGAATTTAAGCATGGCTATATAGTACTAAACAATTCTGTATTTACTTATTCTGTATTGTCCCAATTGGTAAATGCATTTATGTCCTGTTCAAGTTATTGTTAAACTTTTTAAACTTTGATTTCAGGTACAAATTTGGAGCGTCATCCCCGAAATCGATGTGCTACCAGTGTCACTGATCTCCCCGTGGGAGGTATCAGGTCTGGATCCGGAAGGTGGTTTCTGACAGCTTGTGCACATTCACTCAATGTGCTGCTTCACAAAAGACCTCCGCAGCAGCTCAACAGACCTAATTGTTCAGAGCAGCTAGTCCTGAGTGGAGAGCCGACCCTCCACCGGCACCCGGTAATCACTGGTGCACAATCTACAGCACATCAAGTGGTGACCCAATACAGCAATTAAATTTTTTTTGTTGTACAAATGTTATTCAAGTCAAATATAGGCATTTATTAATAATAGTACAAACTCTGTAGGTCTGAGTTTATACAAAACTTTAGTTTCTAAACATCTCCTGATTAATAGTTTCATGCTCTCAGTGGTCGATAAGTCACTTCACAAAACACAATGTGCTTGGAATTTTGCATGTGAGCCCGCGTTTAACGCAGTGTGGGTTGAAATTTCTTTTGCATACTTTTATTCATGGTTTTTGTTCCAAGTGACCGCTGCAAAATGTTTGAGAGCTTAAATGAACACAGCCTTTGGTATCAAAATAAAAGATGTAGAAATCATTTTCTTTTAAAAAGGGTAAGCTTATTACTGTCTTAACTGTGTGTGTGATAGTATGGTTAGTTTGACTGACAGATTTTAAAAGCTTTTATATTAAAAATACCAAAAGCACAAAGCTTATTGCTATTATTGGGTGGTTGGCGCACTACAAATAGGCCTAATGAATGCAATCGAAGATGTGAAATATTATTTCCAAGCATACTCTCCCTGCGAGCATAACACGTGCTATGATTTCTGCTAATAATCCCACATATATTCAAATAAATTCTGGTGACCTGGCAACTTCGCCCAGTGCTCCCAATCTGGACCATTTGCATGTGCAGACTATACTCGCAAAATACTATAACTTTAACTGCTACAATTGAATACTTGTAATTTCGACTTTATTCTTGAAACATTTAGACTTTATTCTCGTAATTTCGACTTTATTCTCGTAATTTTGACTTTATTCTTGAAACATTTTGACTTTATTCGCAAAACATTTAGATTTTATTCTCGAAACATTTTGACTTTATTCTTATATATTTTTGACTTCTTTCTCGAAACATTTAAGACTTTTTTTCTCTAAACATTTTGACTTTATTCTCATAATTTCGACTTTATTCTAGAAACATTTAGAACTTCTTCTCAAAATATTTAAACTTTATTCTCAAAAAATTTAGACTTTATTCTCGTAATTTTGTCTTCATTCTCAAAACATTTAGACCTTATTCTCATAATTTCGACTTTATTCTCAAAACATTTTGAATTTCTTCTCAAATATTTCGACTTTATTCTCAAACATTTTGACTTTATTCTCGAAACATTTCGACTTTATTTCTTGAAACATTTCGATTTTTTTCTCTAAATATTTTGACCTTATTCTCATAATTTCGACTTTATTCTAGAAACATTTAGACTTTATTCTCGAAACATTTAAAATTTCTTCTCAAAACATTTCGAATTTCTTCTCAAAACATTTCTACCTTATTCTCATAATTTCAGCTTTATTCACGAAACATTTCGACTTTATTCTCAAAACATTTCGAATTTATTCTCAAAACATTTTTACCTTACTCTCATAGTTTCAACTTTATTTGCGAAACATTTCGACTTTATTCGTGAAACATTTCAACTTTATTCTCGAAACATTTTGAATTCATTCTCGAAACATTTTTACCTTATTCTCATAATTTCAACTTCATTCTCGAAACATTTCGACTTTATTCTCAAAATATTACAACTTTAATCTAGTAATCGTAGTTTTTTTTAAATGTAGTACTAAAACAATGTCGTACTTATGTGTACTATGCATTCATTTAAATAAATATTTATTTATTTATCTATCAATAATATATTATTATATCAATAATACAGTAATTGTAAAATTGTAAAATATTTTTCTAAATTAAATGATCTGTTTTCTATAGTAATATATTTGGAAATGTAATTTATTCCTGTGATGCAAAGCTGAATTTTCAAGCATCATTACTCTAGTCTTCAGTGTCACATGATCATTCAGAAATCACTCTAATATGCTGATTTAGTGCTTTATTATAATCATTTATTATAATCATCAAGGCTGAAACTTGTGCTGCTTAATATTTTTGTATATTTTAAATGAATAGTTCAAAAGAAACGCATTTATTTGAAATAGAAATTTTTTGTAACAAGTCTTTACTGTCACTTTTGGCCTTTGCAAAAATAATAAATAAATAAATAAATAAATAAATAAAAAACTTACAGACCACACATTTTTGAATGGTAGGGTAACATGACTAATGTGCTGGGAAAAAAAAATATATATATTTTAACATAACTATTTAACATTACCAGATCTTGCTGCATTACTCTAAAAAAAAAAAAAAAAAAACTGGCCTCACATCCCTCCAGCTGTGCAAAACCTAAAGGTTTTTTGTGTGTTCGAGACGGCATTTAACACTTCAGCCTGGGTGTTTTTCATCGGACACAATGCATGATTGTAAATTATGACATCAGCAGCCATGCGGCCACATGGCGAAACTGTCATAATATATATAGCGAAAGAAGCTGATGGCAGAGACAGATGAAAACCAGGCAGGGACTTTGTTAGAAAAGCCTGTCAGATTTATTTCAAACATCAAGGGCCTGCTTATTTCACCCAGGCCTCATTTATCAGAGGCACGTCTGGGCTCCAGCATGGCCTCGGCCCGGGAAAGGGGAGTCTGTAGCCGTCGACCCGCTGTCTCTGAGGAGAGTTGCCAGGGTACGAGGGCCAAAACTATCTTTCCCCGTCTGGCATCCCACAGCGTGACTCCTGGCATGATCTAGACAAGGTACGGTTGGAGGTATAAAGGCTGTCTTTGGAAATGAATGCGCTGGCCTCTCGTCTCGGCTGGCGAGGAGGACAAAGAGGCAGGAAAAAGCTTGCAAGGCGGTATAACTGTACTAATGCGTGTACAAGAGAGCGCAGTACGCCAATCTCTAATGCATTAGGCGAATGTAAAGAGGCTTTAAAAAGGCTGAGGCTTCGCACATTAGACATTCACATCACACCGCGATTCACGGCCCCCGCCCCGGCGTGCACGCTAATTAGCGCTCGCCTAACGAGCTAGGTCCTCTATTAGCACCCTGAGCCTTGAGGGTGATTAGCATTATGGGGGATTGTATGGCAGCGTCCGGCTTTCTCGCGCTCAGTCGCTGATTAAAAGGCAGCGTGCTTCCTGTCTGAGAGACTCCACTTCCGCCATTATGTTCTGCTGTAGCCTTGCAAAAGCTGACAGAAGAGACACAAGCGAGCGCTTTGCTCCCTCTCTCGGCCGTGTCTCCTTCTGATATATGAAACGTTGCAGGCAAAGAAAGAGAAAAAAAAGTGAGAGAGATGCATCAGCACATCTCGACCATTTTATCACTTTTTCATTTTGTCGTTCAGTCCATCATTAATCTATCTATCTATCTTTTTCACTCATTTTTATTGTCATTCAGTCGACCATTACCTTATCTATCTATCTATCTATCATCTAGCATTTTATCATCTCTACTGTTTTCTTTTTTTCATTTTGTCGTCATCATTGCCATTCAGACCATCATTATCTATCCATCTCTATCCATCTTTTTCTCTCATTCAGTTGATCATTATCTATCTATCTATCTATCTATCTATCTATCTATCTATCTTTTTCACTCATTTTTATTGTCATTCAGTCGATCATTACCTTATCTGTCTATCTATCTATCTATACATCTTTTTCTCTCATTTTTATTGTCATTCAGTCAATCATCTATCTATCTATCTATCTATCTATCTATCTATCTATCTATCTATCTATCTATCTATCTATCTATCTATCTTTTTCACTCATTTTTATTGTCATTCAGTCGATCGTTATCTATCTATACATCTTTTTCTCTCATTTTTATTCTGTCATTCAGTCAATCATCTATCTATCTATCATCTAGCGTTTTATCATCTCTACCATTTTTTTTCATTTTGTCGTCATCATTGTCATTCAGTCCATCATTATCTTTTTCTCTCATTCAGTTGATCATCTATCTATCTATCTATCTATCTATCTATGTATCTATCTATCTATCTATCATCTAGCGTTTTATCATCTCTACTGTTTTCTTTTTCATTTTGTCGTCATCATTGCCATTCAGACCATCATTATCTATCCATCTTTTTCTCTCATTCAGTTGATCATCTATCTATCTATCTATCTATCTATCTATCTATCTATCTATCTATCTATCTATCTATCTATCTATCTATCTATCTATCTTTTTTCACTCATTTTTATTGTCATTCAGTCGATCATTACCTTATCTATCTATCTATCTATCTATCTATCTATCTATCTATCTATCTATCTATACATCTTTTTCTCTCATTTTTATTGTCATTCAGTCAATCATCTATCTATCTATCTATCTATCTATCTATCTATCTATCTATCTATCTATCTATCTATCTATCTATCTATCTTTTTCACTCATTTTTATTGTCATTCAGTCGATCGTTATCTATCTATACATCTTTTTCTCTCATTTTTATTCTGTCATTCAGTCAATCATCTATCTATCATCTAGCGTTTTATCATCTCTACCATTTTTTTTCATTTTGTCGTCATCATTGTCATTCAGTCCATCATTATCTATCTTTTTCTCTCATTCAGTTGATCATTATCTATCTATCTATCTATCTATCTATCTATCTATCTATCTATCTATCTATCTATCTATCTATCTATCTCACTCATTTTTATTGAAAACATTTATCTATACATCTTTTTCTCTCATTTTTATTGTCATTCAGTCGATCATTATCTATCTATCTATCTATCTATCTATCTATCTATCTATCTATCTATCTATCTATCTATCTATCTATCATCTAGCGTTTTATCATCTCTACTGTTTTTTTTTTCATTTTGTCGTCATCATTACCATTCAGACCATCATTATCTATTCATCTCTATCCATCTTTTTCTCTCATTCAGTTGGTCATTATCTATCTATCTATCTATCTATCTATCTATCTATCTATCTATCTATCTATCTATCTATCTATCTATCTATCTTTTTCACTAATTTTTATTGTCATTCAGTCGATCATTACCCTATCTATCTATCTATCTATCTATCTATCTATCTATCTATCTATCTATCTATCTATCTATCTATCTATCTATCTATCTATACATCTTTTTCTCTCATTTTTATTGTCATTCAGTCAATCATCTATCTATCTATCTATCTATCTTTTTCACTCATTTTTAGTCATTCAGTCGATCGTTATCTATCTATACATCTTTTTCTCTCATTTTTATTGTCATTCAGTCGATCATTACCCTATCTATCTATCTATCTATCTATCTATCTATCTATCTATCTATCTATCTATCTATCTATCTATCTATCTATCTATCTATCTATCTATCTATCTATCTATCTATCATCTAGCGTTTTATCATCTCTACTGTTTTCTTTTTCATTTTGTCGTCATCATTGCCATTCAGACCATCATCTATCCATCTTTTTCTCTCATTCAGTTGATCATTATCTATCTATCTATCTATCTATCTATCTATCTATCTATCTATCTATCTATCTATCTATCTATCTATCTCACTCATTTTTATTGAAAACATTTATCTATACATCTTTTTCTCTCATTTTTATTGTCATTCAGTCGATCATTATCTATCTATCTATCTATCTATCTATCTATCTATCTATCTATCTATCTATCTATCTATCTATCTATCTATCATCTAGCGTTTTATCATCTCTACTGTTTTTTTTTTCATTTTGTCGTCATCATTACCATTCAGACCATCATCTATTCATCTCTATCCATCTTTTTCTCTCATTCAGTTGGTCATTATCTATCTATCTATCTATCTATCTATCTATCTATCTATCTATCTATCTTTTTCACTAATTTTTATTGTCATTCAGTCGATCATTACCCTATCTATCTATCTATCTATCTATCTATCTATCTATCTATCTATCTATCTATCTATACATCTTTTTCTCTCATTTTTATTGTCATTCAGTCAATCATCTATCTATCTATCTATCTATCTATCTATCTATCTATCTATCTATCTTTTTCACTCATTTTTAGTCATTCAGTCGATCGTTATCTATCTATACATCTTTTTCTCTCATTTTTATTGTCATTCAGTCGATCATTACCCTATCTATCTATCTATCTATCTATCTATCTATCTATCTATCTATCTATCTATCTATCTATCTATCATCTAGCGTTTTATCATCTCTACTGTTTTCTTTTTCATTTTGTCGTCATCATTGCCATTCAGACCATCATCTATCCATCTTTTTCTCTCATTCAGTTGATCATTATCTATCTATCTATCTATCTATCTATCTATCTATCTATCTATCTATCTATCTATCTATCTATCTATCTATCTATCTATCTATTTCACTCATTTTTATTGTCATTCAGTCGATCGTTATCTATCTATACATCTTTTTCTCTCATTTTTATTCTGTCATTCAGTCAATCATCTATCTATCATCTAGCGTTTTATCATCTCTACCATTTTTTTTCATTTTGTCGTCATCATTGTCATTCAGTCCATCATTATCTATCTTTTTCTCTCATTCAGTTGATCATTATCTATCTATCTCACTCTTTTTTATTGAAAACATTTATCTATCTATCTATACATCTTTTTCTCTCATTTTTATTGTCATTCAGTCGATCATTATCTATCTATCTATCTATCTATCTATCTTTTTATCTTTTTCACTCATTTTTATTGTCATTCAGTCAATCGTTATCTATCTTTTTATCTTTTTCTCTCATTTTTATTGTCATTCAGTCAATCATCTATTTATCTATCATCTAGCGTTTTATCATCTCTACCATTTTTTTTCATTTTGTCGTCATCATTGTCATTCAGTCCATCATTATCTATCTTTTTCTCTCATTCAGTTGATCGATCTATCTATCTATCTATCTATCTATCTATCTATCATTTTTTTCTTTTTCCTTTTGTTGTTTTTTTTCTTCCAAACTCTCGCTCTGAACTCTGTGCGTCTTTCCCTCTCACACAAACACTCCATTGAAAACTCCTCGGCTCCAGTCGTGTGTTCCAGAAAAACCCCTTACAGACTCAGCAGGCCGGAAAATTGGCCCACGCTGTCACAGTTAGCTTAGCTGATCCTTATTATCCAAGTTTCCAAGGGAGCTATTGGTGGGTTTTTATCTAACGTACCGGGGAGACGCCCTGCGACCCAGTGGCCGACTGCAGCAGCCCAAAAGAGAAGGTTCAAACGTTAATGGCAGCTCTCTGCATGGGACAAAGAGCTTTACAACGCGTGGGAAAAAGTAGTCCGTCAGCTTCCTGGTACTGGGAGAGCTCGCAATGACCCAAAAGGTCAGCCAGCGACAATGCATCATCCCAACAGGGCCCGTTTGAGACAAAGCCTTTCTTTTACGACTATATTCATCACTCAGGGGCGGTTTCTGTTGCTGTCTGGCGCACAGTCGCCAACACACAAACACACAAACACACACACACACACACACACACACACACACACACACACATACACACACTCACACTCTACGAACATTTATAGAATTAGTTTTTTTGTGATAAACGTTTAATGTTTAAAGACATTTGTACATGTCTTTGAGTGACATGTCTTAGGTTCAATGTTCAAACCAAAGTAAATTCACATCTACCTTTTAGATTTCAAGTAGCAATCATTTAATGTCTTATAAGTCTACAGGGGGCTATAAATGTGTTGCCCACTTCCCCTTTGACCCCAGGACAACATGCTTTGGGCATGTCCATATGGACAGACAATGAAGCAGGTCAAGTGAGGTCTGGTGAGTGTCTTCATTTTGAAGGTCCAGGGCACCAGAGGAACACAAAAGTGAAGTGACCACAGCTCACAGAGAGTCATTGAAATCCACTTGGTCAACTATTGGTTTGACCTGCTGACCAGCCACGCTTGTTCTTGACCATGACACACGTCGCACCACATACTGATGCATAACCTGCTCCTGCTTACTGCAATTACTAAAAACAAATAATAAGCTTAAAATAATACAATGGTAATATAAAGTCAAACCAAAATGTATTCAGAAGCCTTCAACATTTCTCACATCATCACAGTTTGTTCACTATAGTTTAGAAAATGGTAGTAAAATATGACAAGAACAAGAAGCGTCTTAATAATGACAGATAACTTTGATAGAAAGGTAGACTATGTAATGGATTACAATCAGACAACTGTGACAACATTTACACAACTATCAATACTTTGAAATATGTTGCCATTTATTGTCTTAGAAGAAATTATATATATATATATATATATATATATTAGGGCTGTCAAACAATTAATCGTGATTAATCACATCCAAAGTAAAAGTTTATGTTAAGATACTATATGTGTTTACTTTGTATATTTATTATGTATATATAAATACACACACATGCATGTATATATTAAAACGATGCGATTAATCACTATTAAAGGTTTGACAACACTATTTTTTATATATATATATATATATATATATATATATATATATATATATATATATATATATATATATATATATATATATATATAATATATGCATGTATGTATAAAGTTTAAAATATATTTTTTTTTCATACTAAATTGAATTTGATTAATTGCGAAACTAAGGCTACAGCATTTAAACTGAATACAAATAATTTGCTAAATAGTATTAAAACATGGTTTAATGGCAGCAACAATTAGACAATAAATGTGTGACTGTGAGAAACGAGTGTCCCCCATGGCTGTCTCCCTAAAATGCAAATTTTAACATATTGTTAAAACCATCTGTGAGCAATAATTATGCGTTGAATGGCGATTGAATGGCTGATGTCAGTGTCACCATTATGTTCCCAGAGTCTAAAATCCTACTTGTTCTAAGGTAATTCCAGCTCTCTCAAAATTAACCACAATGCACTGCTTTACCAAGAATCCATACATTTTGACCACCATTTATAACTGTTAAATTGCCCACACAAAATGTTACTTTAAAATAGTTTGTTTGCTTAAAAATTGTCAATATATGTGACCCTGGACTACATCTGTAGCAATAGCCAACAATGGGTCAAAATGATTTTTCTTTTATGCCATAAATCATTAGGATATTAAGTAAAGATAATGTTCCGTGAAGATATTTTGTACATTTCTTACCATAAATATATCAAAAGTAAATTTTTGATTAGTAATATGCATTGCTAAGAACTTTATTTGGAAAGCTTATTTATTCAGCTTTCAGATGATGTATCATCAGCCCTTAAGACTACTTTCCGTAATAGAACAAACAGTCCGTAATTAAATCAGCTCTGTAGTTCTTTGTGGAAAAACGCAGGCACAGCCAGCAGGACGTTGTAAACTCAGAAAGGGTTCAATAACTAGTCCCCTGAAGTGGAGGGCAGGTCTGTTGGTTTTAACTTCAATGGATTAGGCAGGTTGTTAGTGCGTGGAGTGAGAGGGCAGCTGCTTGCGGTACTTGGGTCATTCAGAGCGTATGGATTACAAGGTGGCAGTGACGCTCGGCCCAGCGGTAGGCAGTCCGGCTGCCCTAAGGGAGGTCAGGGGTTAAATGGTTTGTGTCAGAGGGGCCGAAACCCATAATTGAAAATAGACCTTGTCCTCCTTTAGTTCACAAAACCAGTAGAGTGGTTAAGGGCATGGGGTCTGACATATGAAGTCCACTGGGCCATAAGGTCACGGGCTAAATATATTTATAGACGTTGCATTTCCACATTCCATCAATCATGATAGTTGCTGCATTTTCAGCTTTTCATACTCACCAAGGGTGTTAATGCATCTACTATTATCATCTACATTATCAACTTACCTTAGCTATCCGATTTATACTGCCAAAACACTATGCTGACGAACGTTTTCCGCTCTTTTCATTTGATCTTGTGTTGATTTTAGTTGTGCTGACATCGATGTAATAATTACTTGGAAAGGATGAATGTTAATCGTTCGTTCCCTGGCTGAAATATTAGCAGGAAGACTTTCTTTCAGGTCTCTTTACTCGAACCTGCTGGGCTCTATTTGGGCTCTGTGAAAGAGGAAAATAAAGAGAAAACCGAGGCAGGAATACGAAGCATAGAGTCCCTTCTGCTGGCCAACTGTGCTGTCGGTGGGTGCTTGTAATCTCTATTGTGCCTCGTCACAGGACAATTAAATCACTCCACCGGAGTCCTGCAGCTCTGTCAGGCTGCTAACGCAGGGCCTGTGGGCTTGAACGCGGAGAGATATTGTGATTACAGAAAACTAAGGCCATTGAAGTCTATGTGAATAAATGCCTTTCGCTACAGCTAACAATGTTTTTAAAAACGAATAGTTGCAGTTAAGTCACGTTAAAACACCTAGACGGAAAAAAAACCTTTTCATATAGTTACGGCGTGTTATCACTGCGCTCATGGATGTTTAGCATTACCGTTAACGTCCAGGACTATATCTTCTAGCGGAAGGATCGCACTTTATTCAATTTTTTTTTTTTTTTATTTGCTTGTATATTAAATTTCAGTGATGTTATTATATTCTATAGTGAACGTTTTATAAAAGAGGAATTAACATCGTAGCACAGCTTTGAATTCCTTGCGAGGCACAGAGCACACATTTTCGACAGACCGCTAATTCTGTGAATGAAGTACAATGATGCCATCTAGCGGTAAAATTGTGAAGATAATTTTTTTAATAAATACATTATTGAACATGATTTTTTATATGTATAATGTGATGCATTTACTTAAAAATGTCCATTTTAAGGTTAGAATACACTACGCAAGTTTTGCCAAGATTTTGGACTTTTTACAGATTTTTTTTTTTTTTTAAGCTTCAGACCAGATTCTATCCAGTCACAGGATATCAGACATGCATTATATTTTGACCTGGTTTCAGTTATCTGGCTAGGTTTTTAGCCATTTATGTTGTGTATGATGATCATTGTTTTTAGAATCTGGTCAGATTTTAAAGGTTGTGTTGTATAACTGTAAAAAACTAAATCTGTACTTTAAGGTGGCGATCTTCCCTCACAGGAATAAATACTTGCATATACAGCTTAAATACAAAATTCAAAGGACACCAACATCAAGAAATGGTAACAAATTGACAGACAAATTACTACATTTCTTTGATTTATTTGCATATGTATATATTAGAAAACGTAATCACTGTATTTTTACAAGAACGTATTAAATGAGTGCATGCATACCTGATAGTGTAATCTCACTCACATCTTTATGCATATTGTCAGGAAATCATTTTAGAAAAATTCAAAAGCATATTCATTTCTGTGATTCCTAGTATGAAAATAGTTTAGATACAAAAACCTTTTTTTTTGCATATATCGGATATTTAAAATCAGATATAAAGAAGGTTCTCTTGATCGCCTGCTCAAGCGCAACTTTTAAAAAGAAAAACGAGTCAGAGTGTAAACTCAAAAGCATATTTGGTCTTTTTAGGCATGTTTTTTTTAGTTAGTTTACATGCTTTTTTTCCTTCTCGACTTGTCAAGCATCACAAATTTTTCAGTAAAATGTGGTTGTGGTTTGTTTTCAAAGGAAAAACTGTAATAGTGTTTGACATTGCAGAACGCAAAGGGTAGTTATGAACCTGGACAGCATCACTTCTGTCAGCTGGAAAACATCACTGTCCTTTTCATGACAACTGTGGAACGTTTCTCCTGATATTTTTTCTCTTTATGAAAACACATCCTGTAAATAAGGGAGTGCAGGTAAGCAAACATTCACTCACTCACTGCCTTGTCTGTCTCAGGTGACGTCTATGATCAAAAGTGGTTTATAATTTCACAGAACAAACATGTAAAAGCTTTTAAAGTGTGTAGCGCAGTGAACTCCCGCTGTCTATCGGCTGCTGTTGGTCACTGCATACTGAGTTTGGGTCTGCTGCAGAAGTTCAGTGACTGCCAAGAGTTTTTTCAATATGTGCTGTGAGAGAAACAATTTCATCCAATATGAGACCACAAGTACTGGGTATCATCATAAAATATTTCAGAAGTTGTAATGGTACCTGCTGCGCGCCCCTCTCATTACTGAGTATCCTCAGCTCATCTAAGTGTGTGACACAGAGCTGGTGTAGGGCAGCGAGGTCACGGGCCAGGTCAGTGTTAAAGTGCTCGGTGGGTTCAGGCAGCTCTGGGACGTTCTGAAAAGAGCAAACGCATAGACAGACACAGAGCATGTGAATATGACTTAATCATCTGAAAAAAATCAAGTCAAATTTGAACTCATGTTGACAAATGTGGACCATGAAGCATTTGCGCCCCCTGGAGGACATCTAATTTTTTTCTTATAAGACTGAGGTACACTAAAATGATTTTTTTTTTGAAGTTCTAAATAAAAGAATGTTATTCACAACAAGAAAATACTGTTTCTTTGTAATTATTTGTGCAATTTAATAGCAAACTGATTACAATTTAATCATACACAGAATAAAGTAACATTTGCAGTAAAACGAGGAGTTTTAGATGAAGCTGACAAACCCCAAGTTCATCCAAAAATGTGATCATTCTGTGTTTGTTGCTCTTGATGAATGGATTTACTCCTTCCATGTACGGCTCCTGAGATGGGACAAAATTAAGTATTTAAAGAAAGCAACAATTATGGAACCTGGAAAGTCTATTCAAATCCATTTAAAGTGTTGGTTTTACTTTGGCACCAAATTCCACCAGGTTGGCCAGATTCTGGACCGCTTTGGCCACTAAGGTGAGTGTCCGGGATGCGATAGGGGAAGGTGGGTCTGCAGAAATAGACATGTCATTTTAATATTTATTCATTTACAACTTGCCAAAAGTGTTGGTTATGCTTATTAAAAAAAAAAGAGTCAACTTAAGTTTTAATTGGTAACTAAATCTACACTCACCAGCAATGATGTTAAAAATTCTTGGGTTGACAATAGCAGGACAAATCAATCTGAGGAAGACAAATCCACTAGAAGAGACAAAAAATAAAACCCAAAAAAATAACATTAATGTTTTATCATATGTAAATATTAATTATTATTCTAATAATACTACCTTGCATACTTTTGAAATAGTATAAAAATGACCCCATTCAAAAGTTTACATACATTTGATTCTTAATACTGTGTTGTTACCTGAATGATCCACAGCTGTGTTTAGTTTAGTTTAGTGATAGTTGTTCATGAGTCCCTTGTTTGTCCTGAACAGTTAAACTGCCTGCTGTTCTTCAGAAAATCCTTCTATTCCCACAAATTCTTTAGTTTTTTTTTTTTTTTTTTTTATAGCATTTTTGTGTATTTGAACCCTGTATTTGGGATCCATCTTTTCACAGGACAACTGAAGGACTGCAACAATTACAGAAGGTTCAAATGCTCACTGATCCTTCCAAAGGCAACACAACACATTAGGAGCCTTTTTTTTTTTTATTTGAAGATCAGGGTAAATTTAACTAAGTTTGTTTTATGGGAAACATGTAAGTATCTTCTGTACCTTCTGGGCAAAAATAAATGAAATATTATATATATATATATATATATATATATATATATATATATATATATAGGCTAAATAAGAAAAAAGTACACAATTTTTCATTCTGTTCAAACGTTTTCACCCCAGCTCTTAATACATTGTTTTTCCTTCTGGAGCTTCAGTGAGCATTTGAACCTTCTGCAATAGTTGCATGAGTTCCTCAGTTGTCCTCAGTGTGAAAAGATGGATCTCAAAATCATAAAATCATTGTTGGAAATGATTCAAAATGGTTCAAATACACAAAAATTCTAAAAAAAAAACTAAATAAATAAAAAAAAATAAAAATAATTTGTGGTACCTGAAGGATTATTCTGAAGGCCAGTGGGCAGTTTAACTGTTCAGGACAAACAAGGGATTACTAAACAGCAACAACAGCTGAAAAAACAGCTGTGGATCATTCAGATATTAAGAATTAAGCATATGTAAACTTTTGAACAGGGTCATTTTTATAAATTGGACTATATGTAAATGTCTTTTATGTAAAATATCATATTCAGGTCATTTCCATACCTTACAACTCTAGTTCTCATGGTTGTGTTTCTGGGCCACTTTTGTTGTACAGCTTTTTGTAAACACCCATAAATGAACCTGAGAGTCCTGTATAAAAAGAGTCACCAAAATGTAAAAAATGTTATGCTCTCATATTACATTATTCTTTAGACTGAACGGTTTATTGGCAGTGACTCACGGAGGGAGGATTTCAGCAGCCATGAATATTTTCTCCACCAGCTCGGACACAATACTCAAGAGATGAGCGAGATTCACATTCACATCCTCATTCTTCTCCAGTTTAGAGGGATTGAGCTAATTTACAGTGGAAACAAAGTATGTTTACCAGGCATAAAAAGGTTACTGAACACTCACAAATGACTAATCTGCAAGATTAAACTAAGATGCATCAGCTTCAAAGGGTTCATCCATTTTTTAAGCCTTTTGGCAGCAGAATTTAACATGCAAACAAGTTAGCCAGTCAGAAATCATAATAGGTCGTTTAGATTTTTAAGTATTATAAAACATTCAGTTTAATCCTAAGCATAAAAGAGAGGATCCTAATATTTAATTAATAATTGAATATAATTCAATAATTATAGTAATTAAATTATTTTTTTTTTTTTCTTAATGGAAGCCTGTTTTCAACAGAATGAAAAATGAAAAGGGTAATTATTTTTTCATCTCACAATTTAGGCTTTTTAACTTGCAGAATTGTGAGATTAAAAAGTAAATTTTTTATCTCATGTCGTAAATGGCAAGCTTTCATAGTTTTTACTGCAAGAAACCTTGACTAACATTATTAAAGGATTTCAGTTAAAAAAAAACAGAAAGAGGATTTACTTTTTTATGTTAGTTAACAATAAAAAAAAAATATTTAAGCATACCTCACAGGACTGTCTAGACTCCATGATCTTGAGGATGGTGTCTTTAAGAGCGTGGTGAACGAATGGAGTGGCTGTGGCCTTCATGTACTGCTCCATCAGAGTGCTGGCCAGAGTGGTGGCCCGGAAAAGAGTCGTAGCTTCATCTGGAAAAACAAGCAACTCTGTGAATATTTCTGATGAATTCAGCCATGCAACATAACGAGGAATAAAAGAAGTACCTTCAGCGCTGATCTCACGGTCATTGAGTTCTCTGAGCAGCTGGGCCTCCAGGTTCTCGTGTCTGAATATCCGGAGCAGAACGCTGGCCAGAAGAGTGCGGTTCTGTCCACATACGTGGGCCAAAGCACTGATCACGTGCAACTCCTTCAACAGAACCAGCTAAAAAAAAAGATCAAATATTATATGCTGGAGATACCATTTTCAATGTAAACAAACTACTAATAAATTATTTGTCTCTACCAGGTTTGCCAGGTTTTCACAACAAAACCCACCCAATTGCTACTCAAAACTAGCCCAATCAGGTCACCTAGTGAAAATCGCATTCTGGGGGGTAAATTTCACATTGATAAATATGATAAATATGACCTAAATATGACCTAAATTAACAATAAATTATATATATATATAGAAATTACAAAAGCACAACAAAATTACTAAAAAATAAACTCAAATGAAACGAAAATATAAAAATGTTGTTTTTTTTTGTTTTTTTTTATAAAATACTACATATATATATATATATATATATATATAAATATAAAAACAAAAATAACAATGGTCTCAACTGCCAAAAATATTTCTCACTGGCCATTATTCCATTATTCTGTATTTTCTCAGAATTTTAAATTTACATCTTTTTCAAATTTACAACTTTACATGCAAATGTGACCATGGACCACAGATTTATACATCTGAAAGTTGAAATAAATAAGCTTTCCATTGATGTATGGTATGTTATGACAAGGCAATATTTGGCCGGGATACAACTATTTGAAAATCTTGAATCTGAGGGTGCAAAAAAATACAAATATTACAAATATAAGAAATATAAGAAAATCACCTTTAAAGCTGTCCAAATTAAATCATTAGCAATGCATATTTACTTATCAAAAATGAAGTTTTAATACATTTATGACATGATCTTTACTTAATATCCTAATGACTTTTGGCATAAAAGAAAAATCAATAATTTTGACTTGTTTGGCTTTTTTTTTAAAGATTAAATATTTTCCTCAAATATGCAATATTTCACAATAGCGTTAACTCGCAATTATGATTTCAAACTGTATCTTGTCTGTTTATATTCATATTTTTTTATTTCTTAGAATTGTTGACAATTATAGTTTTCTTTTTTATTCCATGCCAGAAATAGGCTTTCATAATAATGTCACATATTTCTGAGGTAAATTCTGTGGGAATTTATATATTGTGTTCTGACTGGATGATGAATGATACTTTAAATCATGTAAGTTACAGTTTTTGTGGGTTCAGGTGTGCTACAGCTTTTCTAAGAAACTTTTAACTGGCTTTTAAATGGCAGACAAAAGTAGGTGAAA
Organism: Cirrhinus molitorella; assembly: GCA_033026305.1. Taxonomy (NCBI): domain Eukaryota; kingdom Metazoa; phylum Chordata; class Actinopteri; order Cypriniformes; family Cyprinidae; genus Cirrhinus; species Cirrhinus molitorella. The sequence goes on from CM065139.1 coordinate 9,728,353, forward strand.
AACCTTCAACTTGCATTGAATTTTTTTAAGCAACACTACATTGATTCCTCAGTTTGTCAATAAAAATAACTGCACTTTCATCAGCAAGGATCAGACTAATGTTACTGGAATGCAGTATGTTGTAATTTCTAGGACAGTTACTAGCCAACTGGCCAGTAACTGAATTTTAGTTAGTGACCCTGTTTGTATATCAACTCATGTATGTTCCCAACCTCTTTTAACTCATTGTACACCTCCACGGGCATGATCTTCTCCACAGAGTAGCGCACTCTCAGACGGAGTGAGCTGGGTGCCAGGTTCTTCAGAGGCACGTGGGAACTCAGGGGAAACCACTCGTCAATCATCTGACCCCTTTGTAGCCGACACAGTGGGCAGCACATGAACACTGCGGGAGAATGGCATACGTGATTCCTTATACAAAAACAGCTTTCAAAGTGAGAGCATGAAGTAACAAGAAAGGAACGTACAAATATCATTCTCTTTGCTTTTTTTCGTCTTGTTGCTCAGGCTGATCTCAAACCTGTTGATTTCACTGGACAAGTCACTGCAGGAATATGGAGAAAAATGTATAAAATGTTCAATTGTATGCAATTAATATCAATATCTATGGAGACGGCTTACTCGAAAATGAACTCCTCTGTCCACACAGGGTTCTGGCCCTCCCGTGGATGGGTCTTTGCTACCTGAATGCTGTTCAGGTAAATGTTGCAGTAGGCATTTGTGAAATGTTTACTGGGAAGTTTGTGAGCCTCCTCAACATTTAGAAATAAACTGCTGACCTGTAAAGATACATGTGAGTAATACACAAGGGGTAACACTGCTGTAATTCATTACATGAGACAACAGGAAGCAACTGACAGTCTACCTGACGCAGGCGTTTGTTTGAGCAGGGCTGGCTGGGTTTCTTAAGGTTACTACAAAAGGTCTGCAGACATTTCATCCAGTCCTACACAGTTGAAGCAAGAATAAAACCATACGTGACTGACAAATGCAGTATTTCACATGTTAAACTCATGTCAAAAAATCTGTGTGTGATTTTACACTTGATGAAAGTGTATTATCCAGTATTGCTAATGAAGGCATCAGTACCTGAGCTTGTTCCGGGGTCTCTCCAGCAAAATAAAAGATACACTGCTCCTCGCTAAAGTGCTGTACAACTATTTGGAAACAGTTTGGCCTGCAGAAAAAAACAAAAATGTGCTTCAATATTTGAATCTCAGAATTGTCTATTATCTAAATTCTTAATTATAAAGTCAGAACTGCGATATAAACTTGCAATTCTGAGAAATAAAGTCTGAATTGTTCCAGGGTCTTTCCAGCAAAATAAAAGATACACTGCTCCTATACAGTCATAATTTGAGACTTTTTTCTCAGAACTGCACAATATAAACTTGCACTGAACTTGGAATTGTGTCAGTGTTAATTTTGACAGCAAATTTTAATTTAGTTTTAGTCATAGCATTTTGACTAAAATGATATTTAGTTTTAGTCATATTTTAGTCATCTGAATTGTTTTTAGTTTTAGTCTAGTTTTAGTTGACTAAATATCATAAGATTTTAGTCGAATAAATCTACAGTAAATTTAGTTGGCTAAAATGTAATGTGTTTAGTTACAGTGCAACGCATTTATTAAGCATTTCTCTAAAATGCTCAAACTCATTATATAGGTTGGATATTAAAGTTTTATTATGATAAACACATGATTTAACTGCAGTGATACACAACATGCCTTAATATTAAAATTAAATAAAAGCACTTCTCATAAAGAGCATGGTCTTCTTTTCAATGAAATAGCAATGGTTATATCAGCTAATTATGCATTCTTTATAGTAATTTGTTTACCATATTCTTCGTTTTTCAAACAGACAAGTTTATTTCTATAAATTAATTTAGATTAATCTTTAGGACTTCAGTCAAGAGCAAAGTGTGGTTTTCTGTCTTTCTTTTGTTGCTTGATTAACATCAGTGACTTGGACAATAGCAACTAAATGTGGCTGCTATCCCTTTAAAACCGAATGCACGAACGCATGGATGCAATGTACGGATACACTTTCACTCTAGTGTTTACGTTCATTTAAGACGTAATCAGCTGTGTTTACGTGAATACTCGTCAAAACTGACAATTCAAGATCCTTTGTGTGTATTTCTCAGTTCATGCAATGCGAAAGAGTGTGGGATGTGTTTTCTGTGTGTATGCTTCGGTGTCCGCGCTCAGAAAACAAGACCAAATTGAGTTCTCTATTGCGTCGTCAAATTTATCTATAAGTCTGCACTTCTCGTACTCCCGCATATTGACATTTTTGAACATTTTATAAGATGTGCAGCAAGTGTATTTTAGCTTTATAGTCTTGCCAGTTTGTATGCATCTAACCTCCTACTGCGCAACAGATTTTTCTGAATGAATCTTTTTCCAAAATCGTCCCTCCCTAACATCTGTCTCGTTGACAAGAATGCCAGTAGATTTTTGTCATAGTTTTTGTAATTCAAAAACAATTTTAGTTCATTATTGTTTTGTTTTCGTCTGTGAAAAAAATGTTGTTGATGAAAATTATGATGAAAATTATTCGTCAACAAAATTAACACTGAATTGTGTGATATTATTAAAGAAGGCAATACCTGAGCTTGTTCTGGGGTCTCCCCAGCAAAATAAAAGATACACTGCTCCTTGTCATTTTCATAATTTTGACTTTTTTCTCAGAATTGCACGATATAAACTTACAATTGTGAGATAAATACTTTTGCTAAACTAAGTCAGAATTGTGAAACTTAAACTTGCAATTCTGAGGAAAAAAATGCAAGTTACAAAATTTTGAATTATGAGATATAAACTCACAATTCAGACATTTTTCTTAGAATTGCATAATATAACCTCGCAATTGTGAGTCATGAAGTTATATCTCGCGAGACATAAAATTGCAATTCTGAAAGTCAGAATTGCGATATAAACTTTTATAAACTCAAAATTCTGACTTTATAACTCACAATTGCGAGGTTATATTACTTTATATTACTTTTTTCCTCTGAATTGTGTTTATATCACAATTGTGAAGTTTAATTCTGACTATAACATGCAATTGTGAGATATAAACTTGCAATTCTGAAAAATAAAGTCAGAATTGCAATATAAACTTTTTTCCTTAGAATTGCGAGTTCATATCTCAAAATTGTGCCTTTTTTTAGAACTGCAAGTTTATATCTCACAGTTCTGACTTTATTTCTCACAGTTTAGCACACAACTCTGAGAAAAAAGAATTGCGTGATATTAACTTGCAATTGCGAGATATAAACAGTATTGTGAGATATAAACTCGCAATTCAGACTTTTTTTCTCAGAATTGAGTGATAATTACTTGAAAAAAAGTCAGAATTGTGAGATAAAAACTTGCAAGTCTCGCAATTGCAAGTTATCTCATAATTGTGTTATAATTTATAAAGTCACAACTGTAAGATAAAAACTCGCAATTCAGACTTTTTTTCTCACAATTGCGTGATAAACTTAATTGCAATTGTATTTCTCACAATTGCGAAAAAATGTCAAATTACTTTTTTTTTCTTCAGTGGTGGAAATGGGCTTCTATAATTATATCAGTGCATAATACAGTGAGAAACAAACCTGCCAAACATGCTGTCATGGACCTCGTACACAGAACACACACTCAAGTCGATTAAACCCTTTGGTTTAGTTGCTCGTTTCTCACTCTCAAAGTAGATCAGCTGCGAATCATTCCCCTCAAGGATGAAATACAGATTTTTCCATCTTTTTCCTTTTCCTGTAAAAGATTAAATATCTTAGTAAAATGATTTTGATAATATCTTCAATGCAAATTACATTGCAATGTTGGCAATACCTTTATTGAAGAGGACATATCCTTTCTTCACAATGTTTTTATAGAAAGCGTCCTTGGTTTTTCTTCGGATGGTGTTGTAGATTTCTTTGCCTTCAACGGTGTCAGTAAGCACCTGCTCCTGGAGCTGATAAAATTACACGTTTCAAATAATTTCGCACAATAACATCAATGAGTTTTTGAAAAGTGGCTGTTGCACATACTTGCACAGATAGAGCATCTTTAAGGTTGTGGCCTTCAACTATCTGTTCCTTCCTGTAGTGTTCAATGATGTCATCAATACTGTAAAGCAAAAACAGGAAAACAAGCAATATGTGCCATGAAACTCAATTTTATACATTCCAAATCACAAAATGCTGACAAATCGCTTTTACCTGTTGTAGTAACGACCTCCCATCAGGAACTGGTTGCTGGGTGTGGGGCTAATTTTAAAGCGCTGGATGGTCTCAGTGGTCCGGAAATACAGCGAATAGTCCCCAGGTGTGCTGTCAGACGGGCGCACTAAAAAACTGCCCACCTGCCCAACTGGGTGGAGCAATTACAGGAGTTAAGCAGGTGTAACCCTTCTATTTATTGTTTTTTTTTTTTGTTTTTTTTTAATCTGACTCACCTGTCATCAACAGGTTGTAAGCCTCTTGCTTGTTGATCTTGCCATGAAACCAGCTGAAACAGACAGATGTTGAGTAGAGATGATGCATGAATATACTCACACATTTCTAGTAATTTTATACAGTATATAGTTTGTATTACTACTGGATGCTAACACCAAAATAATCAAACTCACGCTTTCCCCTCATGTGGGTCTTCTTCGCGCCCCTGTGAATGTGTTTATACAGGACATAAGGTCATAATGTGTGTGTGTATATATATATATATACCTCTCCAATTATGGATACAAGTTTTTTTTTTTTTTTTAATCTAAACAGTGTTTCTACTTACCACTTCCTTCACCAGGTCTTGGACTATAAGACCCTGCTCATCTGTTCGAACATTCGTCACCCACAACCAGCCGTCCTCCAGTTCATTATGAACTATAAATGTGTCGCCTTTGAAGAAACTGTGAGCACAGGAAGTCTAATTAAATAAACTTTTAAAATATACTTAAAAATTTAATTTATTCCTGTGAAGACAAAGCTGATATTTTTGAGGAAACCATGATACATTGTTTTTCAAGATTCTTTTATGAATAGAAAGTTCATAAGAACAGCATTAAATGTAAATGTAAGTCTTTTATAACATTATAAATGTCTATACTGTCACTTTTTATCAATATAAAGTGTCCCGGCAGAAATTTCTTAAAAAAATTGTACTGAGCCCAAACTTTAGACATTAGTATGTATGGACCATTCTACAAAATTGGTCCAAGAGTTGGAAACGCCAAAAATGTGTATGTTTGCCAATTGTATAATATCCAAGGTACCATGATAATTACTAATTGTACAGTTCATTCTCATATTTCTCGTATTTTCAGAAAGTTTAGAAATATTTGTCCTCTCCCCAAAATTGTCACTACCGAAACACAGTAATAATATTTTTTTATAATTTTAATTTTTAATAATAATATTTTAATAATAATAATTAGCAGGGATATTAAGATTTTGCTTACATCTAGTAAGTAATGTAAATATATTTTTTATATTTTATAAAAAATGTAACTCCATAATCATTTTATTATTATTATTATTTTTTTTTTTTTTTTTGATCATACTCATTTAAAAGTTAAGGATTCATTAGTTCAAATATACATTGAACCAAAAACTATCATAACGTCTTAGTTGATAATTCAGCATACTTTATTTTTGACAAAACATCCCATGTTTCAGTAGTGACAGTATTTCTTTGGTAGCAACCACATCCCATTACAGAATTTTAACTTGCATACTAAAACATACACTAAAATACAAAAAAATTACATAACTGTACTAAAATTTTGTTTATTTATTTGTTTAAATGTTTCGGTAGTGGCAATTTGACATATTTTTTAACCTAGCTCAAAGATGCTAATCAGCTCATGGTTAACTAGCACAGTTCTATACAGTTGTACACATAAAAAATAAATGTTATGGAATGACTCCCAAAAAAAGTGTGCTTAACTGCAGAAAAAAGGTGTTCGATAGTAAAGTTCGGCAGTTACACACAGATTTTTACAGACTTTTGAACATATTTACCTCAAAATGATGAGACCTACACTACCAGTCAAAAGTTTGGACATACCCTCTCATTTAATGTTTTTTAAAGAAGTTTCTTATGCTTATCAAGGCTGTTTTCATGATTAAAAATACAGAAAAAAAATTAATATTGTGAAATATTATTACGATGTAAATCAATGTTTTTCTATATTAATATACATTAAAATTTAATTTATATCTGTAATTAAAGTTGATTTTCCAGAATCATTACTCCAGTCTTCAGTGTCACATGATCCTTCAGAAATCATTCTAATATACTGATTTATTACTTTTATTATCAGTGCTGGAAACAGTTGCGCTGCTTAATATTTTTTTGGAACCTGTCATACTTTTTTCAGGATTTTTTTTATCAATAAAAAGTGTAAAAAAGAACAGCACTTATTTAAAATAGAAAGATTTTCTAACAATATACACTACTGTTCAAAAGTTTGGGGTCAGTACATTTTTATTCTTTCTTTTTTTGAAAGAAACTAATACTTTTATTCACCAAGGATGTGTTAAATTAATAAAAAGTGATAGCATAGATTTACATTGTTAGAAAAGATTTATATTTTGAACAAATGCTGTTCTTTTTAAATCGTTATTCATCAAAGAATGCTGAAAAAAGAATCACAGGTTGCAAAAAAATATTTGGCAGCACAACGGTTTTCAACATTGATAACTCTAATAATAAATCAGCATATTAGAATGATTTCTGAAGGATCACGTGACACTTAAGACTGGAGTAACAGCTGATGAAAATTCAGCTTTGCATCACAGGAATAAATTATATTGTAAAGTATACTCAAATAAAAACTATTATTTTATATTGTAATAACATTTTGCAATATTACCGTTTTCTGTATTTTTGATCAAATAAATGCAGCCTTGATAAGCATAGGAGACTTCTTTAAAAAACATTAAATGAGAGGGTGTGTCTAAACTTTTGACTGGTAGTGTATCTAGTCACACCTTGTAGCTATAAGAGAGAGAGACACAGGAATATTTCCTGGTCATAAATATATAGGTTTAGTCAAAATCAGTTTAGGCCAATAAACTAAAACATACACTGTTTCGGTAGTGACAGTGTTCCCAGGGTTACATAGTTCATAATTTACAAAGAAAATATTAAATAAATATATTTTTTGCTTCACTTTTTAAATAAATCAAAAAGATACTTTTAAAAACAACAATGGAAAAAAAGATTTGAGACAGCCACCTCCCAATTGAAAGTATCCAACAAATTATGATTCTAAGATGTAAAATTTGAATAATTAAACGCTTTTTAAATGTGCTTTTTGGTTGTGGGACAGCAGGTTGCACCAATTCTGTAGAATGGCCCATATATTTGAAAATAACACATAATAAAATCAAATGACCTGATCTCATCAGTTTCAGGCACTTTGGTGTACGGGAGAATTGCTCGCACCCTCCTGCGGTCTTCAACAGGCTTACAATAGAAAACATTGTTTTTGTCAACATATTATAAAATTTGTACGTTAATAATTCATACAAAATGTTTACATTGTATGCTTACCTCTGGAGGAGCGACTGGTGATATCAACTTCTCTCCTTTCAGCAGACAGGACACATAACTGTAATAACCAATCAGATCCGACAGAGAAGAGAAACGACGACCGCCAATGTAGTAGTCTCCACACATGGCGATGATCCTGCAAACATTCATGACTCAGGTCACAGACGCCATTTTATTATCTAAACGCGATTTTAATCTAAAAAACCTTTTAGATGAAAATGCAAGCGCAGTGCAAATAAAGATGTGCCATGATCATTAATGATAGTTCAATACAATTCTCAAGCTGCAGAGAAAGATAAGAGATAAACACACACCTGAAATGACTGACGGTGTTGGTCATGCTAAGGAAAGACAACACAAATGAGCCGGGTCGGCGGTCACTCTCCCTGATAAGGTAGCTGCCAGCCGCCCGGGCCTGAAGCAAACGCTCCTCTGCGATCATCCGGTCCAGCTTCCCATGATACCACCTGTTGAGTTACAAACTCCATTAGTATTCGCCAAATGTTTTACTATTTTTGTCACAGAGTTAATGGAATACTCCATTCACACTCAGGCCATCCAAGATGTAGATGAGTTTCATTATTAAAACAGATCTGGAGAAATGTACATTACATCACTTGCTCAGCAATGGGTCCTCTGCAGTGAATGGGTGCTGTCAGAATGAGAGTCCAAACAGCTGATAAAAACATCACAATAATTCACAAGTAATCCACACCACTCCAGTCCATCAATTAGCATTTTGTGAAGAGAAAAGCTGTGTGTTTGTGAGAAACAGATCCATCAAGACATTTTTTAACACATACTCTTTATCCATAATATTGCTAATCAAACACCGCTTACAACCGGAAATGCCCAAAATAGGTCTAAAAAAGCCCAAAATAGGTCTAAAAAAATACATTAGTAGATTTTGATGTAAGTGGACAATGGGGAGGGGCATTTTCACTAGAGAAAGCATTATTATGGACTATAAGCAACAGTTAAAAATGTAAATAGCTTAATGATGGATTTGTTATTTACAAAACACTCAATGTTTTACTTCACAAAATGTTAACTGATAGACTGGAGTTGAATGGATTACTTGTGGATTACTGTGATGTTTTTAGCAGCTGTTTAGTCTCTCATTCTGATGGCACCCATTCACTGCAGAGGATCCATTGGTGAGCAAGTGCTAAACTTTTTCAAATAAAGTAAAAACAACAATGGAAAAAAATACAAAAATTATTTCAATAAGTTGAAATTTTTAGGGGTTAGGATTTGAGACAGCCACCTCCCAACTGAAAGTATCCAATAAATTATGATTCTAAGATCTAAAATTTGAGTACTTCAATGCTTTTTAAATGTGGGACAGCAGTTTGCACCAATTCTGTAGAATGGCCCATATATTTGAAAATAACACATCATAAGATGTCAACTGATAGACTGGAGAAGCATGGATTACTTGTGTATTATTGTGATGTTTTTAGCAGCTGTTTAGTCTCTCATTCTGATGGCACCCATTCACTGCAGAGGATCCATTGGTGAGCAAGTGCTAAACTTTTTCAAATCTGATTTTTGATGGCCTGAGGGAAAGCTAATTTTCAGCTTTTCAAAATTTTATTTTTGGATGAACACTCATTACACATTACACAACTTACTGATTAGGAGGCGGTGCGGTGAGGGTTAAAACAACTTCCTCATCCTCCCCAATTTCCTGCACATCCAGAGCATCACCTTCTTCAACGATGCCCAGCGGAAATGAAGGGGATCCTAGGCACACCTCCGGACTCATTGATGCAGATGGCATCCGACCAACAGCACCTTCATGTGGAGGATCTGACATCCCCCTCGCAACTCCTGAAAAAGACCCCAATATAACATGCCCAGCACTTATACCACCTCCCTTAGAGGCAAACATGACTGTTCCAGGTCTCGGATCCTTCCCAAATACAGAATACGTGACTCCAGGAGGCTGTTTAGGTGGTAAAACCGTGGTATGGACAGACAAAGCTGAACCCAGGTCTGAGATTTGTATCCCCTGACCACGACAGGCTGGTAAATGGGTGGTCCTGTCTGCTCCTGCCCCGGGCATCCGGGTCACCACAGAAAAGGGATCAGGCTCCTCGCCACCACCCTGGGTTGCCATCATTGTCACCCTGGGAATCTGACAATGAAAGCTGAGAAAGTTCAGGAGGGTTTCCCCTCCTGAAACCCACAACTACACCTTTATTCCCTTTTAGGAGAGTTTTCTCTAATTCAGTGGGGTGGTTTTGGTCTAACACAAGAGAAAACGCTTCAGGTCTTCATTGTGTGATTTTCTCCTAATCTGAAAATAAAGACGGACACAGTTAGAGCAACTGAATATGCCTTAGCAGTATCATTGTTTACACATGATGCTAGCGCATTTTTGCCTTCGTGATCACAACGCAATGTTATTTATCCGGGAATGAACATCAAATTATGAGGAACTGCGTTTTCAGTTAGAGTCACATTAAACAAAAACAGACTAAAATTGAATCTGCACACAAATGACGGCTATGTGCGTTAGCTCGTTAGCTTAGTTTGGTTCTGGCCAAGTTTGACACCACAAAAGTCCGGCGTTTGAGGTTAGTTGAGCGCTTAGGCTTGTTTACATTGAGGCAGGAGTGTTAAAAAGTGGGGAAGAAATGTTAAAGATGATGTTAAGGAAGCTTTGCGTTACTTTTGGTTCACTCACTTTGGCTAGTTTCATGTTGAGAGTTGTGTTGTGAAGTCTCGCGCAGCCCTTGCGCCCCTCAAACACTCCCACCTCGCGTGAGCGCGACCGCCGCGTTCCTGTCTGTGAGGCGCGTGCCCGTGCCTTGCCACCCTTTACAAAAAAAACTACCATGGTAACAGGTTTCTACCGAATTGTCGCCTACTTATAACATAGTTATTGTTGCTGACAACAAAAGCATCATAATAAACTAAGGATATGAGAGTTTCTTTTAAGTTTAATTATATGTATTTAAATATAATGAATTTATTTTTAAAGGCAGCTGTTGCATCATGTATCAGGTACGTAAAAATAACTGTTAGAATATGATTTTTGATGTTTTATAGAAACAATTTCGGGTTTATACACCACCAGTCAAAAGCTTTTATTTATTAAAAACACTACAATTTTGAAATATTTTTGCTATTTAAAACAACTGTTTTCTATTTGAATATATTTTAAAATGTATTTTTAAAATGTTCTAATATTCCCAATTTGCTGCTCAACAAAACATTTATTATTATTATATTGAAAATAGTTTTTTTTTTTTAGGTTTCATTGCTGAATAGAAAGTTCAGAAGAACAGCATTTATCTGAAATAGAAATCTTTTGTAACAATATAAACGTCTTTATCACTTTTGATCAATTTTAAGCATCCTTGCTAAGTAAAAGTGTGTGTGTATATATATATATATATATATATACACTAACTCCAATCTTTTGAATGGTATAGTGTATAATGTTATTAATAACAATAATAATAAAAAAAAAATAGAAAGCACTTATTTTAAATAGTACAAATGGTTCACAATATTACTAATTTTCTTGTATTTTCGATCAAATAATTGCAAAAAAAAAACTAAAAATAAATAAATAAAAAAATAAAAATCGTACTGTTCAAAAAATGTTGACTGGTAGTGTACGTTTTTAATTATTAAAGATGAGTATAATTCTACATGGATAATCAGAATAGCCATTTTACTTTGCATTAGAGGCAATTAATGCGAAATAGTCTGACACTAAGTTAACAGTAACTATAGAAATTATGTTAAAACATGATTTCTTTTACGTTTTCCATAAATTGTTTAGTATCAGAGGCGTTGTGCATATTAATAGGGTTAAAATGATAATTAATTCGAAAACGCATGAACATTTTTGTAAAATGCTGTTACTTCCTCTTGTGGGCCTACAGAGGGCGACAGTGACACACACAACTTTTAAGTCAGGCTCAATGTATACTGTAAATATAGGAATACGCTATATGAAGTAGTATGATATATGTATAATAAATAAGCCTTTTTGTAATCATTTGGTTTGAGCAAACCAGGGGGAAAACATGATTATCTACGATTTAATACGTTTTTTTCCCTCAGGTATCCTAATACAGTAAAACCGTGAAAAGAAAATACAAAAATAGTAATATCGTGTGTGTATGGGACATTAAAACATTTTACATTTGCACTTCACCGTCAGGGATATTGGAAGTCTAATCAAATTAGCGGCCCTATTTCTGTTTTTTTTTCTTTCGTTTCTTTTTTGTTGTTTTACTCTGTAAAGTACCTCAAGCAGCAACATTTCAGTGCACTAAAATGAAAGTTCTGTTATTCTGAGGATGAATGGATCGGTGGGTGCGTCTGCACTGATGCTGTGAATCCTGCCAGTGTCGAGTCTCCATCATCATCTTCATCACTGCAGTAAGAAGCAGCAGCAGCATCACTGCTCGGAGTCACAGCATCACTGGACATCTTCGCTGCGAGTCTCTCTGCCATTATATCTGCATCACAGCTGAAACACGGGACGGATCGAGGCTGTACAGGAGAACCGGCGGACATACACAAGTTTCCCCGCGATGGTGCCTTTATTTTTGTTCCTGGTCGTCCGCATTGGCGCGTCCATCCCACATCCGACATCCGCGGGTGAGTTCACTGAACACAACTCCGTGTGTTTAACATACACACCTCGCATTTACACAGAACACAGCTAGGTTAAGTTTATAACACACCGCAGAACTTCCAGGCAACGTTTGGTGCGTTTATTCGCAGCTCGGACATCACTTCAGTGTTTTTATTCAAATGCCCTCAGACATAATTCATGAGGGAGATGATAATGAGATGTTGGGTTATTTCGGGCATGTGATTTTATCAGCGCCCTCTAACAGACGTTCAATTAAATATGACATTAACGCAAGCACACAGCTTGACACATAAAGATGCCAATGAATAGTAAAGCGCCTGCTTGTGCGGTGTACAGTGCTGTTATGAGCTGGGAGATTTGTTTGATGTTACTTTAAGGTGATCCAGAGGTCATCTGCACAATAAATAGCCATCAAAACACTGTTATCATCTGCGAGCCTGCAACATCTCCTTGTGTTTTTAATAGCTTGAACTCAATGTGATTATGTTAAATGTCATACTGTGCATCTCTGCCTGACCTTTGCATAGGATGACTCAGTTTGGACTGTCACTGAGTTTTCATTAGAAAACACCTGCATGGGTTAGTGTTGTCAGAGCTGTTTTAGCTGGAAACCTGTTGTAATTTGTTAAAATGGTCATTATTGTTGTTATGCTTAGAAAACAGTACTTGTTTTTCACCAAAATAAAATATTTACTACATTTTTTACAGTAAAATTTATATATACCATATACCATCGTACTGAATAGTTGTCATATTCCATATTACCATGGTATTTACATTGTTCTCTGAGGTACATTACTATTCAAATGTTTGGGGTCAGTAAGTAAATCTAAATGTTTTAGAAAAAAGTCTCTTATGCGTACTAAGGCTGCATTTATTTGATCAAAAATACAGCAAAAACTGTGAAAAAAATGTAATTTAGTATTACTCCAGTTTTTAGTGTCACATGTTCCTTCAGAAATTGTTTTAATATGCAAGTTTTTATTATTACTAGTATGAAAACAGCTGTGCTGTATAATATTTTGTGGGAAATTATACATTTGATACATTTTTAGAATCTTTGATGAATAGAATGTTCAAAAGAACAGTATTTATTTGAAAAATAAATCTTTTGTAACATTCTAAATGTGTCACTTTTGATCTGTTTAATTGATCCTTGCTGAATAAAAGTATTAATTTCTTTAAAAGAAAAATCTTGCTGACTTTTGAATGGTTGAATGATACTTGACTCAACAACGTTGTGCTTTTTTCTTATTGAAGTTAAAGTACCACAGTTTTTTGTTGTTGTTGTTGGAAACTGAATTACCATTTCTTTAAGAGATTCATTAATACTGTAAGCTTTGAGGAGTCATTCATTTCAAATTCATAATCAAGCAAGTTTCCATTGCCAGTGTTTTTGTTTCAATGCAAGTAACAACAAACATCCTGGCAGTGTGAAATTCATTGTACTGGAAAGCGCAAGGCAGTGTCTAACGTGCTACTGTAATCCACTGTGAGTTTCATGCCCTCAGGTTGTGTTGGATCAGTGTGAAACAAGACAGCTCCGTCAACCGTGTTTCTTTCCCAACACAAAAGATTTTCTCTAATCTTCCACCTCACTTAGCCTTACGCACCTCTGAAGCACTGGCATTCTGTCACCGCCGAACATCTGCGCTCCATCTTTAAGAGTCTGCAACTGTATTCCAAAGTTTAGCCATCCACCTGTGTAAACACTCAAAGTTACACTCCAGATTCCTGTGGATGAATAATTCAGGGCGAAATGACAGTGTGGCTGAGGACGCATTTTCCAATTTGCTGAGGTGACTTGAGCTCTGCTCATTTCCTGTTTATATCTATTTATGTTTTGTAGGTGAAGTATGTGAACCGGTTCCATGTGAGAACGGCGCTGACTGTCCCAGTACACCGGCTGATGAAAGTGTTTCCTGTGAGTTTTTAAGGCCCTTTTTTTACTGTGTCCTTTTGAATTTGAGAAGCCTAAAGGCCCATGAGATTTAATGTCTTGTAATTTCCTCACATTTTTAAATTCATGGAGTGATATGTGTCTTTGAGTTGAGCTTTATTAAAAGTTAAGAGTTGAGTTAAGACTAAGTTCTTGATGTTTCATACACTATAAAAAAAAAAAAAATCCAAAAGGAGGTTTTTCTAGAGATGCAATAGAAGAACCATTTTGGTTACCCAAAGAACTTTTTTGTGAATAGTTCTTAAAAGCCATAAACCCTTATATTTTTCTTCATTATATTTTAATATTCTAATGATCTGAAGATTTTTTTCCACTATAAAGAACCTTTTTGTGGACTGGAAAGTTTCCATGGATGTTAGCGATTCAAATATATAGAACATACATTTTAAGTGTAAATTAGATCAAATTTTGTACATTCTTCAAAATAGAGTTTGGGTTATAAATATAGAAAATTTAACACAAAACATCTTAATGTGAATTATAAATGACAAATATGAGAAGAAACAAAATTAGAGGCTGAATGTCCTTTTAGTGTTTTTTACCGTAAACAATACAGTAATTCATAGTTAACTTGCAAAAAACTTTTTTTTTGAGTATTTTAGCCATCAACTACATACAGTGTAATGCAACATAAAAAAACGTATAAGTTACCTTACGGCTTCATGCCAATTTTATTTTTAAATAAAATTTTACGAATGCTTTAACGTTTTGTTATGAATCTTACAGAACCACTTGCGGGAAAGTTATGAAATCTGCCACAGAGAGAGGGGACAGTCTTATCATTAACTACAGCAAATTTGGAGTCTCTAACTCAAACTCTCTAGTGCCACCAATAGGCCAAATTTGCACTCACATTTCTGCTAATAACTTTTGAACTGTAAGATCTTGCAATGCTTTAGCAGATTCTGACCAAACCTGGTATGTGTTATACCAAGCGTGACCTGAGGGCACATGCGTAGTTTCAGCACAGCAGCACCTACTGGTCAAAATATATAAATATATAAAATTTATATATTTAATATATCAATATATAAAAAAATGTAAAATTTCTGAACAGTTTGATCAAAAATCATAATATTCATTGCCATTCATATATTCAAAGTTTTTGTAGTAAAATGCTGTATTTTATGAATGCTTAATTTGCTTTATTTTATGGATCTTAAGAATAGGGCTGGGCGATATATATCGATCGATATTATGCGCATCTCATCAGTAAAGCCGGTTCTTTGATTAGCGATAAATCTCCATCACCTGTTTTCAAATGGAGCGCCAGTTTATTCACAGAGCCGTAGATCACTGACAAGCTACGCAATATCGGGTTCATTTTGAAAACAGGTGATGGAGATTTACCGCTAATCAAAGAACCGGCTTCACTGATGAGATGCGCGTGAATTTATCGATCGATATATATCGCCCAGCCCTACTTAAGAACCTTAAGAACCACTTGCACGAAAGTTATGAAATTTGGCACACAGAGGGCACATGAGTAGTTTTAGCACAGCACCATCTACTGGTCAATATATATATATCGTCGCCTTAGAATTATAAGGTTCTATCTGCATTCTGAGCACTTTTGAGATATTGAGCTTCAAAGTTTTTGCATTCCATAGACATCTGTAGATATAACCACTCTTGTTTCTAAAAAAAAAGGCCCAAACTGTACACAGCTTACAAAAGAAACATCACATAATGCAAATATGTTGTCACAGAATAAGAATATGTGAATAACTCAATTTTGACAAAAATGTCAGATAGAACCTTATAATTCTAAGGCGACGATATTAAAAATTGTTTATAATTTCTGAACAGTTTGACCAAAAATCATAATACAGAGTTCTGGCATGAAACTCTAGAATGCAGTCCGATGGGTCTAACTCAAACTGACAACACGACATCATAATCATTTGGCACAGCTGATTGGTTCTCTCCTGTATCAGTAGCCACTGAGCTCACTGCTCAACATTCAAATACATGACTAGTGTAAATGTAGCAGTTTGCAGCATGCTTCAGAAACCCTCCATCTTCCCCAGCTCCACCTGTATAGATCTGCTACGAGGTGATTCATATATGCTATGGGGGTTATTTATATATGTTATATGTGCAACAGCAGTATTTCTTGCATGCTTACAGCTGCATGTTGTGGATGTATTGCAGCAGCAGCGTAGCAGATATATTCCGCCAAGACCAAATACAGTAATATTGTCATGCACAATTTCCCTATATCAGCCATTTTGAGTGTGAACCATTTAGAATTTTGTAGTAAAATGCTGTAGTTTATGAATGCTTTAACATATTGTTATGGATCTTAAGAACTTTAAGAACCACTTGCGGGAAAGTTATGAAATTTGGCACACAGAGGGCAGTAGTTTTGGTAGTAGTTTTGACACAGCACCACCTCCTGGGCAAAAAAAAAAAATAATAAAAAAAAAAAATATATATATATATATATATATATATATATATATATAATTGTTTATAATTTCTAAACAGTTTGACCAAAAATCAAAATATTGATCTTGTTAGATTTGGAGCAGGATACCAAATTAAACAATATCCAGTTTTCCTATATCAGCCATTTTGAGCGTGGATCATTTAAAATGTTGTAGTTTCGGCACAGCACCACCTACTGGTCAATATATATATATATATATATATATATATATATAATGGTTTAGAATTTCTAAACAGTTTGACCAAAAAAATCACAATATTGATCTTGTTAGATTCGAAGCAGAATACAAATCAAACAATATCCAATTCCCCATTTTGTGCGTGGATCATTTAGAATTTTGCAGTAAAATACTGTTTTTTCTAAATGCTTTAACGTATTGTTATGAACCTTAATGAAATGTTTATCATTTCTAAACAGTTTGACCAAAAATCATAATATATACCAAATCAAACAATTATATCAGCCATTTTAAGCGTGGATCATTTAGAATTTGTAGTAAAATTCTGTAGTAAGAATGCTTTAACATATTGTTATTACTCTTAAGAACCACTTGCGGGAAAGTTATCAAATTTGGCACACAGATAGAGGACAGTCTCATCATTAACTACAGCAAATTTTGAGTCTCTAACTCTTTAACACCACCAAAAGGCCAAATTTGCATTCATGTTTCTGCTAATAACTTATGAACTGTTAGGTCTAAAAGCAAAAACTGTAAACATTATTTCTCTGATTTCTTGTTTCATACCCAGTCAAATGCATACTAAAATATAGTAAAATCAAACTGTATTGCAATTTTGAATTATTATTATTATTATTATTATTATTTTTAATCTACTTTTTCGAATCTGTCCTAGAAGTTTTGTCCAATTTTCACCAAATTGGCTCAGATCATCTATAGATCATTCTTCAAAAAAAGTTACCAAAAGCTTTCTGATATACCATACACTTTTCGTAAAGCGTGTTAACGAATTTGATGAAGTTTGTGCAAAAATGGACATGAGGCTATATCTCTAAAAAGCTTTAGCGGATTCTGAGTTATAACAAGCATGGAGAACCCTGGTCTTTACGAGTAATTAAAGACAGCTCCTTAGCTCATCATTTTACCTGTTGTGCTTGACCCTGAATTGCTGCTTGCAGCTATATTTGTGGATATCACTGTTCTCATAGAATTCGAATGATTTTTAAAATGTTATCTTTATTGTTATAATTATCGTTCTTGGTGTGAATACCAGGTTTATACTCCATGTTTACATGTTCTCTGTAGAAATTAGTGCAGGACACGATGGTTTTAAAGAACTAACGAATGAAAAGTTTGTAGTCAAACTTTAGAAGATTCTACGGTTTCATCTAATTGGGGTTTTATTTTTAAGAGTGCAAATAGAAGATGTCAGAATCTTACAAACTGTGCGTTCTGCTCTTTCAACAGCTTCAGGCTGGGAAGAGCAATCTGTAATTGGTGAGTTTGTTTATTTGAAGCCTGTTTTAATAGCCTGTTTTCCTCATTTTAAGAAAGGTTCAAGAGCGCTTTGCTCATTGAGACTCCAGATATGAAAGGCATATTAAACAGATGGCTCATGTTCAGCTTATGAGCCGTGAACATAAATGATGTCAGCCTCGATTCCCATTCACTAGCTAATTCATATTTAAACATCTGCTTAGCGTTCATTAGGAACTCACACTTTCTGGAGTCGTCTTTTATGGCTAATGCAGTATTTAGTGTGATGTTCAGACTGAGCTGAAAACATGAAATAATAATGCTCGTGTGGGGATAGCGCATGTGATCAAGCGCACTGAACATCAAGTTCACTTACAGATCAACCTGCAGTAAACTCTAGTAGGATTTTAAATAGCACTTCAGATGAACCCTGCATATTTCAGATACTGTGTGTTTCTGTCATTCAGGGCCCTGCCGTCCGAATCCGTGTCACAATGGAGGGGTGTGTGAACTGAGTGAGATGTACCGCGGCGACACTTTCGTCGGATATTTGTGCAAATGTCCGCTTGGCTTCGATGGGATCCACTGCCAACACAGTATGAACTTTGTCTTTTAGACATACATATATATTATTAATTAATATTAATAATAAAAAAATAAAATATACACTTTAAATATAAAATGTAAACATTTTTGATACACACACATACACACACACACACTTCAAAATATGAAATTCAATTATTAAATAATATTTTTTTAAATGTACATATTTATTTTCTATTATGATAAAATAAATGCTATATATGTGCTATATATACACATTCTTAAACATTTTTTATTTTAATTTTTAATGATATACATATATTAATATTAATAATAAAATAATAAAATACACACTTTAAATATAAAATGTAAACATTTTAATATATATACACACATTCACATACACTTTAAAATAAAAAAATAATATTAAATGAATTTCTTAAATTTTATTTTTTATGTACATATTTATTTTCTATTATAATAGAAAATAAATGCTACATATGTGCTATATATAAATTTTTAAACATATTATTTTATTTTTTAATTATATATATATATATATATATATATATATAATTGATGATAATAATAATAATAAATAATAATAATAATAATAATAATAATTAAATAATAAACTATACATATAATGTAAACATTGTTAATATATATACATACACATACTTTAAAATAAAAAATTAAATATTAAATGAATTTCTTAAATTGTATTTATTATGTACATATTTATATTCTATTATAATATGTATGTGCTATATATAAATCTTTAAACATGTTATTATTTTATTTTTTAATATAATAATATATAATATAAAATGTAAAAAATGCAATATTAAATGAAAATGAAATGGAATAAATTACATTTTTAACATTTGTATTTGATCTAGTTATAAAATATTAATAAAAATGTTACTAATAAATATAATAATTTGCAACCTGCTTTTTTGTTCCAGTTTGTGAATGTTTTAAATAAATCAATTATACAAAAATTTTTAAAGATTCGCAAAAAATATTTGTTAAATATCTAAAAAATACGATGTATATTGCATTTTCATTGTTGCCGCAAGTCAAAAGTCAACTAGTTTATATCTACATTAGCTACCGGAATAATAACACATTTAGTCTAATGCTACAGACATATGAATGAAAATATCGTCCACTTGAGAAGTGACTTCTGCCACAGTGATGGCAGAACGTAGGTCAAGTATTTACAACAAGACAGCACATTTACTGTAGTGTATTTTATGGCTTTAGTTTCACTGTAACCACAATGTGCATTAACGTGAATATCTGTGTTTTACAGCATATTGTGCCAGAACACTTAGCAAAGAGACAAGAATGTAATTAACAAAGAGCTATTTTTTATCTGTTTGCTGTCAGAGCTTGTTTTTATTTGTCTTGTTTTTTGTCCCGATTCTCTTGTTTCTGTGGTTACCTCACACCGCCTGCATTATTCATGGGTTGGGAGAAAGAATATTCGTCTCTGTTCTGGACTGCCTAATACACATCACACATGTGCATCAGTGACCTTAATTTGCACTGTCTCCTGAATTGACTTCTAAGCGTAGTCTATAATTAATGGCGGAGTGAAAGCTAAGATAAGACACTGAAGCTCGGTTAGTAGCAGGGGGCTGGAAAACAGACTGTGCAATGGCCTTAGAAATCTCAGACTATTTTTTTTGGTCTGATTTTTAGAGAATGACATTCTGTCTCATTATCTGCCCTGGGTCCCATGACCTGCTCAGTTTTTGTCATAATAATTAGACTTCACAGCATATTGACCTCATGTAGGATGTTTAGCTGAGTGTGACATGTATAAAAAGCCAGGGATGTCACTTAGACATAAATGACATCCAGGGCTTATCCTATTAGAACTGTTATGATGCAAAACTACCGACAAGTGTGAAGAGTTCCAGTAAGATTTGTTAGAAAAGATGACTAAAAAAAGAGAGATAATTAAATTAAAGCTATGATATAATATTAAATGTAAACTATAAAGGAAAATAATATGTGATGTCTAGATTTCCAAGAAGAAAAGGGGAAAAAATAAATTAAATTAATTAAAAATAAATGAAAACAAGAAACAATAATAGGAATTCAATTAAACAATACATATATAATTAAATCTAAATATGAAAAAATGTTGCATGACTGTGATGCCACATGGCTTCTGTTCAGTTACCGAAGTAATATATATATTTTTATTTTATATATATATTATTTCCAAAATCCAAATTATTTGTTAAAAAAGGAAAAAAAAAGAAATAAAATTTGTAAATCTAAAATCTATTAAAATAAAAACAAACAACAACAAGATTCTAAGACAAAAACGTGATTAAATTTAATGTAAAAAAAAAGTACTTTATAAATGAAAAATCTGTGTCACATGACTCCAGTTTCTAAATGTATTTATTTTAAATTAATAGACCAAGAAAAAATGCATATCTATTTTATCAAAAATAAAATTCAATTAGATTTATAGAATACAATTTATAAATGAAAAAGTATGATGTCACACGACTCCTAAATAAATAAATAAATAAATCTTTTCTTTTCTTGGACCAAGAAAAAAAATGCATCTGTATGTCAGTGGCTTTCAACATGAAAAGCAGTTTAAATAATTTGTTAGAAAAAGGAAAAAAAAGGAAATACAATTTGTAATTAATCTAAAATCAATTGATTCAAATCGATTAATCAATTAAAATGAAGAAACAAAAAAAATCACAAAAATAATATTTAACTCAATTAAATTTATAGAATAGAATTTATAAATGAAAAAGCATGTCACATGACACCAGTTTAACATTTTATTTTATTTTATTTTATTTTACCAAGAAAAAAAAATGCATCTCTAGTGGCTTTCACCATGAATAGACAGATGATTTGTTAAAAAAGGGAAAAAAGGAAATACAATTTGTAATTAATCTAAAATCGATTAAAAAGGAAAAACAAAAATTAAAATTAAATTCAAATAATTTATAGAATAATATTTATAAATGAAAAAGTATGGTGTCACATGACTTCAGTTCCTAAATAAATAAATCTTTTCTTTTCTTGGACCAAGAAAAAAAATGCATCTATATGTCAGTGGCTTTCACCACAAAAGACAGATAGCAGTTTAAATAATTTGTTAGAAAAAGAAAAAAAAAGAAAGAAATACAATTTGTATTTAATCTAAAATCAATTCAAATGGAGAAACAAAAATCACAAAAATAATATTTAAATTTACAAAATAGAATTTATAAATGAAAAAGTATGTCACATCACAACCAGTTCATAAATAAATAAATAACATTTTATTTTATTTTATTTGACCAAGAAAAATGATGCATCTGTATGTCAGTGGCTTTCACCACGAATAGACAGATAATTTGTTAGAAAAGGGGAAAAAAGGAAATACAATTTGTAATTAATCTAAAATCGATTAAAATGAATGAAATTTAATGAAATTTAATTCAATTTATAGAATAAAATTTATAAATGAAAAAGTATGATGTCACATGACTCCAGTTCCTAAATAAATAAATATTTTATTTTATTTTGATAGACCAACAAAAATGCGTCTGTGACTTTTACCATGAATAGACAGACAGCAGTTAAAGTAATTTGTAGAACAGTATGTAAAAAATAAAAAATCTAAATTCTAAAATTATTAAAATAAATTAAGTAAATAAATACAATTAAATTAAAACAATTAAAACTTACTTATTAAATAAATATATTTCCCTTTTTTATATACTGTAGAGCAAAAAAAAAAAATAATAATAATAATTGGACATGTATGCCGTGACTTTAACCATGAGCAGACAGACAGCAACAAAAGTGAGAGGGGGTGAAAATTATAGCACACCGAGCAGCTTGGAAAAAGTTACCTGTTAGATCACAATTTTCAGTAAGAGGTTCACAGGAGAGCTGGTGCAATCTGGTGAAATTGTTGTTAAGGAGCCATAAAGAAGTGAAGGGCAGCACTCATCCTCATCTATATCAACTCTATGCCAAAATCCGCCTCTGCTTCTGACTTAGTGATCATACTGTGTGACGCACCACTGACTTCATTAACCTAGTTGTTTTGCCACAACTCGGTACACTGAATTTGTGTTTCTCGAAGAAACGAAATGCTGAAATCAACATGTGTTTAACAATAGCACGGAAGTCGTTTCTCTGACTGACTCTGATCACAAGAAGAGGAACCAAAAAGGAACTCAGAGCAACATTTATTAGGTCATAGGCTCTGTGTTTTACTATGGAAGAAGTGTCCAGTACCACAAATCCAGCGTGACAGCTGACCAACCCCCCTCTGTTCCGCACACCAATTTACTTGCTTGACTGGCTGGACTTTGGCCCCATGGAGGGAATCCCACCAATCAGGACGAGTTCGTTCTATCGCAACTGACAGCGGTGCTTGGATGCACATGACTAGCATGAAGCTGAATGCCAATGGTCGTTCCCCGCTATGAATCCGCCAACATGAAAAAACAATGCTTTGTTTTGGGGGTCATATCATGAAAATACTATTTTTGTTTCTGATTTGAAATACAAGAGTCACTAACGATTATTTTGGTAATCGAGTAATCTGTCGATTATTCTAACGATCAATCAGATAAACGGTATAACGTTATAAGCGGCTCAGATGCAGCCTTTGCGAATTCACAATAGAGGGCTTGCACTTGCATCACGATTTGGTCAGATACCCGGATACACGGCCATACTAGTGATACTTGGATGTAAACAACAGCATCGATTGTGTGGTTAATGTACTACTGAATACGTTGCTCTGCTAATTTATGCTGTCTAAATCGCTGAAAAAAAGGTGTGGAAGCTGCTAAATCGTATAGAGAAGGACTTAGTAAGCAGGAGGGTGCAAAATCTAATCTAAAGTTAATAGGTGGTAAAGATATGTACGAGCAGTATTAAATAAGATATTAGAATCCTAGCTCAGTTTGGCCAACCACAAACACAGAGGTTTTTGCACTCTTCTCTGTGATTTGTTATAACTTTTGGCAGTCTATAGTACTCCAAATATTTTCCCCTGTCCGACCAATTAGTACAGCCCAAAACATGACTATAATTGACTATTTTCAGCAGCAGTTTTCAGCAAAATATGCAAGTTTCTTTTGGCTCAGTCGCATTGTTTATGCTCAGTGCCACTAGTATGGCCAAATGATGATGCGTCATGAAAGTGCTCTATATCTCTATGCTTTATTATGATTTTTAAATGGTTTTAATATTAGGGTTTGTACAAGGTGCTTAAAGTGCTTAAAGTACTTGAATTCGATTTTTTTTATTTTTTTATTTAAGGCCTGGAAAACTTTTGAAATGAGCAAAATTCCTGAATTATTGAAAGATAGGTTATCTATGAAATACACTGAAAAACATTATAGTTTTACATTACATTATATACATTACACTTTCTCCTCTGATTTCAGTTAATGTCATAAAAGTAGCGAGCCAAACCAGTACTGACAATGTTGTGTAAACATGGGTGAAGACAGATGAACCAAATCAATTGAGTCATTTACGCTGGATTCACTCCGATTGATTCAAACTGACTTTGAGCATTTTTTAAGTGATTCACAAGCCAGATTAAAATAAAAGAGCACGTAAAAGAGCAAAAAACACGTAGTGATGTGTGAAACTGAGCTTTTTGAAACTCTGAATCAGTGAATCAAAATTGATTTAGATCGGAACTTAGCATATTGCATATCATTTGATTCAGATCAGGACTTCAGATTCAAATAAAATAATTTGTGATTGAAGATTCGCGAACCATCATTTCAGATCGGAACTTTGGAGCGCAGATTGAGAATCGTTTGATTCAGATTGGGACTTCAATGCAGGTTTGTGGATCATTTGATTCAGATTGGGACTTCGGTGCAGGTTCTGAATCGTTTGATTCAGATTGGGACTTTGGTGAAGGTTTGTGGATCATTTGATTCAGATTGGGACTTCAGTGCAGGTTTGCAAATCATTTGATTCAGATTGGGACTTCGGTGCAGGTTCCGAATCGTTTGATTCAGACTGGGACTTCGGTGCAGGTTTGCGAATCATTTGATTCAGATTGGGACTTCAGTGCAGGTTTGCGAATCATTATATTCAGATTGGGACTTCGGTGCAGGTTCTGAATCATTTGATTCAGATTGGGACTTTGGTGAAGGTTTGTGGATCATTTGATTCAGATTGGGACTTCAGTGCAGGTTTGCGAACCATTTGATTCAGATTGGGACTTCAGTGCAGGTTTGCAAATCATTATATTCAGACTGGGACTTTGGTGAAGGTTTGTGGATCATTTGATTCAGATTGGGACTTCGGTGCAGGTTTGCGAACCATTTGATTTAGATTGGGACTTCAGTGCAGGTTTGCGAATCATGTGATTCAGATTGGGACTTCAGTGCAGGTTTGCGAATCATTATATTCAGATTGGGACTTCGGTGCAGGTTTGCGAATCAGTATTTCAGAGTGGTTTTGTAAATCTTTTTTTCAGATTTTTTATTAAACAGTAGAAGACATCAACTAATTTAGGCAGTACAGTTATAAAAACAAAACGGAAAAAGAAGAAGTGTAGTAAAAGTGTAGTATACTTTGTAATACTTTAGTAGTAACACTTTGCATGTGCTTCACTTTATTTTTGCCATTTTGTGTTATTAGTATATTTTTATTTATCTAATTATCTTTTTTTTTAGAATTTGAAAGAGAAGACATTGTTTGATGAGTGAGATCTCTAATTGAAGATAAAAAGTCCTTGAAAATAAAAAAGTGGTGCTTGAAAGTCCTGGAATTTAATTGTACAGTATCCATACAAACCCTGTAATATTTCATGCAGCTTTAGAAAATGGTCTAATAACGCTTTTCATAGATTCTTGTCCGTGGAATGCACCAATTTTGCCTGTTAAACGACACGGCGGAAATGCAAATCTAGTGTTCTTTTTATAATCGAGTACTCAAATTTATTTTGAGGAATCGAGACAGCCCTAGTTACTACACAACACTAACTGACCTCAAACAGCGCATGTGTTGGGTGAAAGAAGGATCTTTAAATGACCCTAAATGCCCCTAAATGGAGTCATAATTTGAGTTATAAACTTGTAATTCTGAGAAATGAAGCCAGAATTGTGTGATATAAACTAGCCATTGTGAGTTATAAAGTCAGAATTGTGAGACATAAACTTGAATTCTGGGAAATAAAGGCAATTCTGAGAAATAAAGTCAGAATTGCAAGATATAAACTCGCAATTCTGACCTTTTTTTCTCAGAATTGCATGATACAAAATCTCAATTCTTAAAGCCATAAACTCAGAATTCTGAGAAATAAAGGCAATTCTGAGAAATTCAGAATATTTTGCAAGCATATTCAAGATATAAACACATTTCTGACTTTTTTCTCAGAATTGCACAATACAAGCATGCAATTCTGACTTTATTTTCTCTCAGAATTGTGAGACATAAACTTGAATTCTGGGAAATAAAGGCAATTCTGAGAAATGAAGTCAGAATTGCGTGATATAAACTTGCCATTGTGAGTTATAAAGTCAATAACAGAAAAGTCGGCGGAAATGCAAATCAAGTGTTCTTTTTATAATCGAGTACTCAAATTTATTTTGAGGAATCGTGACAGCCCTAGTTACTACACAACACTAACTGACCTCAAACAGCGCATGTGTTAGGTGAAAGAAGGGTCTTTAAATGCCCCTAAAATACAATAAAATTCTACTATTCCTCATACTTCCTGATAAAATGTGTGAAAACCCAGATTAACAACACTGAAAGGGGACCTGAAGCTTCTAAACTGTAAAAATTTTTTTCAAAGATTACTGAAATACGTTTTACAAGAAAATACTATTTCAGTTTTTAAACTTTCACGTTCAATTAATTGTGTGCAATGTTTTGACAGCAAATGTTTTTGAGTGTAGAAGACCGATTTAGGCTAGTATAGCAACCGCATAGCAACATGTTAAAACTACTCAGAAAGCTTGTGCAGCAAAGCGCTGGAAACCTTCCATAACATAACACTCCAACATCGTGACAACTGTTTTTACACAAGCAAGACCCACTCACATTTCCTTCAGATAAAACTAAAGTCTGGTTTTGAAATTGCAATGGAATTGATTTCCTAAAAACCCAGTTCCTTTGCATATCATTCCTGTCAGATGAGAAAGTCCTGTTCCTAGCTTTCTTTTTATTTTGACACAACCCCGCGAAAAGATCAGTGCAATCTAACATCAGATCCTTAAGTCCCACATTTGTTCTGTTCATCCGTACCTTTAATTCTCATGAGGTGACCTTGTTTGAGCTGTGGATTTGGTTGCTGCCCTCCAGTGCTTTTCTGCTGTGGTAAACCCAAAGGTGTGGTTTATCTCTGCCAGATACCTGATATGATTGAGCCTGTGCTCCACCTTGCAGATCCCTGAATTTCTGCTCGGACGACCCCACGGCTTGCTGTCTGTAACGAGTCTCTTGAGTTCTTTCGATCTGCTTAAAAATCAAAAAGAGAGGTCAGTGCAGCAGAACTCTGAGATAGGACACCATGAGCTTTGCTACCAGCAGTCAATCTGTACAACACCCGCTTATGAAACAACATACTCTTGTTGCAATTCGTAACCATGTTACGCTTTGGCATATCGGTGATGAATTGAATTAGTACAATCTCCTTTGTACGTTTTCCTTTGATCTGCTTATGTTCCACTGAGGTAGACACTTATGCTTAGATTTTTCCTAAAATCTGTATGAGACATAAACTTGCAATTCTGAGAAATAAATGTGCAATTCTGAGAAATAAAGTCAGAATTGCAAGAATTTAAACTCACAATTCTGACTTTTTCTCAGAATTGTTTGATATAAACTTGCAGTTGTAAGTTAATTGTGAGATATAAACTTGTAATTCTGAGAAATAAAGTTGAAATTCTGAGAAAGTCAGAATTGCAAAATATAAACTCACATTTCTTTCTTTTTTCTCAGAATTGTGTGATATAAACTGGCAATTGAAAGTTATAAAGTCAGAATTGTGAGACATAAACTCGCAATTCTGAGAAATAAAGGCAATTCTGAGAAATAAAGTCAGAATTGCAAGATATAAACTCAATTCTGACCTTTTTTCTCAGAATTGCATGTTACAAAATCTCAATTCTGACTTTTTTTCTCAGAACTGTGAGCCACTAAATCGCAATTCTGAGAAACAAAGGCAATTCGGAGAAATTCAGAATATTTTGCAAGCATATGCAAGATATAAACTCACATTTCTGACTTTTTTCTCAGAATTGCACAATACAGGCATGCAATTCTGACTTTTTTTCTCAGAATTGTGAGATATAAACTCGCAATTGCAAGATATAAATTCACAATTCTGACTTTATTTCTCAGAATTGCCTTTATTTCCCAGAATTGCAAGTTTATATCTCACAAAAGAAAAAAAGTCAGAATTGTGAGATTAAAAGTTGGAAAATCCTTTTTAGTGATTCCTAAAAAATGTGATCTTTCAAAAGAGATTTCAACAACGCCTCAACTGTGCTCAGATTACAATCAAAAGTCAAAAGCTAAAAGATTTTTCATCATATTCTTCCAAGAACAAATGGCAGAGCTGCTACTGTATCACCGTTTAAACAAATCTGAGGAGAAACATCTGAGACAAAGTTGATACTTCAGTATTGAAGTTTTCAGTAAGCATTTCATGGAGGGAAAAAATGATTTACTTTCCTATTTTTACTTAGAAATTGCTAGCAAATTTCACATATGATTACAAAGAAACGTCAAGTAATTTAACCAAACATGTTGTTGTTTGAATTTGAATCTAAAATGCACTTCAATAACAGTTTTGTTTGATTTACAAATTCAAAAGGTAATTTTTTTACACTGTAGTATTCTCATGATTTCTAAAGAAGAGATCTTAATGTCTCACACTGTGCTCATATTTATCAAGATAATTCTGCCATAAAAAGTCCAAGATCTCAGTATGAACTCTTCACAAATTCTTGCAAGAACAAACGGTCTGAGCTGCTATGTACATTCGTTTCATTGCTTTATATTTTCTGCTCTTCCAGCATTTGCCTAATTTGTGTCTATATCTGAAGCAATTTGGCAAGAAACATCCGAGACAAAATGATTGATACTTAAAACATAAAGGATAATCAAAGTTTCATGTGAGCAAACATTTCAGTAATAATATATTACCTCTCTGCATTTTAGTGCATAAATAAGCACTGCAAATTGATATGATGAGAGAGGTTTTTCATCACTGTGGCAAATCAACCATAATGAGAAACAATATTTGACCTTTCGTAGCTTTTTCCAGCTTGTCGCTTTTGATAATCTCACGATGCGTTCGTGGATGTCTGCTCGTCTTTTCAGATGTTAACGAGTGTGAGAAAAATCCATGCAAAAATGGAGGCAGCTGCACAGACCTGCGAGCAAACTACACCTGCCAGTGTCCCGGCGAATACATGGGGCGGAACTGTCAGTACAGTAAGTGCGAATCATCACCTCATTTAATTAAACCCATGTGCTTAAATATTCAAACCACAGCATCTCTTGAGGACCAAACTCAAACTAAAACTGGATTCTGCATGTGTTGGTTTGGGGATGGGAGCCATCTGCCTTCGACAGCTTTTTTGGGACAATCTGAGTGAATGAGGCCAATATGACGTTGACTGATTAGGGAACCACGTCGCTTGTGAAATCATTCTGTCATTTCCATAAATTCAGACTGGGGAGCTGACTATTTTGCTTACTTCGTGGCGACGGATGCTTTTGATTCAGTAAAAAGAAACAATTCATAAGAGTTATTCGTTCTGAAATCAAACTACACTATTGGCGCTGTGTTTTGATTAATCTAAAAGAACTGCTTTTAAAAGACATTCATTTGAAAGTCAAGGCTTACTTTGTGGCGATGTATGCTTTTGATTCAGGTAAAAGAACCGATTCATAAGAGTCATTCATTCAGAAATCAAACTATGCTAATTTGGCACTGCATTTTGATTCACCTAAAAGAACCATTCTTAAAAGACGTTCATTCAAAAGTCAAATTATGCTTACTTCGTGACAACGTATGCTTTTGATTCAGTAAAAAGAAATGATTCATAAGAGTTATTAATTTGGAAAACAAACTACACTACTGGCGCTGTGTTTTGATTCACCTAAAAGAACCGCTCTTAAAGACGTTCGTTCGAAAGTCAAATTAGGCCTACTTTCGTGGCGAAGTATGTTTTTGATTCAGTAAAAAGAACCGATTCATAAGAGTCATTCATTCGGAAATCGAGCTACTCTAATTTGGCACTGTATTTTGATTCACCTAAAAGAACCGTTCTTAAAAGATGTTCGTTCAAAAGTCAAATTATGCTTGCTTTGTGGCGACGTATGCTTTTGATTCAGTAAAAAGAAATGAATTATAAGAGTTATTCAATCAGAAATCAAACTACACTATTGGCGCTGTGTTTTGACTCACTTAAAAGAACCGCTCTCAAAAGACGTTCATTTGAAAGTCAAATTAGGCCTACTTTCGTGGCGACGTATGTTTTTGATTCAGTAAAAAGAAACGATTCATTAGATTTATTTGTATGGAAAACAAACTATACTATTGGTGCTGTGTTTTGATTCACCTAAAAAAAAACGCTCTCAAAAGACGTTCGTTCGAAAGTCAAATTAGGCCTACTTTTGTGGCAACGTATGTTTCTGATTCAGTAAAAAGAACCGGTTCATGAGAGTCATTTGTTTGGAAATCGAACTACACTATTGGCACTGTGTTTTAATTCACCTAAAAGAATCGCTCTCAAAAGACACTTGTACGAAAGTCAAATTAGGCCAGCTTCATTCATGGCAAGGTATGTTTTTGACTTCGTAAAAACAACTGGCTCATAAGAATAACTCGTCCGGAAATCGAACTATTGGCGTTGTGTTTTGATTCACCTAAAAGAACAGCTCTCAACAGACATTCGTTCAAAAGACAAATTAGGACAAATTAGGCGACTTATGTTTTTGATTCAGTAAACCGATTCAGAACCGCTCTTAAAAGACATTAATTCAAAAATTAAGGCTTACTTTGTGGCGATGTATGCTTTTGATTCAGGTAAAAGAACCGATTCATAAGAGTCATTCATTTGGAAATCGAACAAATTTGGAGCTGTGTTTTGATTCACCTAGAAGAACCGTTTTATCTTAAAAGACGTTCGTTCAAAAGTCAAATTAGGCCTAACGTTACTTCGTGGCGACATGTTTTTGAATAGATTTTTTTCCATGCAATATATCCTAGACGTTCGGTCTCCAGAAAGTTTGCCAGAAACACCTTATGTGTACACCCTGTGTACTTGAGAGAATTACAATACTTGCATAACCATGACTTGTTCGCTGGTGTTTTTTTGTGCTGACTCAAAATAAGAAGGTCCGAGCTGTTGCTTAAAACATCTATGGACGTATAATTGAATTATCTGAAGATTACTGTCATGCTTTTTTACTTACATGGCTCTGAGGAGCGTATATAAAGCTACACCCCTCAAGGTTTGATATGCAATCATGCTGTCCAAACATAGCAGCCGAAGCTCCCTTCGGGCCAGTCTGAGCAGCCTGCGGCTCCTTTTCGAATCTCCCCAGTCGGCGCGATCGTTCAGCGGAGATGGTTCAAGTACTCCGTTAATGTTCTCCCCGGAGCACCAGCGAGCGGGCGCCATCTCCGCAGGTGGACGAACCGATGACAGCAATGACACTAGAGAGGACATCTTAGGCTTTGAGAGTGAAGACAGCATTTCTGTGTGTGAGAGCAAGGACACAATATCCATCGACGAATCCAAGGACATTGCATCCAAAAGTTCAGACCTGACAGATGTTTTCGAGGACAAAACAGAGAAAGTTGGCATTTCAGGGGTCGATATGGAGTCTGTGGCAGGAACCATCGAGAGCAAGAATATTGTTATCACATTACAACTTGAGAACAGAGAACACTGTGTTTGTGGTATTCTTTTGAATTGCTTAATCTTAACCCTTGTTAACTATATTTGTAAGAAATAAAAAAGAATTGTCTTTTATAGTTCAGGAGACTAACGATATAATTTTGATGATAATTTCATTTAAATGTATTATTGCATAATTGTGTTTACTTTTTAAAGTTTTTAATTTTAAATCTTTTTAATCTTTTAGAGGTGGCATATGCAATCCAATAGTCAGGGTTATTATACTGTAATTAACTAAAACCATTAAAAAAACATTTTTGTTACTTGAAATATGAAAATGAAAAACTTCTTTTTAAAGCTTATTTTATTTAATCTTGTTGCTAAGAAAACATTTCTCATTTTCAAGTAGTTTAACTTAATATAATTCAATAAAAACAGATGTAGACATATGTCAATAAATAAAATAGTAAGAAAAGTAAAATAGAAGGAAGAAAAATAAACCTTAATTATAATTCATATATTTATTAATAAAAACTAGAAGAGTAAATCGAATATACTAAAAATAACACTGGTCTTAGCCATATAGCCTAATTAATAACAATACTAAACCACATTTCTTTCATTTCATTTATTTTTATAAAACAGGAATAACAAAACTAATTTTTGCTTCTTTACATTAACACAATAATTTGTAAGCTGTATGTGATTGATTAACTAAAACAAACCAGTTCATAAGAGTCATTTGCGCTGGAATCGTATGAATCATTCGTTCCGAAATCGAATTACACAGGTGACACTGGACAGTTTTGAATCAGTACAAAAGAGTCATTACTTTCAGAAACCGAACTACACTACTAGCTGTGATTTGACATACGTCGCCATAAAATAAGCCTAATTTGACTTTCGAATGAATGTCTTTTGAGAGCAGTTGGCAATAGTGTAGTTCGATTTCCGAACAAATGACTCGGTTATGAATCGGTTCTTTTTACTGAATCAAAAGCAAATGTTGCAACGAAGTAAGCCTAATCTGACTTTCGAGCAAATGTCTTTTGAGAGCGGTTCTTTTAGGTGAACCAAAACACAGCGCCAAGTTACCGTAGCTTGATTTCCGAAAAATGACTCTTTTGAACTTTTTTTCTTTTTTTTACTGAATCTAAAACATATGTCGGCACAAAATAGGCTTAATTCGACTTAAATTCAAATGAATGTCTTTTGAGAGCGGTTCTTTTAGATTAATCAAAACACAGCGCCAATAGTGTAGTTTGATTTCTGAAGGAATGACTCTTATGAATTGGTTCTTTTTACTGAATCAAAGACATACGTCACCACGAAGTAGGCCTAATTCGAAGTTTTTAAACTGATCACATTTAAAAGCTGTTCTTTTAGGTAAATCAAAACAGTGCCAAATCAGTGTACTTCAATTTCTAAACGAATGATTCTTATGAGCTGGCTGTTATTACTAAGTCAAAAACATATGTTGCCATGAAGTAGCCATAATAATGCGATTTTTGAACGAATGTCTTTTAAGAGCGGTTCTTTTAGGTGAATCAAAACACAGCGCCAATAGTGAAGTTTGATTTCCAAATGAATGACTCTTATGAATTGTTTTTTTTTACTGATTCAAAAACATGTCGCCACGAAGTAGGCCTAATTTGACTTTTGAACGAACGTCTTTTAAGAACCAAATTAGCGTAGTTTGATTTCCGAATGAATGACTTTTAAGAGCAGTTCTTTTTGGTGAATCAAAACACAGTTGACTCTTATGAATCGGTTCTTTTACCTAAATCAAAATCATACATCGCCACAAAGTAAGCCTTGACTTTCGAATTAATGTCTTTTAAAAGTGGTTCTTTTAGATGAATCAAAACACAGCGCCAATAGTGTGGTCCGATTTCCAATCTAATGACTTTTAAAAATTCTTTTTACTGAATCAAAAAAGAAAAAACATACGTCGTCACGAAGTAGGCCTTATTTGACTTTCAAAAGAACCTCCATTTTGAAAGTGATTCTTTTTTCAGGTAAATCAAAACACGCGCCAATAGTGTGGTTTGTTTTCTGAACTATAATAACTCTTATGAATCCTTTCTGTTTACTGAATCAAAAGCATTCGTCGCCACAAAGTAAGCCTAATTTGACTTTCGAACGAACGTCTTTTGAAAGTGGTTCTTTTAGTTAAATCAAAACAGTGTTAGTAGTTTAGTTTGATTTCCGAACGAATGACTCTTAGGACTCTTAAGAAT
Organism: Cirrhinus molitorella; assembly: GCA_033026305.1. Classification (NCBI taxonomy): domain Eukaryota; kingdom Metazoa; phylum Chordata; class Actinopteri; order Cypriniformes; family Cyprinidae; genus Cirrhinus; species Cirrhinus molitorella. The sequence goes on from CM065139.1 coordinate 9,762,043, forward strand.
CAAAAACATATGTCGCCATGAAGTAGGCCTAATTTGACTTTCAAACTAATGTCTTTTAAGAGCAGTTCTTATAGGAGAATCAAAACACAGTGGCAATAGTGTAGTTTAATTTCCGAACAAATAACTCTTAGAATCGTTTCTTTTTACTGAATCAAAGGCATTCGTCACCACAAACTAAGCCTAATTTGACTTTTGAACAAATGTCTTTTAGCTTTCTTCCCAGGAAGCAGTTCTTTTAGTTAAATCAAAACACAGTGGCAATAGTTTAGTTTGATTTCCGACTCTTAGGACTCTTAAGAATCAGAAACATATGTCGCCATGAAGTAGGCCTAATTTGACTTTCGAACGAATGTCTTTTAAAGCGGTTCTTTTAGGTGAATCAAAACACAACACCAATAGTGTAGTTTAATTTCCGAACAAATATTAGGACTCTTAAGTCCTGTTTGATTCACCTAAAAGAACTGCTCTTAAAAGACATTCATTCGAAAGTCAAATTAGGCCTACTTCGTGGCGACATGTTTTTGATTCAGTAAAAAGAACCTATTCATAAGAGTCATTCATTTGGAAATTAAACTTTACTATTGGCGCTGTGTTTTGATTCACCTAAAAGAACCACTTTTAAAAGACATTCTTTCAAAATCAAATTATTATGCCTACTTCATGGCAACATATGTTTTTGACTTAGTAAAAACAACTAGCTAACAAGAATCATTCATTTGGAAATCAAGTACACTAATTTGGCGCTGTGTTTTGATTTACCTAAAAAATTAGTTTAAAAGGTTCAAATTAGGCCTACTTCGTGGTGACATATGTTTTTGACTCAGTAAAAAGAACCAATTCATAAGAGTCATTTGTTCGAAAATCAAGCTACGCTAACTTGGCGCTGTGTTTTGGTTCAACTAAAAGAACCGCTCTCAAAAGACATTTGCTCGAAAGTCAAATTAGGCTTACTTCGTGGCAACATTTGCATTTGATTCAGTAAAAAGAAATGATTCATAAGAGTCATTCATTTGGAAATCAAACTTCATTATTGGCACTGTGTTTTGATTCACCTAAAAGAACCGCTCTTAAAAGACCTATTTTGCCGACATATGTTTTTGATTCATTGAAAAAGAACCAGTTCATAAGAGTCATTTGTTTGGAAATCAAACTACGCTAACTTGGCGCTGTATTTTGGTTCAACTAAAAGAACCGCTCTCAAAAGACATTTGCTCGAAAGTCAAATTAGGCTTACTTTGTCGCAACATTTGCTTTTGATTCAGTACAAAGAACCAGTTCATAAGAGTCATTTGTTTGGAAATCAAACTACGCTAACTTGGCGCTGTATTTTGGTTCAACTAAAAGAACCGCTCTCGAAAGTCAAATCAGACCTACGTCATGGCGGCATATGCTTTTGATTCAGTAAAAAGAACCGATACATAAGAGTCATTCGTTTAGAAATTTGAACAACACTATTCCCACATTTTAAAATGTGCTTTAAATGAACCGTTTTCAAAAGACATTTGTTCGAAAGGCATACTTGGGCATACTTCGTAGAGACGTATGTTTAAAGTTGAATATAGAATTATTCACCTTTACATATTTTTCAGATATTTCCTGAAACTCTCTTTAGAGAGTCTAAAGGGGTCTTTTTCTGAGGACAAACATTTGAGAAGAAGCTTACTTAAGCAAAATCTCTCCAGTTGTTTCAGTTGTTGTATCTCTTTCTCTGTCTGTTCTCTCAGAATGTTCTGGACCTTTAGGGATGGAAGGAGGAATCATTTCAAACCAGCAGGTAACAGCTTCTTCCACACATCGAGCTCTGTTCGGCCTGCAAAAGTGGTTTCCGTACTTCGCCCGACTCAACAAGAAGGGCCTCGTCAACGCCTGGAGCGCCGCCGAGGGTGACCGATATCCATGGATTCAGGTAATCCTGCCTAAATATAACTTGTATGCTTTTTTAGAACAGTAATAATGACGCTTGCCTTAGCAAAACTACTAACAACTAACAAACAACAAATCAAATCGAAGCCGTCCGACAGCCATCCAACACAGCGGCAGCTTTCTAGTAAAGGCATAAACGCCCCACGGTAATTAGTTTATACTAGAAGGCAAATCTCATTAGCCATTTCAGGACTTCTAAAGGCACGCCTGTGTTATATTTCATTAGGAGACACACAGAAAGAACAGTGTGGGTGTACAAAAAAAGGTTCACAGCCACCGTAATGACTTAAGTGGTAACCGCACATTGCTACCAGTTATGCCCACACAACACCAGCGTTCCTAGCCTTGTTCTGTCGGCGTCCTGCATGCGCCTGACTCTATTTTTGTGCCTTCAAGATTAAAGATGGCTTTGATGCCAATATGCTTTTAAATAAGGCCTCAATTTGTAGCTGGAAAACTGCATTACCTGATGGTCTTGTCCTCAGATGTTCGTACTGCTGCTTTAGAGTTGGTTTTGTGTTTGCATTTGACATCAGGTGGTGATCCAACCTAGTGTGGCTTTTCAAATGATTATATGGCAAAGATCCACAAATAATAATAAGAATAAAAATAAGTAAATTAATAAAAACTATAATAAGTGTGACAAAGATTTGGTTTTCAGAATAAAATAACTGGATTTTGTTTTCTCATCGTACTAAATCAAAAACGAATGATCAAAATAAATAAATAAAAATGTAATAAATAAAAATTCAATAATTTTTTTTTAAATATATAATAATAATAAAATATATATATAAAATATGTTTAAATTCATGTTTTGATAATGAGAAACAAATAAACTTACATATTAATTTTGGTTTAAATTATAGTAAGATTATAATATGTTAGAATATTAAATGATTAAATCATACAATTATAAATTATGTTTATTATTATATATAATCATAAATTATACAATTGTTCAAAAGGAGGTGGTTCAATAAATATATATTTTTTTAATTAAATCAAACATACAGAAAAAAGCATGGTTAAGCGTGATATAAAAGATTTTGTTTTCCAAATTAAATAATTGGATTTTATTTTGTCATCATACTAAATCCACAACTAATTAAAATAAATAACAAAAAAAAAAAAAATGTATACATCATAATAAAAAAACATATTAAATATATTTGAATTCATGTTTTGCATATGCAAAATGATAATATGTTAGAATATTAAATAATTTAAATGTTATTCAAATAAAAATTTTGGGTTAGTAACTTTTTTTATGTAAGTAAAATTATAATATGTTAGCATATTAAATAATACAATTGTTATTCTAATTAAAAGTATACAATTGTTCAAAAGTTTTGGGTCAGTATATTTAAAAAAAAAAATTGTATTCAATCAAACATTTAATAAACAGGAAAAAAGCTGTAATATTTTGAGCATGATTAGGCGTGATATAAAGATTTTGCTTTCAGAATTAAATAATAGGATTTTATTATCATCATACTAAATCCAAAACTAATTATTAATATAAATCAATAAAAATTACATACAAAATTTTAATGTCATAATAAAAATATATAATATACATTTAAATTCTTGTTTTGATAATGAGAAACAAATAAATGTACATATTAATTTTAGTGTAAATAAAAAATAAAAAATAAGCCATTTTAAAAATAAAAAAAAGAAAGAAAATATATCTCAAATAAATGAGTTCATGTTTTACAATAACAATAAAAATATGTGTACATGCTGATTTGAATTTTATTGTAAAAATTATAATATAATATAATACTAAATAATTCAAATACACTTTTTTTCAATAGTTTGGGGTCGGAAAGTTTTTTTTTTAATTGCCTATATAATATATTTTCACCAAAAAAAAAAAAAATACATTTTATTGACTATATATTTTCAATAAAAAATGTTTTGTGAAATAAGTCTTATATGTATTTATTTGATTAATGAAATACAAAAAAATATATATGTATATATGAAAACATATTTTCAACGTGATTAAGCACTATTTTATATAGTCATTGTACTAAATCCAAAACATATTATAATAAAATAAATAAAAAAATAAAACATTTAAAAATAATAATAAAATAATAAATAAATGTACTTTTCCCAATGCAAAATGTTTTGGCTAAACTTCCCCACAACCCCTCTCCAGATGCATGGCCGTCATTGTCTAGCACAGCAATTTCTGATAGGGACAAATTACAACTCCACAGCTCACGAGGCTTCACTCGTTCATCTTGTGAGCTGAGGCCATCGATTTTGTTCTGTCCCCTCACAGATAAATCTGCAGCGGAGGATGAGGGTGACCGGACTGATAACACAGGGCGCCAAGCGAATCGGAAGCCCAGAGTATGTGAAATCATATAAAGTGGCGTACAGTGACGACGGAAAGGCCTGGAGCATGTTTAAAGTCAAGGACACAGATGAGGACGTGGTAAGACGGGGCACGCCGTTCGTTCCAGATGAGATGAGAGAGCCCGGGGGGGATTTTTTTAAATTAAGAAACTGTCCGCTTAAGAACTTCTCCTGCCAACTCGCCACTCTTTCCAGTTTTTATTTTTATCAGACTCTTCTTTTATATATCAGCGAGAAATCTCCCTGCAATGTGGATGAGAATGATTTGATCAATTTCTTTTTATTTTAATAAGTCTATGACTGCTACTTTTAAGTTACATAAATGCACATAATGATTTGAGTTTAAATTATAATTAAAACTGTAACGTTAAATAGTTCAAATAAGTTTGGGGTCAGTTAGATTTTTGAATGTTTTTAATGGAAGTCTCTTACGCTCATCAAGGCTGCATTGAATTGATTAAAAATACAGGAAAAACAGTCAATATTTTGAAATTTTACTACAAGTTAAAAGAACTGTTATCCATTTTAATATATTTAAAAATTAAATTTTTTACTGTGATGCAAAGCTGAATTTTCAGCATCATTACTTCAGTCTTTAGTGTCACATGGTTCTTTAGAAATCATTCTAATAGGCTGATTCGCTGCTTAAAGGATTATTTCACTTTCAGAACAAAAATGTACAGATAATGTACTCACCCCATTGTCATCCAAGACGTTTATCTCATTCTTTCTTCAGCAGTAAAGAAATTATGTTTTTTTGAGGAAAACATTTCAGGATTTCTCTCCATATAGTGGACTTCTATGGTGTCCCCATGTTTGAACTTCCAAAATGCAGTTTAAATGCAGCTTCAAGGGGCAATTAAGAAGGGTCTTATCTAACGAAACAGTCGGTTATTTTGGTAATCTTGTCTAGTCGCTGCGATGCGCAGTTAGGGTATGTCGAAAAACTCCCATCTCGTTTTCGTCTTCAACTTCAAAATTGTTCTTATTGCTGTTTTACCTTTTTTTTTTGTAAAGGTCGTTTGATCTTCTTTGTATGTTCACTTTGTAAACACTAGACTGGTATTTCTGCAGCAATGTTGGGCAATTTTGTTGAGAAAGAAAATGAGATGGGAGTTTTTTGACATACCCGGATCACACAAACTACTCATGCGCATCGTAGAGACGAGACAAAACGAGCATTTGAGGTTAAAAAGTATATAAATTCCAAAACTGCATTTTGGAAGTTCAAACTCGGGGGCACCATAGAAGTCCATTATATGGAGAGAAATCCTGAAACGTTTTCCTCAAAAAACATAATTTCTTTACGACTGAAGAAAGAAAGACATGAACATCTTGGATGACAAGGGGGTCGTTTAAATCGTTTGTTAAATGATTGAGATGATGTAAAAAAAAAAAAAAAAACTACTTGTGAACTAGTCCTAGGTTTTTCATTCAATCTGGGAAAAAAAAAACACTGCAGTACAACTTTCTGGACTCTCTTTGTCAATAATTATAGTAAAAATGTTGAAATGTACCATTTGGGAGGCTATAATGGGATTTTTTAGAAAAGGAGCCTGTCCAAATTTACCCAAAATCTTATAAAGCCTAAAGGAAAACGTAAATATCACGAAACCTGGTAAAACAGGTCATTCTAAACAAGCACGCAAAGTTTTAAGGAGAGCGGACCACAGCTGATTTGCAAGATTTAAACTCAGAATTTAGGAAAAAAAAGTCAGATTTGTGAGATTTAAATTCAGAATTCAGAGAACAATGTCAAATTTTCAAGATGTAAACTCAGGATTAAAAGAAAAAAAAGTCATATTTGTGAGATTTAAATTCAGAATTAAGAGAAAAATGTAAGATCTGCAAGATTTAAACTCAGAATTTAGAGGAAAAAAGTCATATTTGTGAGATTTAAACTCAGAATTTAGAAAAAACGACACATTTGCAAGATTTAAATTCAGAATTCAGTGAACAATGTCAAATTTTCAAGATGTAATCTCAGGATTAAAAGAAAAACAAGTCAGATGTGCAAGATTTAAACTCAGAATTCAGAGAAAAATGTCAGATTTGTGAGATTTAAACTCAGAATTTAGAAAAAAAGTCAGATTTGCAAGATTTCAATTCAGAGAAAAATGTCAGATTTGCAAGATTTAAACTCAGAATTTAGAAAAAAAACAAGTCAGATGTGCAAGATTTCAATTCAGAATTCAGAAAAAAATGTCAGATATGCAAGATGTAAACTCAGAATTTAGAGGAATAAGAGAGATTTGTAAGATTTAAGCTTAGAATTCAGAAAGAAAAAAGATTTATGAGATTTAAACTCAGAATTTAGAGGATATTTTTTAAGGATAGTGGACCAAAGCTGGCACTATAACAGTCATAAATGTTAAAAATACATAATATTTCTATGGTAAATTACCTGGATTTGACAAAAATGCTTTTTTAAAATCAATGATTTAGGTGGATACAGGCTTGCTAAAAAACGTATTTGAACCCTGGTAATCGTCGCTTGTGCCTATATTTATGATTATTATTATTATTATTATTATACATTTTCAAAACAGTTGTGCTGCTTCATATTTTTATGGAAACTGGATTTTTTTTCTGAATCTTTTATATGATTGCACATTAAAAAATCATTTTTTAAATTTAAATATTTTGTAACATTATAAATGTCTTTATTGTCACGCTTGATTAATTTAATGCATCATTGCTGAATAAAAGTATTAATTTCTTTAAAAATATTTATATATGGTTCAGCTAGACCTGGGAAATCTATGAGTGACCAATTAGAATCAAATACTCCAGAGTAAATGTATAATAACTAAATGTTCTTACAATTTTTTTTTTTTTTTTTACTGCAGATATTCACTGGAAATACTGATAATAATTCCCCCTCGGCTAACTCCTTCAGTCCACCAATTGAAGCGCAGTATATCCGCATTTACCCACAAGTCTGCAGGAAACACTGCACACTGCGAATGGAGCTCCTGGGCTGTGAACTCACAGGTCTGTGTTTTGAAGCGTGCCGTATATTCATCTCCGACACAGTCATGAGAATTATGTTCACTCTTGTGATTGTTTTTTCAGGATGCTCAGAGCCCATAGGGATGAAGACCGGACACATCCAGGACTATCAGATCAGCTCCTCCAGTGTGTTTCAGACCCTGAACATGGACATGTTCTCCTGGGAACCATCCAAGGCCAGACTGGACAAACAGGGCAAGGTCAACGCATGGACATCGGCCCATAATGACCAATCCCAATGGCTGCAGGTGAGGCAGATATGAGATATTAGAATGGTTTCTGAAGGATAATGTAACACTAAAAACTGGAGTAATGATGCTGAAAATTCAGCTTTGGAATCACAGGAGTAAATTAATTTTTTCAAATATATTCAAAACAGAAAACAGTTATTTTAACGGTTATTGTCAACACTATTAATATTGGTTTATAAAGCTCTGCTTTGGAAATGTGGTGCCAAAGATGCTTGAATATTTAGCAACCAACAACCAATCATGAACTAAACAATGCTTGCCTCATTAAATATTCATGACTTAGTACAGCTGTACAAACTTTCCTGTTCAGTTTCAACCTCTGAGGGAGTTAAAGATGTCAAATAGTAACCGTGTTTACAGTGATAAACAGACAATATTTATGTGGTGATTTGGGGATTTCTAATTGGGCACCAAAAGTTATTTCAGCCAATGGGATCATTTAGTACACCAAGTGGGCTGAGTTTGACATTGGGTGGGTGGTAGGATGTCATAGCATCATCCTTGCTCTGTATCTGATTTCAGTCCTGATATTTCATGCCACATAAATACATTCATCCTCATGCATTCAATACACCGCAGGATAATCTTTTATATCTTCCATAATCCCACATATACACCCACGGGTCACTCCGAGGTCAGCTACTGTATTGCCAACATCACTAATCTAACTAAAGCGGCAGGCTGCTCATTGTTTGCCATTATAACGGACTGTAAATCTGAGCTCGTTCTCAGACCAGAGAGCCGTGATGTCTTTAAACGGCTGAGTCTGTTTCCAATGAACTGAGATCGGGAAATTGGATCCAAGAGAACAGTCTAATGTATATATTATATTACACCTGCACGCTTGCAGAGCCGAGCCCGACCGCTCAAACGCTCCTCTGAGATTGCAGAGCTGCTGTGAATGCCGCTCACGTCAGTCCAGGTCAGAAAGCAGAACCCGAGTCCTCATGAAAGAATAATGCAGAGAGAGAGAGAGAGGGTGTACTGACTGCAGTACGGCTGTGTCCCATTCTGAATGTAGGAAACGTTCATAAAACAGCTGTAGAGTTTAATAATACACTTATATTTTATTGTTTAATATGAATTCTCTACACTGTAAAAAGTGATTTTTCAAAGTCGTAAATAAAACAGACTACTAGAGTAAGTTTTACAAGAAAATTCTATTTTAGTCTTTTTGCTTCAGAGTTTCGCATTTAATTAATTGCATTATTTGCCATTTCTTTGTAATTAATTGTGACATTTACTAACAATTCTTGAGTAAAAAATATTTCTACACCAATTTTTTAATGCATAAATGTTATCAAATAAGGTATGCCCAGAAACATTAATGGCAAGTTTAATATTTATTCAGACTAATATGTTATTCCCAACCGAGTAGACATATTTCTGTAAACTAATTTCAATACTGTAAAAATAATTAATATAAAAAATAATACTTTTTTTTTATTAAACAAATTTATAAATATTAAATACAGTAAGTGCAAATGTACACTTTTGCAGCACTGTTGCACTTATAAGTATGCTTTAATTTTTTCATTATATTTAATACATTTACTCAGTTATGTATTAAATAATGAGAATTTTGACATTATCATTTTATAGAGTTCTGAAAACAATATAGTGCTATGTAATTAAATTATGTTTTGGTTGTGTTAATGATATTTACAGTCTTGAAGAAACTAAAAATAAAAACAAACAAAACATTCTCAAAAATGTGTCTTAAAGGGATAGTTCACTCAAAAAAACACCTTTATAATACTTTATAATAGCACATTAAATAATTTTGTAACATCATAAATGTCTTTATTATCATGCTTGATTAATTTAATGCATCATTGCTGAATAAAAGTATTAATTTTTCAAATTAATACATTCTCAAAAATGTGTCTTAAAGGGATAGTTCACCCAAAAATAAAAATTACCCCATGATTTACACACCTTTATAATACTTTATAATAGCACATTAAAAAAAGCATTTTTTTAATTAAAATATTTTGTAACATTATAAATGTCTTTATTGTCACGCTTGATTCATTTAATGCATCATTGCTGAATAAAAGTATTACTTTGTCTTAAAGGGATAGTTCACCCAAAAATAAAAATTACCCCATGATTTACACACCTTTATAATACTTATAATAGCACTAATTAGTTAAATTTAATTTCATTAAAAAAGAAAACATTTTTTAAATTAAAATATTTATAATGACAGTGAATGAGTGTTGAGATTTTGAAGTCCATCCATCATAAAAAGTGCACTTGACTAATTATGCCTAATATAAATAATTAAGCATAAATAGTCTCAATTACAGTCATTTTTGTAATGTTTTAAATACAGAAGTATTTACATAAACACCCTGTGGATGTGGCCAGTTCAATTCATGAAATGAAAAACCAATTTTGTGACATTTAAATTCAGAATTCAGAGAAAAAAGTTAGATTTGCGATATTTAAACTTAACAATCCACAAATGCATACAGTAAAAGTGGATCGAAACCTTTCATCAAAGTTGTCCTAAAACCAAAACAATACCTTTTGTTGTCTTGTCACTTCAAATGTTGTATACCGCATTCAGAAAGAAGCATACTGTAGTTTCAGGCCTTTAGGCATTATGTCATCTTATTTTCATGAGGCATGGCTTATTTTAATAAAAGCCAAGTTCATTAATCAGGACTGGCTGTTTTAGCGAAAACAAGAATCTCCAGAGCAGTTAATTACAGCAGCCTTGAAATCCTGTAATACCACTAAAGTAATAGACTCACAAAATTCAGCAGCCTGAAGATGTTCTTGCGGTGTCAGTGGTGCTGATTAACTCTGGTCCTCCAAGGGGAAACTGCAGTGCAGACGAGGGTTGTGATTTAGTCTGGTGTCCATCATCCCGTGAAGGGCAGTGAATTCAAGCTGTATCAAACAGATAACAGGTTGAGAGACAGTCCCACCAAAGCAGGTGTGAGATTTGTTTTACCTTCAGACACCTTCTAGTCATTTGCAGAGGTATAACCTACTTTGCAGTGACACTTTTAGACATGAGCAAAGCTGTCTACACTGCAAGCGCCTGATGTTGGATGCCCCGTTTCTATTTTTGCACAGCTGCTTCCTGCAGTTTTACTTTTACCTTGTCGTCATTTTATTTTATCGCTTCTGAAATCTTTGAGCACATGATACCGTAACTACACCGTTTACTGCGGAAGCCCATTTCCACCATGGGGTTAAAAATGAAAAATTATCTCACAATTCATATTTTTTTTTCTAAGAATTGTGAATTTATAACTCAAAATTGTACAATATAAATTCACAATTCTGAGAAAAAAAAGTCATGATGTTAATTTGTAATTCTAAGAAGAAAAAACTGAACTGTGAAATATGAACTCATAACTGTGAGATAAAAGTTGGTAATTACTTTTTTTGACTAATTACTTTATTGCGAGAAATCGGAATTCTGGGGATTAAAAAAATTCTGAATTGTATGATATAAACTCAATATTGCAAGATGTAAATTCAGAATTCTGTGGAAAAATGATTTGCAAGATTTAAACTCAAAATTCAGAGAAAAAAAATCTGATTTACAAGATGTAAACTCAGGATTCAGAGAAAAGGTCAGATTTATGAGATTCAATTCAGAATTCAGAGGAAAAAAGTCAAATTTGTGAGATTTAAACTCAGAATTTAGAAGAAAAAAAAAACAGATTTGCAAGATTTAAATTCAGATTCAAATTTGTCAAATTTGCAAGATGTAAACTCAGGATTAAGAGAAAAAAAGTCAGATTTGCAAGATTTAAACTCAGAATTCAGAGAAAAAAGTGAGATTTGCAAAAAAAAAGTCAGATTTCTGAGATTTGAATGCAGAATTCAGAGAAGAAAAGTCAGATTTGCAAGATTTAAACTCAGAATTTAGAGAAAAAAGTGAGATTTGCAAAAAAAAGTCAGATTTCTGAGATTTGAATGCAGAATTCAGAGAAGAAAAGTCAGATTTGCAAGATTTAAACTCAGAATTTAGAGAAAAAACTAAGATTTGTGAGATTTAAATTCAGAATTCAGAGAACGATGTCAAATTTGCAAGATGTATACTCAGGATTAAGAGAAAAAAAGTCAGATTGGCAAGATTTAAACTCAGAATTTAGAAAAAAAAAGTCAGATTTCTGAGATTTAAATTCAGAATTTAGAGAACAATGTCAAATTTGCAAGATGTAAACTTAGGATCAAGAGAAAAAAGTCAGATTTGCAAGATTTAAACTCAGAATTTAAAGAAAAAAGTCAGATTTGCAAGATTTTAATTCAGAATTCAGAGAACAATGTCAAAATTTCCAAGATGTCTATTTGTGAGATGTAAACTCAGAGTTCAGAGAAATAGAGATTTGTTAGATTTAAGTTCAGAATTCCGGAAAAAAAAAAGATGTATGAGATTTAAACACAGAATTTAGAGGAAAAAAGTCAGATTTTCGAGATTTAAACTCAGAATTCAGAGAAAAAAATTAAGATTTATGAGATTTAAACTCAGAATTTAGAGGAAAAATGTCAGATTTGTGAGATTTAAGTTCAGAATTCAGAGAAAAAAAGTTAGATTTACGAGATTTAAACTCAGAATTTAGAAAAAAAAACAAGTCAGATTTGCAAGATTTAAATTCAGAGAGCAATGTCAAATTTGCAAGACGTAAACTCAGAATTCTGAGAAAAAGAGTGAGATTTGTAAGATTTAAACTCAGAATTTAAAGAAAAAAGTCAGATTTGCAAGATTTTAATTCAGAATTCAGAGAACAATGTCAAAATTTCCAAGATGTCTATTTGTGAGATGTAAACTCAGAGTTCAGAGAAATAGAGATTTGTTAGATTTAAGTTCAGAATTCCGGAAAAAAAAAAGATGTATGAGATTTAAACACAGAATTTAGAGGAAAAAAGTCAGATTTTCGAGATTTAAACTCAGAATTCAGAGAAAAAAATTAAGATTTATGAGATTTAAACTCAGAATTTAGAGGAAAAATGTCAGATTTGTGAGATTTAAGTTCAGAATTCAGAGAAAAAAAGTTAGATTTACGAGATTTAAACTCAGAATTTAGAAAAAAAAACAAGTCAGATTTGCAAGATTTAAATTCAGAGAGCAATGTCAAATTTGCAAGACGTAAACTCAGAATTCTGAGAAAAAGAGTGAGATTTGTAAGATTTAAACTCAGAATTTAGAAAAAAAAGTGAGATTTGCAAGATTTAAACTCAGAATTTAGAAAAAAGAGTGAGATTTGCAAGATTTAAACTCAGAATTTAGAAAAAAAAAAAAGAGTTAGATTTGCAAGATTTAAACTCAGAATGCAGATAAAAGTCTGATTTGCAAGATGTAAACTCAAAATTCTGAGGGGAAAAAGATTTTAATTACTCATTAATTATAATATACATTATAATATAAACTTAGAATTTCAAGATGTAAACTTAGAACTGTGAGAAAATGTCAGAACTCAAAATTATTAAGGTATACCTTCCAATTCTGAGTTAAAAAAAAGTCAGAATTGTAAGGATAAAAGTTGCAATTATTTTTGTGTGTAATTTTCTCCACTGACTGCCATTCAAAATTAGCTGTGCATGCTGACAAACCTGCAACAAATATATCCCTAAAATTTTTCTGCAACAAATATATCCTTGTATTACAGTCATATTTTTCAGTTGTGTGGTTTTGTGGAGGATTCTTAAAAGCGTAAGATGTGCTTCCACAGTGATATATGTGGGGTAAAATGAAACGTGACATTGCAAAGCATTGTTATCTCCTGTTTTCTTCACAGAAAAGTCTACAGAAACTGTCTCTCTCTCATTATCACCAGGTGGATTTGCTGATTACCACTAAAATCACAGGAATTATCACCCAAGGAGCCAAAGATTTCGGGCATGTGCAGTTTGTCGGCTCCTATAAAGTGGCGTTCAGTAATGATGGAGAGAAATGGCTCATATATCAGGATGAGAAACAACAGAAGGACAAGGTAGGACACTTGATGTGTGCATGAATATTTGAGCCATCATTTTTTCTGAAAGTATTTACTTTCTTTCATTAAAGTTTTATAAAAATCACAACTGATTCTAAAGAAATAGATAGAGCACAGACTCCGTGAAGGACATGACATCAGCATTAGCCATGAAAAAAATTTCAACCTCTCAGCGTTTTTATGACAATCCCACCTCCAGCTGAAGAATCACCTCCATGTTTTCTATCCAGAGCAGCAGCAGCTGACAAGACGAACGCTTTTCTCAAGACACAAAACACCAGCAGGCATCCTTCTGTGGAGAAAAAAGAGAGTTGTCTGAATGCAAAAATTACCATTCATTAGACAAATACAACTAGACTGATGCTGCCAGTGTTGCTATGTGGTATATCAGTATATATCAGTATATAATACAAAATGAATATAAAAATCTGTACTTTTTTTTAAGAAATGTATACTTTTATTCAGCAAGGATGGACGTTGTCAAGTGAGACGTGATGCAATAACGACAATAAGGGGCATTTTCAGTATACATATATATACATTCAGTGACAGAGATATTTCTCTCCAAGCTCCTTTTTTTAAAGAACAAATTGTGATAATCGCTTGAAGAAATGTTACATAATTCAGGGTATCCGGACACAGCCACTATGAGCGCCTCCTCCGCCATGTTGCCGTCAAATAAAACAGTTGTCATGCCAACTTGCTAATGTAAACAGAAGCTGGCAACGCTTGCCCCGCATCCGAGTTCTTCTGATTGGTCCACTGCTTTGGAACTGACATTGATGAGCGGCATAGTTGAAATTCAGTTGAAATAGTTGAAAAATGAAAAACAAGCAATTAAAAGCTAGAAATAAGAGACAAATTAAAGTTGCCTATATACTACTAGGCAGACGTTTTTGAACAGTAAGATTTAAAAAAAAAAAAATTATAGAAGTATCTTCTGCTCACCAAGTCATTATTTATGTGATCCAAAATACAGCAAAAGCAGTAATACTGTAAAATGTATTACTATTTAAAATTTTCTATTTGAATATCCTATTTCAAAATGTAATTTATTCCTGTGAGCTAAATTTTTAGCATCATTACACCAGTCTTGAGTGTAGAAATCATTCTAATATACTGACTGCTGTTCAAAAACATCTATTATTATTAGGTTGAAAACAGAATAGTAAAATGTTTTCATGTTTCTTGGATGAATAGAAATTTAGCATTTAAATCCTTTTGTAACATTACCAATGTATTTATCATCGCTTTTGGTCAATTTAAAGCATCCTTGCGAAATAAAAGTATCACTTTCTATACATTTTCTGTAATTTGGATCAAATAAATGCAGGCTTGGTGAGCAGTAGAGAATTCGATTAAAAAAACTTTTGACTGGTAGTGTATATTACAGAAATGTAATATATACATATATTACATTTCTGTAATATATACACCGCCAGTCAAAAGTTTTGATGGCTACGCCCCTGCTTGTGTCAGACCATTTTTGACGACGAAATAGAGCAAAATCAGGCAATAGTGTTATAGTCAGACAATGTAAGTCAACTAATATTACCTTCTTGTTTATTTAAATGTATTAAATCAATATCTAATTTACAAACTCCCTCAAAATCAGTGAAAGCCGTCATTCATTTTATTTCATCGCAATCTTACAAAGTTGTATTACAATCAACGAAGCTCTCTACACTGCACAATCAATCTCCTAATTACAAAGGATTCGTGAGATATGTTTCTGATACATTACTAAAAATTGCAAAAACATGTAGAAACCTTTGAAGCTCCCCATAGTGCAAACACAAATATGCTGATCAGGTCGGTTGCACATGGTGCTCCTAAATATTTTTCATAGTCGTCGCACTGTAGAGCCCTGTGAATTTTTGGTAGGGCTAGATCGATAGCACTTTTTCAGAACAGATCCCGATCCAATACCAAAAATTCTGAGTATCTGCTGATACAGATTTCAATCCGATACTAGTGCAGTTTTTTTTTAAATCAGTGTACAATCTACTAAATACAGACAACTTCATTGTAAAGAAAAACAACAAATGAATAAATATATAATTATAATCTATGACAAAAATACTATTATAAACTAGGTTGGTGGATAATTCAGTAGCAAAAGTTACTCTAGAAAAAATAATAATGCACAATAATTTTATAAAATCTAAAATTATTTAAAAAAATCATTATTTAGTGGGAACCAATTAAAAGTGAATAAGTGTACGATTAAATATGGTAAAAAAATAGATATTGCTCTTTGTATTTTTGTAAAATACATTCATGAAAAACAAGTAATATATTACATATAAATATAGATTATAAAATTTAATTATTTTAAATGCACAGCAGTGAGGCAGCACCATATGACAGATGAGATGAACAAAAAGGCTATTGAACATCTTTAAATTCACAAAAGTATTATAATACAAACGGCACAAAGCGTGTATGCGCGTCCTGTGTGCAAAATGATGCGCTTGAAGCAACACAAAGTCACAACGCGCAGTGCTCCGCATAGAGAAAAGTTCCAAGCACAAAGTGAAGAAATATTAATGCGTGCGTAGTGTATCAGTGTTAAATGTCAAGTTCTGTGCTTGTGAAGAACAATTCATAGTGCTCTCTACAACAGTGTTGTGATCTAACAGACACCGATAGAAAGCAACACGATTTAGAAATGGCACTAAACTCCAGCAAGTCCTTTTATGCAAAACCATTGATTTTTATTTACAGATGGGGTATAATAGGAACAGTGAATCATCTTGGGAGAGAGTTTTATCGTCTTGACCGTCGTAACCAAATGCAACATGCATTTTGAATGCTGAATGAAGGCTGACAGACAGCCACAGCGGAGAGAAGAGTTTATGTGAACTTGACTTAAATGTTAATCTGTACCTCACATTAAACTTAGAACAGCTTTGGAACAACAGCTTCAGAACACTTGAAATATAATGCACAGAAACTTTATGGGGCTTTATAATGCGTTTTTGGCTTTTGTGGGGCTTAACAAAAACACAATATACGCAATAACACAGTATACTAATAATATCGGATTCGGATCTGTCTTTTTTGACCGATACTCTGATTCGGCAGAAAATGGCAATATCGGATCGGCTCGCCCCTAATTTTTGGTGGATTTTTCATTATTTTCATTTGTTACTGAACCTCTGCGACCTCAACACACAGAGACAGAGTTTTTGTCCTCATACACACACACTGTAAGGTCATTAATGTGTGGCGTTTGGGGGTTGTTAGTGGTGTTGGCTGGGTAATCTATTCTGACAGTGCTGATAAGAAACAGTCTACTAGAATAGATTCTCTCAGAGGACTAATCTGTGAACGACGTCCTTTAACAAGTGCTATTAAAAGAGCTCAGGTTAAGGGTGTATGAAAGCCAAACGTCTGCTTTATATGGCCTATTTTACCGCCACATTATTGTGCGCTTTTAAATGACATCAGAACGCCTGATTCGGCATTTTTAATAACGCTTTGTCCTTCTGTGTCATTGACAGATCTTCCAAGGAAACTTTGACAACGAAACGCACAGAAAGAACGTGTTAGATCCGCCGATCTACGCCCGATTCGTTCGGATTGTCCCGTGGTCGTGGTACGGACGCATCACTATGAGGGTGGAGCTTCTGGGGTGTCCGGAGGAGAAGTGAAACTGTGGCACACTTCATGACGGACTGTATAAACATAACATTTCTAATGGTGATCTGTCTAATTTGGAAATGAAAGCTCTTTCGACTACATTCGATGAGAGTCAATGATTGTGATGACTTGGAATGGATTTCTCGCTCTGGAAATTGCCACAACTTGCGATGCTTTTCAAATGTTACTGTCACTGTACGACCAACTACTTTATTTCAGAGTATTATCAGAAATAGGTTAATTGAATTCACTCAGGTCAAAGGTCACATGCTAGAATAGTTCAACTATATGATTTATGAATCTAAGGCGGAGGCGTTGCTATTCTTATGAATTTATGTACATTAACTACTAAATGTTGTCATTTGTAATTTATTAAAATGCACTCAAAGCAAAAGTGATGAATAAAATGCATAGGAGAGTGGGGTAAACTGTGCCCTTAGCAAGACTGGCTTTACTTGGAATGATACTGTACAGACTGAAGACTACAGGCTCATTCACACCAAGAATAACTATATTTGCATCTACACAATGTGATTTTATAACTATATCTTTATTGTTATCTTATCATTACAGTTATCATCCTTGGTGTGAACAGGCTGATTCTACACACTTTGAAATAATGCAAACGTTTGTGCTAAAACAAACGTAAGTGTATTCCAAACGGATATATTCAAATATGAATATATTTACTTTTCAAGTAAAATAAATCTGAATTTAAATGAGAAAGAACACTAATACAAAATCACATTTTAAAGCCTTTTCAATTTTACAAAGCAGCCCCAAAAGGGTTACTATTTCAAATATTTGTACAGCGTAACTAACAAATTTACACAGTTTGTTATGATTAAGGGGGTGACACATCTTACCCCAATCTCTTCTACATACATCTGCAGGTAGAATTACTTCAACACAATGTAGCGTTCAGTATTTCAGATATATCTAAAGTGAACAGAAGCAACTTAAAGTTAACATGAAATCAACGTTAAATTAGTTCCTGCTGTATAAATTAATTTTTGTGCTGTTTCACTCAAAAATTTGTCAAAACACATAAGTGAAATGGTAGTTTTATGTTGACTTTAACTTGTATAAGCGAGGACAAGCCAACAAACGTTTTCTTTCTTTCCTTCTTTTGTAGTGTTTTTTGAAAACCTGTAAATACAATACAGTATAAAGCAAGAGCAGTTTGGTATAATCATATCTATACTAGCTTTCTATTTCTTCATTGCTGTATTCACTGGACAGTTATTGAACAGACCTGATTATACTGTACTATAGTATTACTGGACTCTTAATGGTCATTTTAACAATAAAAATCAAACTGTGAGACCGTTCTTGCACAGTTACAGTTCTTTATCCACAAACCCTGAATATGTATAAGGACATTTAGTCGCTGTTCTGTTGCATTTTCGCTGATGTTTTCACTTTGCATACTTCAATAACCACAAGAAGCGCACAGCCCGACCTTGAGTGCACAATCCCTTACATTTCAAAACATATGCATGAGAAAATTATCAGGTGAGGACTAGGGTTTCATGTATATTATGCAAAACTTCAGATTTTTCAAAAACTTTGAGGTTGCTGTGTATTAATTGTGATCCATACCAGTTTTAGATGACCAAACTGCTTTACTGGAACCGGGCAAGTGGTTTGTGGCAGGTCTAAAATGGTCTACCATGTCAAAATTAATCCATCTGACTGACTATTATGAGGAGCTAGTTTGTTGCCAGTTTAAAAAAGTTCTATGAGGTCGAAATCAGATCCACCTGCTTCTAGTCCACCTGACTAATCATCTAAACTAGTGTGGACCAGCTAATGACCATAAAGAAGAAGCTGGTTTGTTGACGGTTTAGAATGGTCTACAAAGTGATCTACTGGTCAAAATCAGGTCCACCTGCTTCTAGTCCACATGACTGACTATCTAAACCTGTGTGGACCATCTAATGAGCAGCTGCTTTGTTGCTGGGTTTTTTTCCCCAGGTTGAAATCAGATGTACCTGCTTTTAGTCCACCTGACTGACCATCTCAACCAGTGTGGACCAGCTAATGACCATTAATGAGCAACTGGTTTGTAGCTGGCTACAAACCAGTTGCTCATTTATGGTCATTAGCTGGTCCACAGGTTGAAATCAGGTCCACCTTCTAGTCCACCTGACTATCTAAATCAGTGTGGACCAGCTAATGAGCAGCTGGTTTGTTGCTGGATTAAAAGTTTTTTTTTCCCCAGGTTGAAATCAGATCTACCTACTTTTAGTCCACCTGACTGACCATCTAAACCAGTGTGGACCAGCTAGAGACCATAATTGAGAAGCTGGTTTGTTGCTGGTTTAAAGCGGTCTACAAGGTTGAAATCAGACCTTTTTCCTAGTCCACCTGACTGTCTAAACCAGCTTCAACCAGCTAATGACCATAAATGAGCAACTGGTTTGTAGCTGGTTTAAAGTAGTCTGCCAGGTTGAAACCAGGTCCATGAATGAGCAGCCAGGTTTGTTGCTGGTCTAAAGTGATCTACCGGTCAAAATCAGGTCCACCTGCTTCTAGACCACCTGACTGACTATCTAAACCAGTGTGGACTAGCTAGAGACCATAAATGAGAAGCAGGTTTGTTGCTGGTTTAAAGCGGTCTACAAGGTTGAAATCAGACCTTTTTCCTAGTCCACCTGACTGTCTAAACCAGCTTCAACCAGCTAATGACCATAAATGAGCAAGTGGTTTGTAGCTGGTTTAAAGTAGTCTGCCAGGTTGAAACCAGGTCCATGAATGAGCAGCCAGGTTTGTTGCTGGTCTAAAGTGATCTACCGGTCAAAATCAGGTCCACCTGCTTCTAGACCACCTGACCGACTATCTAAACCAGTGTGGACCAGCTAGAGACCATAAATGAGAAGCTGGTTTGTTGTAGGTTTAAAGTGGTCTACAAGATTGAAATCAGACCTTTTTCCTAGACTGTCTAAACCAGCTTCAACCAGCTAATGACCATAAATGAGCTACTGGTTTGTAGCCAGTTTAAAGTCATCTGCCAGGTTGAAACCAAGTCCATGAATGAGCAGCCAGTTTGTAGATGGATTAAAGGTTTTTTTTCTGGTTGAAATCAGATCTACCTACTTTTAGTCCACCTGACTGACCATATAAAACAGCCACCTAACCATCTAAACCAACATGGACCAACTAATGATCATAAATGAGCAGCTGGTTCATTGCTGTTTTAAAGTTATCTAACCAGGTTGAAATCAGGTCCACCTGCTTCTAGTCCACCTGACTGACAATGTAAACCGGTCTGGACCAACTAATGACCATAAATGAGCCGCTGGTTTGTTAATTTTATTAGTTTTAGTTAACACTGCTCATAATTACAGACTGTCTAAATAAACCACTTTATTCTACATCAGCCATTTAAGCAAAAGCTACTGTCTTAGGTAATCAATAAATTATGAATAAAAGTAGAGAGTAGACCAGCTGAAAATAAGCTCAGTGAATTGAAAATCACGGAGTCTGTCCAGCAGAGCTTAGGTGAGGTGATTTAGCAAAGCATCAGATGTTTCTGAGTTTTCTGCGTGTGTCTTTAGAGAGCTGCGGTGTGCTTTCTTACTGTTGACATTATCAGGAGATGCAGAAGAAGATTGCCTCATGCATTTTTCATGTGCTTTGGCTCAGAGGAAAAGCCTGTGATATAACTGTGCATTTAATTGCTTCAGAAACCTTATGAATTCATGTTAACCTCTGTCTGTTACAGCTAAAAACTGAAATAACCTCACATTCTGTGATCAAATTGCTCATTTGTGTTTTATCTTTGCATTGCTGCTTCGCTCCTGTAGATGAAGTTGAAGTCTCTGTTTATCATGTCTGTCAGTTCTGATTATGTTAGCATGTGAATGAAGAGCTGTGTCATCTACAGGTGTTCACGTGAGACACTTTTCTTCCTCTTTAGCCTTTTAACATGCTGACAGCTGATTTGAATCTTTGCACATTTGCACTTTAATTTCCAGATGACTGAGACTGACTGGTTTAGATGTTCAGTCAGGTGGACTAAAAGCAGATGGACCCGATTTCAACCTAGTAGACCACAACAAACCAGCTGCTCATTTAAACTCATTGGCTGGTCCATGCTAGTTTAGATGGTCGGTCAGGTGGACTATAGAGAGTCTAGTATTTAGTAAGAAACATCTCACACTGATTAAATTTACCAAAATGCCAGACTGAAATGAATCAGATCTTGATATGAACATCTGTCCTCAAAAGACTAAATGATCTGAGCTACTGTTATGATCTATTTGATAAAAATGCCCCCAGCGTCTCTGAAATTATGAGTGAATGCTGAGTGCTGGAGGAGCGAGTGTAAATTTTAGCCTGTAAATCATGTCGAAAGAGGCCAGTTCCTCAGAGACGAGGCCTCACTAACATCTCCATCACTGTTTGAACCACATAAGCAGCTCTGGAAATAACTTTGCAAACAAGAAAAAGAAACATGCAGCAATCATGAAGTTATTTGTAATGTAATTGTGAAATAATGCTTTACATTTAATCTAATTATACAATCAACACTGTATAAGAAGCAGAGGTTGCGAGAAACCAATGATGATTAAAATTATTAACTGAAAACTAATTAGAACACAATGTATAACAACTATAAGTTGTGCTGATATATCTATTAATGTAAATGTTGTACTATGATTATTATTGTTAACAAGCTTAACCCTAAAAAACAATACCTAAAACAAAACAAAATAGAAAAAAAAACTTAAAATACATTCAGCAACTAGCTGAAATAAACATTTTATTTTCTTAAACTGAGTAGTAAACTAAGTAAATAAAACTAAATTCTAACACTTATATATATATATATATATATATATATAAACTAAAACCAATAAAAATGACAAACACGCACAAAAAAAAGTTTAAAATTAAAATGAAAACAATATATAAAAACATTATCATACATAATTTTATTTCAATTAAAAAAGTTTTATTTCAACTTCTCATTTTTATGTAAAAAAAAAACAAAAATAAATATTTCTAAATCTAAAACTTTAAAAATTTCCCATCTCCACTTATTTTACCTTTATGTACTAAAATAGCTACACTTGTTAAAACTAAAAATAACAATATAAAAAATGTATATATATATATATATATATATATATGTATATGTATGTATATATATATATATATATATATATATATATATATATATAAATAATTGGAAAACTTCCAATTACTAAAACTTCAGCTTTCATAAAGTGAATGATACTTACAATTATTAAAAACTGTACTGACATATTAACAATAAATAAATAACATAATTGGATTTCATTAAAAAAAGGTGTAATTTTTACAGTACATTTTCAACATTTTCTAATTTCTCATTTTTAACTAACTAAACCTAAATAAACTAAAAACTAAAACTCTATACAAATTAATTATAAAGACATATTAAAATACCCCCCCCCCCCCCCCACACACACACAAAAGACAAAACCACACAAAATTACCTAAAATTTAAATAAAAACAAAAAATATAAAAATAAAATTGAATGCAACATCTATCTATACATACATACATACATACATACATATATATATATATATATATATATATACACATCTCTCAGTGATGATAAAATAAGGTGTTTTATTATTTACTTTAACTACACTTCTCTTTCAAATGTATTTGTATGTTTATGTAGCATTTTGTTTAATTAATATAGTTTTTTGAGTCCATTGTGTTACTAGAATAATGACAGCAGACTAAAACAAAATACATTAATGTCGCCCTCACGTGGTAATAGATGTCAATGGCAACAAAGAACACGACTGCCCTCTCCTGGTCGCTTTAGAACGGTTCAAGGTTCATCACAGTACATACTCTGCAACAACTCTTTTTATATTAGAAAACAATTATGTGTAGTATGTTATAGTAAAATGTTAAAAACGTGTCCAAATGTAGTGCTTGAACAAATTAGGATAAATTGTCATACCGAGTTGGATCTCGTCACGTCCGCAGACGGGAAACAGTCAACTCTTTGTGAGCACAGATAGCTTTGGCTTCATTCATTCAGCTGTCAATCAGACAGCGAACACCAGGCACCAACACTGGAGACAGGATGTGATGGACATTCATCTTGTGTCAACAGGAAGTAGGGACAGAGGCTTCTGTGAAAACAAAGAGCCCCTTTAGTCTCTCCAGCCATCGCGAGTCAAGAAAGAGCCCACTTCAAATCAGCCGCCGGACAATAGATTCACTCAGCCCTGCTGTATTAGTTTAAAGATAAAGAACTGATTAAAAAAAAAAAAAAAAAAAAAGCAGAGCGCGATAAAAGTGAAGAAATTCGTCAGATACGGAACTTTCTGACATGAAACGTAAAACACGAGTTTCAGTTACTAAAAGTTAATAAAATATGCACAACTCGACGATGTTAAAGCTGAAAGTATGCTAATCCATTTGTGTATTTGTGTGTGTGTGTGTGTGTGTGTGTGTGTGTGTGTGTGTGTGTGTTTTGAGTGGTTTCTATGACAGTACTAGATATTCTGTGTGGTTATGTACTAAAATAAATACAATTATTAATACTGAAAATAACAATTATAAGAAACTCATTCAAGTCTTTAAAATCATTCAAGTTTGAAATTAAAATTATTAAAAACTATGTTTACACATAAAAAAAAAAAAATAATAAAATAACAAAACATACAAATTTACTGTAACTTCAACTAGTATGAAATAAAATAAAATATATTAAACATGTTTACTTATTTTACTTTGGCTAGTTGCCAGATATATTTCTTATTTTCAATTAGTTTAACTTCATGTATTTAAATTAGTAAATCTAAAACTGAAATTTAAAAGTAACATAAACATTTAAAAAATGCCAAATAATAATAAAACGTTAATTATTTGACATAAAATGTCTATAAAGATTAAACAGAATTATTTTAGCTAGTTGGCAAGGAAACTTTTTTCACTTAGTTTAACTTAAAGTACCTAAAACTTAAAAGACTATGAAATAAAATTGGACAATTATATAAATATATTATAAACATTTTAAACTGATATAAAAAATTAGAATTTTATAGATTCTAATATATATATATATATATATATATATATATATATACACACACACACACACACACACACACATTTTAAATTATACATTTTATTGAAACAATTATTTATTTTTTAACTTTATCTTTTCCCACTTAATTTACTTGCTAAAATAACTAGCTATAACTTTGTACAAATTGTACAATTATATAAATATATTATAAAATTATACATTTATATAAAAAGGTCATTTTATAAATTATAATATTTATATAAAATTATAAAAAAAAAATATATATAGAATTAAATAAAAGATACATTTCTCTTTTTCATTTATTTATGTACTAAAATGTCTAAATCTAAAGCTGAAATTAAAAGTAATAGAAACTTTAAAAAAGGCTAAACAAAACAAAACAAAACAAAAAAACGAAAACTTTAAATATGGTAAAATAGGTTAAATTAAAACTTATTTTATTTCAGCTAGTTCCCAAGGAAGCATTTTCATTTAGTAGTTATTTCACATAATTTGAAGCACTAAAATAATTAAAACTTCAACTGAAAGTAAAAAAAAAAATAAAAAAATAAAAAAAATTAAATAACCTGAAAAACTAGAATGATATATCTATAATACTAAAAATAGCACTGATAGCAAGCATCACTAATTAAATTTTGGAAATACACAGTATACACAGTAAAAACAAATCCACTGTGTCAACATGGTGATTCATACTAACTTTAGGACAATTTCCCTGAACATTCTGAGCTATTCTGAGGTGTAAAGTCTCATAGCAGTGGATGTTGGCCGTGTGTCTCGTGGCTGTCAACCCCCCCGTGGAATGTTTCCTAACGCGCATTCAGCCAACTTTAGCTCAGTGCGGAAATCAGGACAAATAGGCTGTTCATGGCATCCAGAGGCAGAATGTTGATTTTGGGGCGTGTGTTAGCGAAGCCGTTCGACTGGGCTAGTTTCTGTGTAGTCTGTATTACTGGGTGTGTCTGCTGGAAAACTGCTGACTACTGAATGCAATTAACATGAACATCTGGAAAAATCAGCAGAGGTTCTGTGTAGTTCTACTTCCATGTAACCGTCTCGGAACAACCACATCATTGCCAGTGAAACTGTACAGGACCGGAGTGACCCTAATTCACTTATGCAGTTAAAATGAGAAAATTCTCAAATTAATTTTAAAAATGATAATAACAATTAATAAGAAGTTGAAGTTGTGGTATCTCATACAAGTGCAGCTCAAAAAATTAGAATATCGTGAAAAAGTAAAAAAAAATTATTGTGACTTATTTCAAAAACTGAAACTTTAATATATTCTAGATTTATTGTTTATTGCATGTAGAGTAAAATATTTCAAAAGTTTTTTTGGTTTAATTTTGATGATTAGAGCTTACAGCTCATAAAAGTCAAAAATCCAGTATCTCAAAATATTAGAATAATTCCTAAGATCAATCAAAAAAACAGATTTGCAGAACAGAAAAGTTTAAGTATGTTCATTTCTGCACTCAATACTTGGTCGGCAGCACATATTACAGTAAATGACTTGCTCTTAGCACAAATTGCAGCATCAGTGAAGTGTGGCATGGAAGTGATCAGCCTATGACACTGCTGAGGCACTGTTGAGCCTTCAGATCATCTGTATATTGTTGGATCGACTGTTTCTCATCTTTCTCTTGAAAATATCCCATAGATTCTCAATGGGGTTCAGGTCAGGCATGTTGGCTGGCCAATAAAGCTCAGTAATATCATGGTCAGCAAACCACTTTCAAGTGGTTGTTGCACTGTGGGCAGGTGCTAAAGTCCTGCTGGAAAAGGAAATCAGCATCTCCATAAAGCTTGTCAGCAGATGGAAGCATAAAGTGCTCCAAAATGGCTACACTGACTTTGCACTTGATAAAACACAATTGGACCAACACCAGCAGACATCACGCACCCCAAATCATTACTGACTTCAGAAACTTCAAGCAGCTTGGATTCTGTGCCTCTCCAGTCTTCCTCCAGACTCTGGAACCATGATTTCAAAATTTACTTTTATCTGAAAAGAGGACTTTAGACAGTTATTTTTCTCCTTAGTCCAGGTAAGATGCTTCTGACGTTGTTTCTGTTTCAGAAGTGGCTTGGTAGTGCTTTTCCTGAAGACATCTGAGTGTGGTGACTCTTGATGCGCTGACTCCGGCTTCATTCAAACAAGCTTGCGGTCATCCCTGTTGCTTGTGCACCTTTGCCTACCCAATTTCTTCCTTCCAGTCAACTTTGCATTTAATATGCTTTGATACATCACTCTGTAAACAGCATTGCATGAATATCAGTAATGATATTCTGTGGCTTTCTCTCGTTGTGGAGGGTGTCAGTGATTGTCTCCTGGACCATTGCCAAGTCAGCAGTCTTCCCCATTATTGTGGTTTCAAAGAACGAGAGATACCCAGAATTTATACTGTAGGGATGGTCATTTAATGAAACTCAGCTATTCTAATATTTTGAGATTCATGACTTTCATTAACCATCAAAATTAAAATAAATAAATAAAATGTTTGAAATGTTTTATTATAAGAAATAATGCTTTACATGTAATGATTCTAGAATATATGAACGTCTCATTTTTTAAAATAAGTTACAATAAAAAAAAAAAGAACTTTTCATGATATTCATATTTTTGAGATGCATATAAACTCAATAATCCTGCAACTAAACAGTTACAAAACCAGCAGAGATCTCTACAACCAGACCGTTTGTCTGCTCTCTCTCTATGGAATCCCCTTTCATTATTTTATTTACAAATATATATATATATATATATATATATATATATTTATTTATTTATTTATTTATTTATTTTTTTTTTTATTAATTAGACATGTCATATTGGTCGGATGTTAAATTGACAGCAAAGATACATAAGATTTCTATTTCAAATAAATGCTGTTCATTTGAACTTTATATTTACCAAAGAACCCTGAAAAACAACGTATAAAGTTTCCTCAAAAGTATGAAGCAGCACAACAATTTTTAGTACTGATAATAATTAGAAATGTTTATTGAGCAGCAAATCACCATATTAGAATGATTTCTGAAGAAGTTCCGATCTGAATCAAAAGATTCAAGAAGTCGCTCTGAAGTTCCAGTCTAAATCAAATGATTTGCCATACATGCTCCAAAGTCCGATCTGAATCAAATGATTCACGAACCCGCATCAAAGTCCCGACCTGAATCAAATGATTCACGCTCCTAAATTCTGATCAGAATGAAAAGATTCCCGAACCCCCTCTGAACTTCCAATCTAAATCCAATGATTTGTGATAATCTCTCTGATTTCCCGATCTGAATCAAATGACTCATGATCCACGCTCCAAAGTTCCAATCTGAATCAAAAGATTCAAGAAGCAGCTCTAAAGTTCCAGTCTAAATCAAATGATTTGCGATACATGCTCCAAAGTCTGATCTGAATCAAATGATTCATGAACCTGCATCAAAGTCCCGACCTGAATCAAAATGATTTACAATCCAAAGTTCGGATCTAAAAATCAAAAGATTCCCGAACCCGCTCTGAAGTTCCAATCTAAATCCAATGATTTGTGATAAACGCTCCAAAGTCCGATCTGAATCAAATGATTCACGAATGCACATCAAAGTCCCAGCCTGAATCAAATGATTCACGCTCCAAAGTTCGGATCTGAATCAAAAGAAATCCCCAAACCCGCTCTGAAGTTCCAATCTAAATGAAATGATTCACGAGAATCCCTCTGACTTCCAGATCTGAATAAAATGATTCATGTTTTGGATCTAAAGTCCCGATCTGAATTCAATTATTTGTCTAAATCAAATGATTCGCGATTCAAGCTCTAAAGTTCAATCTGATTTAAAAGATTTAGGAACCCACTCCGAAGTTCTAATCTAAATCCAATGATTCGTCAGGTTCCGATCTAAATCAAATGATTTGTGCTTCGAAATAGTGAATCATTTTGCGATGCAATGGTTTGATACAGAGTGTTGAAAAGCTCCGTTTCATCAGTCACTATACGTGCTTTGTAAAACCATCACGAGCGATGTTGAAATTCGATAATGAATGGCTCTTTTGATCAGGTGTTTGCTAGTGAATCACTTGATCTGAATTATCGTGAAGTCATGAGTTTTAATCAATCAGAGCGGTTGGCATTATGATCGAGTTTGTAGCTTAATTCACTATAATTGGAACAGTTTGACCACTGCAGTTCAGTTGGTGACAGTTCATTAAGAAACAATTTGAAACCATCCAGTCATCTCATACCACTGAAGTGTTACATTTATCAGTATATATTGTAATAAATATTTGAGAAATTATTGTATGTGATTATATTAGTCCATATAGAGTGATAGTCAATGTAAAAAAAAAAAAAGCAAATGAGAAAAGCATAACTGACTTCAGAAATTCTAAATTTCCTGTTTTTTTTTTGTTTTGTTTTTTTATTTTGTGTTCCACACAGAAGATTTAACGACATGAGGCTGAGTAAATGATGAGAGAACTGAAGGCCTCTTTCAGTAAACACACACACACACACACACACACACACACACACACACACAACACATCTGACGACTTCAAAGCAAATCCAACAGGAGTTCACCAACTCTCTGTGTCCACAAAAAAGCGGAAAGACAGAACACATTTCACATTCCTCTATTCCTGAACTTCACATGTGCTGTTTTTGGGATGCACGCATGAGAGCCGCTGCTGTTTACAATCAGCACAAACAAAGACACCTTTCTGCAGCGTACGTACCCCACAGAAAGAAACACATTCCGTTGCGTTAAGTGTTTTTTTTCTGTTTCTCAGAGGCACGATGTGCAGGTTTGCTCTTAGAAAGCCGGTACTGTATGTTGGCTACAAGGTCCGATTCATTTTAGAAAACCGAGCTGCAAGGAATTTTGCAGCACAGCTCCCTGAGGTCAGCGGTTGACTTTCTTCCTCACTTGCTGAAATTATTGGGGTAGAGCATAAGGACTTTAAGAAATTGTCAGAAATCTTAGGCCCTGGGGTTCAGATGAGCTTATCGTTTTGTAAATACCTGTTATGTTATTGGCAGGAATGTGTAAAGAACCAATTCTGGAAGAAACGCTGAGGTAAATCATCACGTATGCCATCTAATGTCCTATAAAGGCCCAATTTGCTGCCTTTTTTTGGCTAGTGAGTGACAGAAGACAATTCTTTTGGAAAGTTAGATGACTTGTATCAAAATTTTTCAATAGGACAGATGTGTGACTAATCTGGGTTAAATGTCGTGACTCTAAGGCACAATGCTCATATAGGAAGTGGCTTTGGGTCAGAGAGAATGAAACACTGTTCTGTGCATTTATTGTTGCTTTGCTGCTGTCTCGTGTCTGTTGTTGCTTGTCCCATGTCTGCATCAGCACACTTTGTCTTCTTACACTATAGGATAGCAAACAAACAAAAAAAAAAAAACAAGGAAACACTTCTTCAGATGTAAGCAGTGTTTGTGTTACAGACATGTTACTTGCTGCTTCTTTCTAGCTAGCGATGCATTAGTGCTTTTAAGTGAAAACTGTTTCTCAAGGGTGTAGAATTTAGTAAAGACACTAGAGACATGTCCCTACCAATATCCAGCAACTACTAAGCAATAACAATTAAATATATGTGTATGTAACCATTGTTGTAATTTCGGCCACATCTGAAATAGGTCATACCATTGATATTACCTGAAAAGTTAAAGTAAATACACCAGAAAACCACACACTTTCAAGGACGCACATTTAATACATGGGTAGAGTAAGAACATATAAGGTAGCCTACGTATTTAAATAGGAACCAAAGCTTTCATTCACTAAAAAGAAACAAAGGTGTTATAAAAGTAGACTTATATGTGTCTATTTCAATAGCTATGTGAGATAAAAAAAAAGATCAAAACACAAACCTGCTTTGATGTTTGCCTGAGAAAGCCTAGGATTAAAGTTTGAAGTGGTTGTAACAGCTTAACTTTGGGAACTTTTTGAAGTTTAAAGTGGTTTTGAAAGAGCAAAAATTCAAGTTTTATGTCTCTCAGACTGCATTTGCTAGTTTAAGAAGCTGTCAGACATATTTGTAGACTCAGCTTGAGATGATTTCATCATTTCATAAGTATCTCAGTTATGTTAATAAGAACCACTGAGGTAAATTATCACATATGGCACATAATCTCATACAGTCTAGTCTACGTAGCAGCTTTTTTTGGCCAAGAATTACTGATTGACACAAGACAAACCCTGTGGGAAGTTACACAATTTTGTATCAAATTTCATTGCATTTCTGGTCATTTTGTCTTGGTTCACTTAAAATACAGTAAAGGGTAAAAGTTTACATACACCTTGCAGAATCTGGAAAATGTTAAATATTTTATAAAAATAAGAAGGATCATACAAAATGCATGTTATTTTTTTATTGAGTACTGACCTGAATAATATTTCACATAAAGACATTTACATATAGTCCAATTTATAAAAAAAAAAAAAAAAAATGACCGTGTTCAAAAGTTACATACGCTTGATTCTTAATACTGTGTTGTTACCTGAATGATCCACAGCTGTGTTGTTGTTGTTGTTTTTTTTTTTTTTGTGATAGTTATTCTGCTCACTTTTCTTTAGAAAAATCCTTCAGGTCCCACAAAATCTTTGCTTTTTCAGCATTTTTGTTTATTTGAACCCTTACCAACAATGACTGTATGATTTTAAGATCCATCTTTTCACACTGAGGACAACTGAGAGACTCGTATACAACTATTTACAAAAGGTTCAAATGCTCACTGATGCTCCAGAGGGAAACACAATGCATTAAGACCTGGGGGTGAAAACTTTTGAACAGAATATCATAGTGTTTTTCATTTAGTACTTCCCTTTAGAAGCTACAGAAAATACTTACACGTTTCCCAGAAGACAAAATAAGTTAAATTTACTCTGATCTTCAAATTTAAAAAGTTTCCTTCTGAAGCATCAGTGAGTGTTTGAACCTCCTGTAATAGTTGCATAGTTTTTTGTTGTTGTTGTTGTTGTTCTTTGTTGCATATTAATTTGTCCTCAGTATGAAAAGATGGATCTCAAAATCATAAAGTAATTGTTGGAAAAAGTTCAAATACACAAAAATGCTGAAAAATGCCAGTTTAAAAAAAGTGTATTTAAACTTTTGAACGGGGCCATTTTTTTTGTAAATTCAACTATTATTTTCTCTTGTAGACTATATGTAAATGTCTTTCATGTGAAATATCTTATTCAGGTCAGTAATAAATAAAAAATAGCATGCATTTTGTATGATTCCTCTTATTTTGGTAAAATAATTAACATTTTGCAGTTTCTGCAAGGTGTATGCAAATATTTGACTTTAACTATATTGGAAGGACTATGATGTTCTTTAAATACCTTTTTTTGTGTTTCACAGAAGGACAGAAAGTCATACAAGTTTTAAATGACATGTGGGTGAGTAAATGATGACAGAATTTTATTTTTGACTGATCTATCCATTTACATTATTAGGTTCTCTGAAATACCAACAAAAATTATATAGGCAGGCAGACCTGAAAAGTATGCAAAGTGTTTACTTAAATCCAACACAACTACCTCATTGCCAATGTGAGGTAAATTAGTTCAAAACTATGCAAATATTAAACAAGAAACAACTAGATCTGAACATTTTCTGACTTGTTTGCTCACGTGAATGCCAAATTATTCTACTGCTATGCAATTAATAGGTTGTTTTGGATTTTTGTTGCCAATAACTCAAGTTCTGTGTTTGTATTTTCTATCAAGCTCGGCTATTACAAAGTTACCATAATCTAAACTGCCTAAAACAGCCAATACATATAACATTCCTCTTCACAATTTCCTAGAATTTCTTTGGATATGACATACAGTGGATGGAGGTATAATGTAATTGGTTGTACGCCAGAGTCAATAAACCCCACAAAGAAGTGGTCAGTTCATCTCCCTTTGGAATAAACTTTTACAGGCTCAGCGTTTGCATTCTCTTGTGTTTATGGCCTTCCTCTTAGGCCTGTGCCAACTTTTGGCTATGGGCACAGAAGAAATGCTTTAAAATGAACATGACACACCTTGAGCTGTAAAACAGCAATTTACAAAATAATGTCTTTGGTACACAGAAGTGATGCAAGTACTGAAACATCTATGGAACGGCATATTTTATTTTGTGGTCAGAGAATTAGCTGTCTTGATGACATAAGACCAGTGTTTCGGATCTAGTCTCAGAGAGCCAGATTTTTGGCTTGAAATCTAGTCCACAGTGCATTCTGGCCAAAAACTACTCACTTCCAGTTTACATTTTCATGATCCTAAATATACACTTCCCTTATGCGTCTATACACATTTTCTTATACATTTTAATAAAATATGTAAACAATGTATGATTTACATGCCATTCAAGAGCAGGAAAGTCTGAAAACACCTTGAAAAAAAAAACAAACAAAAAAAACAGCAATACGTGGAAGATGCAAATAGACTATTTTTGTCGAAAAGTAATACATACTGATTATTTCAAACACAGGTGTAAAGCTGAGACTGTGTTGGAACAATTAAACTCATTTTTGATCACTGTTTACACTGGGCATCCTGCTATGTTATGAATTATGAATGAAAAATCTGTCTTATATGTTCCGAGTGGGATTATTCTGCATTAACCCTTGAGTGATGATTATGTTTAGTTTTGTAGTTACCTCTCTGAAAGAACGATTTGTCATGTGGAAACCAGCTGGGTGAAAGTTTCCTTCTAAAGCTAAAAATGCCTCAAGGTGGAAAAGCGAATGTCCTAATGCTGCCAGAACTCTCCAAAAGACTGTTGAACGAAATCACCCAAAATAGATTTGCAACCTTATCATTATGCAATGTAGGTATTCATGAGTGCTTTCTCCAAGTGAAGCAATGGCATATTGCAAATTATGTTTTAGGAGTTTTACCAAATTAGGCTGGAATTAAAGCTGCATGTTTTCCTTATTCTATCCAAAAAAGCTCAATGCTTATGTCAACCATTTTTCATTTTGACCATATCTGGTAATTTGCAGAGCGGATATTTATGTGATTTTAGATTATTAAAACCCCCTGAAACCATCCAGACATAATGAGCAAATTGTCTTTAGAGAACGACAGAAAAATGACAGAAAATACAGTTTAAGTCAAAAGTTTACACACGCTTACAGGACCTGCAAAATGTTAATTATTTTACCAAAACAAGAGAGATCATACAAAATGCATGTTTATTTATTTATTCTAAAAATGACCCCGTTCAAAAGTTTACATAAGCTTGATTATCATTACTGTGTTGTTCATATGCAACTATTACTATATCAAAAACAGAAGGTTCAAATGCTCACTGATGCTTCAGAAGGAAACATGATGCATTAAAAGCCGATACTTTATTTTGCCTAAATATGGTATTTAGGCAAAATAAGAAAAAATTACACATCTTCATTCTGTTCAAAAGTTTACACTCCTGGCTCTTTACGTGTCGTTTTTCATTCTGAAGCATCAGTGAGTGTTTAAACCTTCTGTTACAGTTGCATATGAGTCCCTCAGTTGTCCTCAGTATGAAAAGATGTATCTCAAATTCATACAGCCATTGTTGGAAAGGGTTACATTTAAAAAATAATAATAATAATAAAAAAAAATGCTAAAAAAACAAAGAATTTGTGGAACCTGAAGGATTAACTGTTCAGGACAAACAAGGGACTCACAAACAACTATCACTAAACAAAAAACACACAGCTGTGGATCATTCAGGTAATAACACAGTGTTATTAATCAAGCTTTTGAACAGGGTCATTTTTAGAATAAATAAATAAACATGCATTTTGTATGATCCCTCTTATTTTGGTAAAATAATTAACATTTTGCAGACCCTGCAAGGTGTATGTAAACTTTTGAAAAAACAAAAAACAAAAAAACATCTGTGATTCATTCAGGTAACAACACAGTATTAAGAATCAAGTGTATGTAAATTTTTTAAATAGGGTAATTTTTACATTTTAAATAAAAAAAAAAAAAAATCTTATAAATCTATTTTCTTTTGTGGACTATAATGTAAAACATAAATGATGTGAAATGTCTTGTTTAGGTTAGTAGTACTAAATAAAAAATAACATGCATTTTGTATGATCCCTCTTATTTTGGTAAAATAATTAACATTTTGAAGATTCTGCAAGGTGTAAGCTTTTGACTTCAGGTCTTCAACTGTAAGTCATAGTTTACAAAGCAATGAAAATTCTGTCATCATTTACTCACTTTAAGTTAAATTCAGTTTTATCATCGTGCTGAAAAATTAACCAACCTGAATCCACCATTTATAATCAATCATGACATATACACGAAAACAACTTTTTGCGCCACGACTTGTTACGTGTTACTGTAACTTTATAACATTCTTGATGACGCACAGCCTCTCAGCACCTCTCTGTCAGTGTGTGTGTGTGTGTGTGTGTGTGTGTCCGCGCGCGCACGTGTGTTTTCCCGCGGGGTCTGCCTAGTTCTGTGACGTGTGAGAAAATCTGCGAGCAGTTCTGATGCTGGAGCCCACCAGAGATCATTCAGCAGGACGCAGAGCTCTGCTTCACAAGGTAAGAGCCTGTCATTATACATCTCTTCATTTAGACCGAGCTTTCAGTTAATTTTCACGTTTGTTAGTATTCATAATACAATAATAGGCTGTTTAAGAAAGACGCGTCAGTTTAGCGATACGAAAAAAAAAACACCTGTGGAGCAACAGATGTTATTAGTGACCGTCTGCATATTCTTTACATTCATAAACAGATTATGCGTTTAGCATATTTGCATTTGGAAACACACCTTAACTTTTACGTTAAAAGTTAGTAAAATATGTTAGAAATGTTGATGGTGTGACGCTCAGAAAACATTAAAATTAGATTTATATAAAGTGACGACTTTTGATTTGTTTTTATGTCTTAAATTAAAAACGTTTAGATGGTGAAACTGCAGTGCTTTGGAATACACTTTTAGTATTATTTCTTAAAAAACAGATTCAAATTCAATAAAGTAAGTTAGTTTCAAATATTAAAATATAACTTAAAAGTGTGTCAGTGTGGTATAACCGACAAGCACTAAGTAATTTTGTTGTAAAATAATTTTAAAAGCAGGCCACGCAAACTTGTTTTTCAGTATTATGATTTGGCAATCTTTTGAGGTTTAATAAGAACTGTAATTGCATTCATGATGGCCACATCTCGGTCTCAATCTCTCCCTCAAATCAATGTGTTTTATCTTCATGGCTGTTTAGTGGTTTACCAGCAGTTGAGTCAATTCGTGAATACTCCCATTAACATTAACACAAACAACTTCCCCTTGTTATTTCTCAATGAATTATGAGACAGCCTGGCTCCAAAGAGACCAACAAGTGTAGCCCACATTCTGCAGAGTGAAAAGCCTGCTTGTTGAGTCCATGCAATGACAGAATGTTCTTACAAGGCAAAATAGGCGCATACAGAGGGTCCACTTCAATGCAGGCAAAAGTGCTGAGGAGTAACAGCTGGTTAAACAAATATTGGGGGCCAAGAGTGTGTAAAAGTATAAATTAATAATGCATGGCTTTATTTGACACATGAATGAAGCGCTCAGTTTGCCATCTATCGGTTTGGAGCAAGACGTTACACCATAAAACCTGAGCTTCAGTGAGCCACTTTGGTGAAACTTGACCAACTTTCTTACCCACATTGAAAACAGACAAACCTGGGCCGAAAAAAACACACTTTAATATATTCATGTCAGGTATGACATGCTAAAAGTTTACAAATGTGTGTGCAACTGCATGGTTTCTTTACTGTTAAGTTGCTAACACCATTGTTTCAGCAGACACTGGGGTTATTTATGTAAAGCTGGTTAACGTAATGCATGTTGCCTTGTTTGCTATTTAGCGTTGGTTAATCAGATCTGTCTGGCAGCTGTTTGGCTGCTGATCTCAAGGTCGCGTCGCCAGCATTCTCAAAGATGCACC
The DNA here is from genome assembly GCA_033026305.1 of Cirrhinus molitorella. Lineage (NCBI taxonomy): Eukaryota > Metazoa > Chordata > Actinopteri > Cypriniformes > Cyprinidae > Cirrhinus > Cirrhinus molitorella. Next base: position 9,798,224 of record CM065139.1, read on the forward strand.
TAGTGGTCTGTGATGACCATGGCTGAACTCTGACCTTTTCCTCACATGGTTGGCAGAACACATTAAACCAGCCGATTTTCCAAGTGACCTTTTATCCTTATTCTCCACAGCGCTGTGATGTAGAGGAGGGTCGCCTGGGGCAATGCAATTCATTTCACCCCTGGTCTCCTCCAGGTTAATACGTTACATCGCTCACAGAGTCTGTTTTATCTCATTAAACGTTGTTCATTTCATGCTTAGACCGGTGCTGTTAATTAGATTTGAGTAAAACTATTGCTGTGAACGCTCTTTGATGGTTGCACTTTAGGTTTGATAAGAAACATCTTGTTTTGAAGAACCATATTTCATTGTATCTTGATCTTAAATTGCTGTATGGGTTTTTGGATGTTATAAAAGCTTTGATGACACTTAAAAAGGTTCTCCTATGGCATCAAGCCATATTAAACTATAGTTTTAAGTGGGACCTTCATTTTTAGTCAAGGGTGTGTTGTCTTTCAAAAGGTCAGATGTCAATAGGCACTCTAAAAAACATGCCTTTAGAGATTGCATTGCATACTAAAAAACCGAGATTGAAAAATGCTATTTGGGCCGAGACAATTACAGGCTGACACTTCAGTTTTAATGGATGTTTCAATATTAGTCTATTGTGAAGTAACTAGACAGTATTTTCACCATTGGTTTCAGAATTTTTCATGTATGGAGACACTAAGATGTGGATGAGTATATAGCTAGTGGAGGAAGTGTGGATAGGTTGAAGATGCGGTTGGGAAACGGTTGTAGTTTATGCATCCGCACTGAGGACTCTTTGTGTGCGCTAAGGTGGTGCGAGGGTGACGTCAAAACATACAGAACGCTAATGAGATGCCGGACGGGTGGACAGTCATACTCCCACCCCATGTACCGCTAGATTCTCTCAAACCAACAGTTTATTTGTAGTACAGAATATTTAGATTCTACATAAAATACCCATTTTTTGCATTCAGTAACCAGCTGTCAAGACTTCTACCTGCTGCCTGATCAATCAGTCCATCTGCTGTCCATCAGCCACTCCTTACAGGTCCACGGCTGTTAACACACCCAGGTAGTGCCACTAAGTCAAAGGCTCTTTATGCAGTGAGCACAGAGCCCTTCCTCATGCTGGAGTCTATGAATAGGAGGTGCATTGTCTTAAACGAACATGGAACATACTTAGAGAACAGTATGGAGCATGTTTGAGCCGAATGAAAAGGTTATATTTACACAACTGCCGTTTTCCCCTATTAAATTAATGATGCGTGAACGAAACTAATGCGACGTTAAAGATGCAGTACGTTTTTCCATTTAAAATACTGTATTTAATACAGCTGCAGGCAGCAAGTGCTCAAGTAAATCCAAGCTAAACACACCTGTGAATATTAGGGATGCAACAATATAGTTAGTCCACGGTTCAATACATATCTCAGTTTTTAATGACGGTTTTCAGTTTGGTTCGGTTCTGAAAGCTAGCCACAATACTGTTGTTAATTTGCAACAAATTATCAACAAAATACTCCTGTAAACCTCTGTACACTGGAAAAAGTTTGGATTGTTATGTCTGCTTAATATCGCTTTTGAGAGAGCTTTTTTTACGCAAAATAGGATGGGTTTCATTCATACTGGATGCTAGAGGGCGCACTCGTGCAGAAAATCCACATATGCTTCAAAAAAGTAGCACTGATGAAGCTCAGTTTCAGCCAGGAAATCCCTAATATGGATAAAGGCAAAGCTATCGCTGTAACTGACTGAAAACTAGATATAACGTTAAACATTTAGAATGATGAAAAGTAAGGACAATAAACACTTGTCTGCAATAATATATGGTTTATCTGTGTTCTTCAAGCCATCTTGTGTATTTCATAATGATATATTTGTAAGACATTGCTAATCGACATGCATAGAGTATAGAATATATTTTCTGCCTCATTCTGTGATACCAAGCCACATATAAAACAAGGAAATTATTTAAATGCAAAACTGAAAAACTGCAATTCACAATTGAACCATGGATGTCGTACCAAACGGTTCGATATTATATTGAGAATTGTGACATCCCTAGTAAATAGGATATTTCTAAAATGGAATAAGTGACAGGAAAAACATTTATTTTCAATAAAGAGACCACTGTTGCATCAGCAAAAAAAAATGCTTAGTGCATCTTTAAAGATGACCAGACAATTAGTATGTTTATCTGACAACGTACAGAAGTGAATGTGATAAACTGGATAACGTCTTACATTGTGTACAAATTGTTCAGTTTTCTTTTTTTATAAAAAAAATTCTCAGTCATTTGCCACACATGACAAAATAATAGGAACTCAGAAAGACTCTTTGTATTATTCAGAACAGAGCATCTCCTTATTGTTCATGATGAATGGCTGAACTGTTTTCTGACCTTTGCATATTTTTTCCTCAAATAGAGTAAAACATTAGAATATGTTTTAATAGAGACAGAGAAACCATATTTAACCTCTATAACCCAGAACAAAATACATAAACATATAATATATTCTCACTTAGCATCATAGCATTAAAATTTGGTGAATAAACAATGAACATGAGAAGTAACGCAAGTTACGTAATAATATTACTTTATCCAAGTAACTAGTAAAGTAACGCATTGCTTTTTAATTGACAAGAAAATACTCAAGTTACTTTTTCAAATTAGTAACGGCAGTTACTTTTTTCACCCCATTTATTGATTAAAAGCTTCTGTCCCCAAGTTAAGGGAAATCGTGAGTAAGATGTTACTTTAGTTCTAGAATAAATGTGAACATGTAAAAAACACAAAAAACTGATTCAGTATTCCTCAAAATGAATAAAAACAGTGAAATTCAACTCAGAATATGACGCAAACCTGCAGTAATTAAATATGTGAAATAATACAAATTTCCTTTATGTATCTAATTCCATTTTATTAACCAGTGTCTTTGCTGCCAAACTTTGATGATCCAATTCATCTATACTAATAAGCAAAAATTACTCAAGATAATCTAACATTTTTTTTTTTTTATTAAAAAAATCTAACTTTTTTTATTGCTGAAGAGATTAATTTTTTTTTTCTTCTGTGGTTTTCTCTACATACATCAATTTACTTTTCTCTAAGCCTGAGGCTTTTGGTGTAAAAAGGCTTTTACGTTTGGCAAAAATAGAACTTTTATATTAAAAACAAACAAGCAAGCCCTACCCAGATTTAAAAGTAATGTAAAAGTAATGTAATTATTTACTTTTTTAGGGAGTAACTCAATATTGTAATGCTTAACTTTTAAAAGTAACTTTCCCCAACACTGACAATGAATGATTTTTTCTTGTGTTTTCAGGTCCATTATTTGAATCACATAATGCAAAAAAATGTGTAATAATAAAGGTTAAGACAGATATGATACAAATGGCACCTGTAACAAATGGAGTCCATGAAATGAACTCACTTTATTGAGTGCTTGCAGAGAGTGGAGGTCGAACACACGCCTGACCCCAAGAGAAAACACATGGAAAGATTTTAGATGTTGTGACATGGCTCTAAGTTTTTGGGAGGGGTGCTTTGGATGCCGAAGACTGTGTAATAGCCCATTCAATTACCCCGTCAATGGGGCCAGTCTTAGGCAGTGCGCTTATTCTCCAGAAGTGGTCTTTCAGCACTGTTTAGAAATACTCATAGTTAATAATGCCTGGAAAACTAAAAGCAGAAGGCGAAGCAGAAAATTCAATCATTGTCGCCTAAAAACATCAAATCTATACATCATTACATTAGAGTTTTAAATTAAATTTAACATGTTTTAAGTAAGTTATTTAAGAATTTCAAGGTTTGTAATATAGGAACGTAAATGTAAATTACTGCCAGAATTTGTATTTTTAAAAACGTATAAAATCGGAACTCATTGTGGCTTTTAAAGGTCTTTGCACACCGAGTCCAATATTTTTGTATGTATTTTTTCGTATTCGTCAAAATTCGTCATGCACAGAACATCACGGTTGCTTAGAAATGTCAAAATGCTTGCTACGGATGCGAAAAATGCAGAAAATTGAACCTCATCTAAAAAAAAAAAAATTATCACAGACAAAAGTTTCAGAAGCAGTGTGTAATTGTGACAGACACAACATGAGGTCGCATTTATTTTTTTAACATACAAAAATTTCTAACTTAGTGGGCAAGGACCTTAAGACAGATATCTTACTATAATTACATGTATCTTTTATCAACATACTGTAGAATATGGTAGATGGTGATTTAAATTAATTCATCCACAAACATTTCCAATGCTAATGTGGGAATTGAGGTAAAGTTCAGACTGCTTCTTCATGACTAAATTTAAAATTTGTTTAAAACTGTACCTGTGTCAGTGAAAGAAATCGGAAATAAGTCTGATCTCACTGTAAATGAGAGGTTTTAGGATCCCATTCATACACCGTCATCGGTCTAATGTCTAGTGAAGAGAGATGCAGTGGCCTTCAAAGACAGTGAATCGTTTGAAGGGTGGAAGCAGTCCTCTTACTGATCTTATGGAGATTAAGGGTTACTGTGTGCTTTGTAGAATCAAACGTAAGCTTTAAGCATGAGTCATTGAAATCACAGGTTTGCACTGCATATATTTGTGTGGAACTGTTCTTGCGTTCACCTGGAAATCTGCACAGGTCCACTGTGGCCTCAGCAGGTTTACCGCCTTAAGCCGTTCAATTATGTCTGCATTTCCTGACAAGAATAATTAACCCATTTAACAAGCACATTACAGACAAATCCTCATCTAACATGCGCATACATTCGCCTCACGTTGGAATCAGAGCACACTCTCCAATACTGCTATCAGAATCTCTGAAGGACATCTCTGTCCTGTAAGTAAGTAGGTTAGATCTTAATTAAAATGGCCAAATATTGACAGATTAATCAGTCCATCAATTCTAAAAAATGCATTTCTTTTTATCATGACCAACTGCCTGCTAAAGTTTTCTTTCTTTGAAAGAGCACGTTTGTTGAAATCAACTTGACTACCGTGATGCATGATCACTGAAAGTTATGCATTTGTTTGGCGCTTGGTGAATGAACAAGAAAGAAACACAACTGCCATCACATCTAGACATCTACTGCCAGACAAGGAAAGGAATAGCCCTCATAGTAATGCAAAGTGATCGGCAATGACTACTCAAATGAACCACTTAACGGATTACGTTTTGGCACATTAGGGAATGGGGTCAAAGGAAAATTAGGTTCTGGCCAAGACGGATCCATAATCTCCCTGAGCTTCACAGCTGCTCGGGAACCGAGTTGTTGGGAAGCTATGCTGACTTCACTTCCAATGACTATTGCATAGTCAGAGTATGTATATTGCGTGTATTCTCCAGACCTACACTTTTCTTCTACTAACTACTAAAGGGAAGACTGTAAATATTTAGTTCTATTCAAAAACACAAATGCTTTCTCATCTTTGAAATTAGTCGTTTATGAGTCGAACCCAATGCATTAAAAAGCACCATTTACATCAGGGAGGTTAATTTCAGAGCCACTGCTATCAAACATCACTTTAAAATGACACTAATAGACACTTACTAAAAAGCTCAGTTAGCTAAACACTTTACATCATTCAGTAAAAAAAACAAAGGTCTTATAAACGAAAGGTTTGGGGCTTGCAAAAGGGATTTCCAAATGAGGAATGGAAAGTCTGGGACAGCCTGTGCTCAAGTTAAACAAGCATGTTTAATCAGGACCTGTCCCAGACTTCAGATGGTTGACAAGTCATTTATTTTCTCCGCAGATGATAGCATGCTGCACCAAGAGTCTGCAAGTGACCTGGTCAGGCGACTATTATACTTGAGCACCACCGCTCAAAAATTGGCACTGTTAAGCATTGGCAGGTTAATTTGTTGTTCATTGCAAAGAAAGATCAGGATTTAATGTCAAGGTGGTAACAACAACCTGGATTAAATGTCCAAAAAGCATCAGAGTATTAAGTCACTGTTTACACTGGATTCTCTTAAAGCAAATTCAACAGATCTGTAACTGTTTCCTGACAGAAAGTGATTTCAACAACGAGGGACTTTCGGTGCCTCTTCCCAGAAGATAAGTTCTGAAGTTGTGCAAGACTAAGATTCTTGTGATGCTTATGTGAATTAGCTGGTGGTCTGGCACTGTTTCTAAACCATTGCTGATCAACTGCAGTCTATGTGTTTAGGATGTTTACCCACATTTAAAAAACTAAAGGCATTGACTGTTGTCCCTACGCTTGACCTCACTGTACACAATGGATTGTTACAAAGGAATGTGATTGGTAACAGTATTCTCTGTCAACAGCACAGTTAGTCTTGGTAAGAGGTAACGGTTTGTGTTTGGTTAACCATCAGCCTGCAAAACAGAGCTTGTTTGACAGTCGTTACACTAAAAAGGGCCTTAGGGTCATTTGGGCGGGAACGAATTCTTCTAGCCGTAACAATAGTGCCATAAAGTAGCCTCATGGGGCAATTCAGCATAGCAGACCCATGCAGCATCCTCCAATTCCTAAAGATCCTGGATTTTGTCTTTTTCGCAACATTTGGTATCCTTCTCCTGCACTGAACCCCTATGATTTTACATTGTCACAGTTGAGCAAGCTCACTGTACTGTGGTAACTTATCTGTCACAGGAGAGGGCACTGCATCTGCGAGTCCTCACTCTTATCAGCGGTGGCTTCCTGGTATGCGTAATGACTGTTTGCAGGCTGGGTCTGGGGGGGTTGGCTACTCTGCAGAGCAGTTCTGCTGACTGCAGTAGAGAGGAACTACCTCAGTGCGTCAGCACTCTGAAATGAATGAAGAAAAAAACGAATCAATCAGAGTGACTGCAGAGAGAGAGGGAGAGAAGACTCCACACACTTTCTAATCCTGATCTTTTTGCGTAGCTGTCCTTGCATGCGCCGGTGGCCGGGAGCACACGCTCCGTAAGATGGTAAGTCTTTTCTGAGCTCTGAGTCTACAGGGAGACGATCTGTGCTTCTGAAGTGTGCCAGTAAAGTTTTGTGCTAGTTTGTGCCATAGCGAGCATCTCAACTGCACTTTTCTCACACTTCAGTGCCTCTTAAGGTGAAGGGTATAGGAAGTCCCGCAGCACTGGCGTTCGGATTGCACCGGTGTTAATTGGGATTTATGCATGCGTGAAAAGTTTAACGGTCCTAGTCATTTATTTATGTAGCTTGCCCTATTTGTGTGAGTGTCTTTCTGGGAAATGTGGTGAAAAGGACACGGTGTGCGCTGGTGTCTGCGTGACAGTACTGCACTGGGGAGTTACTGCAGATGGAAACATGCAGGGGATCTGGTGCAAGTCACACAAAACCGAACTCTCTCGGAAACACCACAGAAAACGACTTGGGATTGTTTTAGTTAAGCCTATTAAGAATGTCTCTGTAAATGTTTTTGTTAAATGCATATTGTCTGACTGTCCCTTGATTTTGTGTTCTCTCACATAGTGAAGTACCCCCCAACCCCCCCGGTGCTATAAATCAAGATGACCTTCCTTCTTTTCTTCCTCTTGGTCCTCTCCGAGAGCCGCGCTGACAGCTTTGAAGAGGCATACAGTGATCTGGAACACTCCAGGACTATATACATCTCAGGTAAGAGATGGGAAATGGTGTGTTTGTGTGTAAAAGTAAACTAGAAAGAGAGTGGAAGGAGAAAGTGAGATAGAGAGATAGAGAGGGGGTTGTACTACCCATCCCCTAAAAGGTGCTTCCCCCTCTAGCATTTCTTAACAGGGACACTTACCGTAATTATCTCAACGGGTGTCGGCTTAGGTGATTCGAAACCCTCTGGCTCTCGTCACAGGACGCAAAGTGGCTGGAATTACTTACTACAAGTGTTGAATAATTGATAAGGTTGAATATTTACTTGTGATGATATCCAGTTAGTAGCATAACACCAACCGCATCTGCAAAATAACCAAGTTTTTATTTTGTGTGAACAACAATATAGTTTGCATTAGAAAACACCACACTATGTCCTAACAAGGAATGGTGCAGTAACAAGTGATAACAGCTGTCTTCTCTGCAATGCTAAACTGTTTTGACCCAATCATATCAAATGCACAATAAGACTTGGATTCAATTTCTTATTTCTTTTTTAGATCATGCCAAGTAGCTCTCAGTAAAACCATATTGGTTAAAAAAAAGGGACTTCAGATTTGCATTGTATTTCAGATTTAAAAAAAATAATAATCTGAAATACAATGCTTTCTTGCAAATTTTTAAAGATGGAAACATATTGCACCGCACCTGGTTAGGACACTGTGCTAGTACCTGTACTCAATTTTTGATTAAAGTTTTGACAAAGGAAAGTTTAGCTGCAGCGTGTCTTGGGTGACTGGACAACTTGCAGGTTTTTAAATCCACAGATCCAACAGGGTATTGTTGATATCTTGACAATCCCAAGTTATTGGACTTTGAGATGTCTTTATCCTTCAGCCTGGTAGAGTATGAGGAAGAGTATGGGAGAGTTTTATTTAGACAAATTTCAAACATTTAAACATAAACTAAAACATTGGTTTTACCTTGGATGACACATACTCCATCATGGATCCATTGGTTCTCAAATGTGTTATTCACCACTAACAAGTCATTATGAGAACCAGATGACTTGAAAATGGCAAAAACTTTTTTTAAGAACCTGAGAGCAGACCACAGTGTTTCCATGACCTCCACAGTTGTTTCTCTATGATTCTCTAGTAACATTTATTACACTGTTTATTGTATATTAATAGCTATGTTTCCATCACCCTGTTTTTATTCACATTTTAAAGCATTGCATCAGAAACGAATGATGAAAACACCAAGTTTAGAAAATAAATCCCTTAATTCGCAAATTAATTTTCTATGCTTGCTTGAGATGTTTTTTGACTTGTGCGAAAAAGGGTCAATGTAAATAACGGGAGATGGAAACGCATTAGCCAAATAAATTCCTCCTTGCGCATCAAGTCATGTGCGAGGTCTCATGTCTCAGCATCTGAAATGATAGGTCATTGTTAAATGTCAGAGCAAAGCCTGTCAAAGTATTTCTGTAAAGTTGCCTCCCTTACATGACTGTGTTCCCAAACAACAGGCATCCAGCTCTGAGGTGTACATAGTTTATTATATGTGACCCTGGACCACAAAAACATTCTGTACCAGTCTCCAAAAATTTGTAGCAATAGCCAAGAATACACTGTATAGATCAAAATTATCATAATTATTTCTGTCAAAAATAATTAGAATATTAAGTAAAGATATGTTCCGTGAAGATATTTTGTAAATTTCATACCATAAATTTATAAAAAAAAAACTTTTGATTAGTAATATGCATTGCTAAGAACTTTATTTGGACAACTTTAAAGGCGATTTTTTTCAATATTTATATTGTCCTATCCTAACAAACCATTATCAATGGAAAGCTTACTTATTCAGCTTTCAGATTATGTATAAATCTCAATTTCAAAACATGGAAATGGAATCGGATGGAAACGGTGCTTATTGTGCTATTACAAGTTAATGGAAACCCAGCTAATGACAAACTGATCAAGCATTGATATGTAGTGAATGGCATGAGTAAACAACAAAGCTAGCTATGTAAATATGGACCATATTAAAAGCCCTCTTTAACTAGATTTACCTTTCTTTTCTTTGTGACTTCTGTTACCACAATGCATCTGGGAAATCTGCCAGCCTACCCTATATTCTTCAAAAAGATGTAACCTACCAAAATGAGAAAAACTTATCATAGAGTGCAATAGGTACAAAAGTGCAATAATGTAGTTTTTCAAAGATGGATTTATAAAAAACTGGCATACATTTCTCTAGTTATATGCTCACTGAAATGTTTACAGGAGTAGCAACACCTACAGGTGTGGCTTCATTGGAAGAGCGTACACAGTCGCTCTTAAGTTGCTCTCATAACAAGTAGGGGTGTTTCCATTTCTCTGAAATCTCACAAACATGATGAGTTATGTGATTGCATAACCACAACAGCCTGTAGCAATAGACAGGGAAGAAATCAAGCTATCATCTTTGCGAAACGCCTCAAGTTATTGAACACTAACCAATGCAACAGTCCTTGGGACAAAATAAATCAGAGCAAAGGCTATTAGTTTTGTCGCAATCTGCATTATTTTGTCTGCTACTTTGACAGACAATCTGAATATCTCTTTCTCCGTTTTTCAGAAAATGGCCCTAGACTCTCAGTTGACACAGCACAACCCAAAGTAATCTCTCAGCGTGGAGGCAACGCCACACTGCAATGCAAGTTTGACCGGGATCCCACATCTCCGCCAAATCCCAAGCTGAGGATTAAATGGACTAAACTGACTTCAGACTATCTGAAGGAAATCGACGTGTTCGTAGCTATGGGTTTCCACAAAAAGAGCTACGGTCGATTCCACGGCCGCGTACACCTGCAGGCTACCACCCAGAACGATGCCTCGTTAGTTATCACTGACATCACTCTGGAGGATTATGGGAAATACAAGTGTGAAGTCATCGATGGCTTGGAGGATGATACAGCAGTTGTATCCCTTGACCTGCAAGGTAAAGCATAGATTTTTGTTGCTAATATACCTTGCTGGATTTTGCTGGTCTCTCTCTAGCGAAATTTAAACATACACCACCACAACAGACCATCACCAAAACAATAATCTTTACTAAAACCATGTCTTGGACAGTAGCCATTTGGTTATATGAACGTCTTGTGTACATATTCTGCTTCCTTCAAACATGATAACACCAGAACTTTTGAATGCCGTCGTATGCCATTGTGCTGTATTCTTTTTCCGGCATATTACACATAATACACAGTTTATGCATCCTTGGCTGTTCCTCAAGGCAATTAACTATGAGATAGCATTGTGCTGACTCTCTTCACACTTGTGTGCAGTGTAAACGCTATTCAATAGTCTTATAATGCAGAGTAGAACACCTTTTAAATCTAAACCATCAGCAAGATCCTGACATAAAAGCCATCATGGCCAAATAAAGGGACATTTATTTGGTCCTTGCCGTCTGCATTCTTGGCATTATTTCAGGTGGATGCGATAATTCAAAATTTTTATTTACTTTAGACAACGCATTGGAGAAAACATTGATTAATCAATCAGGAATTTGATTATCACCAGAACCACAGAGCATTTTTAAGCATTCCTATATGCAAAAGTGCAATTTTAACAATTTTTTGCTCTTCGGGTTCCTACAGGCATCGTGTTCCCGTATTTTCCTCGACTGGGTCGTTACAATCTCAACTTCGCTGATGCCGAGAAAGCTTGCCGAGACCAGGATGCCATTGTGGCATCTTTCGACCAGCTGTACGACGCATGGAGAGACGGGTTGGATTGGTGCAATGCAGGGTGGCTCAATGACGGATCGGTGCAATACCCTATCACCAAACCCAGAGAGCCATGTGGAGGCAAAAACACCATTCCTGGCGTGAGGAATTACGGGATGCGTGACAAGCAAAAGGAAAGATATGATGTCTTCTGTTTCACCTCTAACTACAAAGGTTTGTCCTCCCCACTGATGAAAGGCATTTGAAATAAGCTAGCTTCTCCAAAGAAGTCAAGCAATTGATGTGATACATAATGTATGAGAGGAAAAAACAAATTAAGTTTAGCCATGCAAAGAATCTCTAATGGCAATTCCATTCTTTGCGAATAAACACTTTCCCCCCTTTCTCTTCTCCAGGACGTTTCTATTATCTGATACACCCTTTCAAGCTTACGTACGATGAGGCAGTGCGAGCGTGTCAGAAAGACAACGCTCAGATCGCAAAAGTCGGGCAGATGTACGCAGCGTGGAAGCTGCTGGGCTACGACCGCTGCGACGCGGGCTGGCTGGCGGATGCCAGCGTACGCTACCCCATCTCAAAACCACGCAGACGCTGCAGTCCCACGGAAGCTGCCGTGCGCTTCTCTGGATTCCCAGACAAGAAACACAAACTCTACGGCGTCTACTGCTACAAGAGCGACAACTGAGCGTACCAACTGTACACTCACGAACTAAGCGTAATAATGTAAGGAGTTAGTTCGAGTGCATTAAAACTGTGACAAAGTCTCTAGATACTGTAATACAGAAGGATTTGAATATAAAATAAGTGATTGGTGTTTGTTTGAAGCAGATTCTGTAGGATTAGGCACCTCAGGCGCCCTCTTTTCCTTCAAAATCAGGACTTCGCTACAAGACGGCAAAAGGACAGGAATAGTATTCACAGGGCGCCGCAGAAATGATAGCTACTGGTTCCAGGTCTGAATGATCTAATGCAGTACAACAGTGCTGAAGGAAGAGATATTTGGGGAGATTGCAGAAGAAATTCACACTGTGCTCTTCCATTTAGCATGCGGTAGCTTGAGGGATGTTCTAGAACAGAATGACAGCAAAGCTTCAATACTTTGAACTGATACCTTTGGGCACTTAGTTTATCATTCAAGAACATCATATCCCATATAAATAGCATGTGAGAAGTATCTTTTCTGTTAATAGAAAACAAATTCAACGAAAGTGCTAAACACCATACAGTACAGCCATGGCACAACGAACACAGGTTTTTTCTTTTGTCATCCTTACAGGGTGCTATATTGTATTATTTTCTAAAAGCATACCTTTTTAAATTTAGTTTTATGTGTGGACCAAACCATGTTGAGTCATAAGTCGCATTGTTAAGAGACAAAACATTGTTCTGTGATTTTTTTAACTATTGAAATATACAAGTAGAGTGTTTATAAATGTATGTTAATTATCCTTTTCTTGAAACTATGTGTTTATACGATGTCTCCCCTACGACGCAAAGAAATTCAGAGCTCCGCTGTATCGACCTCATCACTGTCAAACGTTCTTTGTGTTCAGGACGATGAAGAAATCTGTGGTTCATACCACAGACACAATAACAAAACCATTGTGTTTCAAAAGTAAATCTTGGTTTGTTTTCTAGAACATGTTTTTAGTATTTCTGGTCAAGTCAAGAAACCACAGACAACCTATTCTCAAACATTTCCCATAGCAATGGTGCCAAATGTTAATACAAAAATGTTAATACAAATTAGTTTACTAGAGGAAGTTGGGACGACCCCAGTTTCTAGCACATGTGATGAGTAGTTTTAGTCTATGCATGTTACCGTTTACAAATAGCAAGACTGAGGAGGTTAAAAAGACGACAGTGCTAAAAATCACATTGTGTTACTTAGTAAAAGAAAAACAGCACAATGAACTTTTCTATTGTTGAAAAAAATGACCTTGCAGGAAAAGGTTTATTCAAAGATGATGCAAAAAATAAAGGCACAACAAAAAAAAAAGTGCATAGTTGCATGCTGCATTCAGTCGTTACTTGTCTATGAAGCAGTAGACCTTAAGAAAAACATGTTAAAGCCATGGCATTTGGAAACAAACCATTAAAACAGACTGCCAAGCTAAGACAAAAAACAACTTAATGATGTTTTATTCTTGTTATTATTACCATTAGGGGTCAACACAACCAGTTTAGAACTCAAGGTCATGAGTTTTAGCCACTCCACAGGAAAAAAATAAATAAATACATACATAAAAAAGGAAAAATCCACAAAGTTCTAAATATCAGTGGTGTTTCAAAATACTGTATTCGCATTCATTTCATTATTCATTTTGTTTTGACTCTGGCAACTGTATATGTGCCTTGTTTACAAAACTTCAAAATCAATTTTAGAACTGAATGTTTAGACATGTCTTTATAGGCAATGTTAACATTTTTCACCCTTGTTTTGTGTACATTAAGCATAATTAAAGGGATAATTTGACTGTATCAATGTGGGGGGAAAAAACCTTCTTGACCCAAAAAATAAACAATCAGTCAAATACATATTTGGTTTGGTTGTTTTTAGAAAAGCACACTGAGAAATGATGTAAAAATAACATAGGTCTAGTTTTAACTGGCTTAATAAAATTCCCTCAGAATTTAAATCACATGAGTAAATGGCAGGGAAGAGGTTGCAAATGTAACTGTCAAAACTGTTTTAATCATATTTTTCAAACCAGCAAAATCTGACAATGATAGTATCATAAACAATGCTTCTTTCACTGCAGTCTCTTAAACAGAATTTGTTTAAAGCTTGTGCAGCTCATTCAACTGTGCAATTTGCTCTTCTAACTAAAAGGTGGGACTTCGACCTGCCATATTAAACATTATGATTTCTGTCATTCACTGACACTGTCTCTTAACATTTAAAAGACTGCTTTCTCCAAGAATTCTCCACCTCCCTGGTATCTGGGGAAGGTGTAATTGTAATAAAATTCTGATGAATTCCAGTGAAAATAAGCAATCGAGAAGATTCATCAAGACTTTTGGACCATTTTCTCAGATGAAATGGAGCAACTAAAAGTATGGTCAACAGACTTTTTTCACGATTTGGTCAGTTACCCAGATATGTTATATTGGCGATACTCTGATGTAAACAACAGCATGGATTGCACAGTTAATGTACTACTGAATACGTTGTTATGCTAATTTATGCTGTCTAAACCACAGAAAAAACATGAAAGGTGCTAAATCATATAGAGAAGGACTTAGTAAGCAGGAAATTTTGATAAACCAAAGTTAAAAGGTGGTAAAGATACGTAAGAGCAGTATTAATTAAGATTTTAGACTATTTCACCTACTTGACTTGTCAAGATTGCCCTGGAAATCCTGGTTCAGTTTGGCCAACCACATTCGTACAGTTTTTTGCATTCTTATCCTTGATTTGTTATAACTTTTAGCAGTCTATAGTACTCCAAATGTTCCTCCCGGTCCGACCAATTTGTAAAGCCCAAGACATGACAATAATTGACCATTTTTACCCACAATATCTGCAAAATAGTTTTGTTCGTTCAGGTGCATTGTTTACTTTTAGTGACACTGTTCACGTTAAGTGCCACCAATATGGCCGATTGATGTTGCGTCATAAAAACACTATTTTTTTTAAATACACTAGCCTAGACGACTAGCTCATACAGAAAGTTGGCCTAAAACCTACAGACATGGACTAAAAATCACAAAACTACAATTTCATGGATCTTTAACTAAAGATGGCCATGGTCACTGTATTTTAAATTATTCAGGTGAAGAAGTCTGGTCTAAACGCCATTTTGCTTGCTTAAGTCTCTTAGAAAACACACCAACAGCTTGACAGAGATATAACATCTAATTTCAAAATCAGTACTGAAAAGTTTCCACCTCACACCAACAGTAAACACCCACGTCCTTACCTAGGTTAGTAAGTTAGTCGACTATAAAGTTGTCAAAACAGAGCAGATTCATTCCAGTCACGTCAGCTTCATGATGGCATGGAAAACTCTGTTACCGTTACATCGCCCTCTTTTGGTCAAAACCATCCCTAGCACCAAGCTAGTGGCAATTTCTGTTAGAATTAAAGGATTAGTTCACTTCCAGAATAAAAATGTCCTGATAATTTACTCATCATGATGTTTATGTCTTTCTTTCCTCAGTCATAAAGAAATTGTGTTTTTTTTGTTTTTTTTTTGAGGAAAAACAGTTCAGTATTTCAAAAATGCAGCTTTAAACGATCCCAAATGTGGCTGTAAAGCCGGGCATACACTGTGTGATTTTCATCTGATTTTGAGCCAAAGTCAGAAATTTTGGTCGCCTCTCGTGGGGATATTGCACAGTTAAAGCAGAGCTACGAACCGATCATCGCATGCGATCTTCTCGTACAGTGCGAGATGGTACCTGGTTGAAATCGCAAGGAAATCACACAGTTTGTGTCCGGCTTAAATGATCCCAGCTGAGAAAGAAGGGTCTTATCTAGTGGTCTATCGGTTTTATTTTTACAAAAAAAAATAATTATATACTTTTTAAATGCAAATGCTCGCCTTGGTCCAGCTCTGCTGAACTGTGTGTATTCCTGTTTATGGCAGTCAGGGTATGTCGGAAAACTTCCATGTCATTTTCTCCTCCAACTTCAAAACCATCCTACATTGCTGCAGAAGTACCGGCCCTGTGTTTACAAAGTGAACATCCAAAGAAGGTCAAAGGCCCTTTACAAAAATAGGTCAAGCAGCAATGTTGCACAATTATGAAGTTGCGATGGGAGTTTTTCGACATACCCTAACTCATAAACAGGGATGCACACAGCTCAGCAGAGTTAGACCAAAACGAGCATTTGCAGTTAAAAAAGTATATACACTTGTATTTTTTTCCCTTCTCTGGGATAGTTTAGAGCCCTTTGAAGCTGCATTTTGGAAATTCAAACTACAGGGCACCACTGAAGTCCACTATTTGGAGAACATTCCTGATGTTTTCCTCACAAAAAAAAAAAAAAATAAATAAATAAAAAAATAATAATAATAATCATAATAATAAAATAAAAAAAGTCTTTACGACTGAATAAAGAAAACCATGAACATCTTAGATGACAAGGGGTTGAGTAAATTATCTGTAATTTTTTGTTTTGGAGTGAATTAATCCTTTAAGTCTTTCAGAAATAGCGGTAGTAACGTTAGCCTCTACTAGTCTAAACGCCATTTTGAAAGTCTCTCAGAAAACAAAACACGAAGCTTTCCAGAGTGATAAGATTTTCACTTTCAAAATGAATACTAAACCGTTTTTACCTTTAAACAGCCACGTCCTTACATTGTTAACGTTAGCGAGTTAGTCGACTAGAAAGCCATCGATGCTGAGCAGCTGTTTATTCCTGTCACATGTCAACCAACTTCATGATAGCGCGAAAAATCTCCGTTAACGTTACATCGCCCTCTTTTGGTCAAAACCATACACGGCACCAAGCTATAATAAGCAATCTCTGTCAGAATTGACCTTATGCACGGAGCGTTTTTTAGAACTTCCGCATAATGATAAGCCAGCTTCCGGTCAGACTTATTTTATATGTGCTATATATAGATAGAGACTCTTGAGACTGCTCTCCTGCCTCGTTTTTATCAGAAACTGAGAAAAATAATAATTGCAACATCGTAAATAATGATAGGGGCATGAGCATTCAGTTTCATATTATTTAATATCATTTAAATGCGGAGCCTGGTAATCCCAGGAGAGTACATAGTTGTACATAAATGCTGACAGCTAAACACTATCATAACGTGTTTAGGCTTGCGTTATGCTTCTTTTAACGTCATCTTAATAGTATTCTTGATCATCAAACTTGCCTTCATAGTCATGAACACAAATACATTATTTTAAAGCTTTTATTAATTTTCAACTCTACAGCTGTGCGCTGTGCAATAAAATTCACTTCAAAGATTCACTTTTCATTCATAAACACGACATGGAAAAAAAGTATTTTAACGGAAAACAACGAATTTTTAAGATTGATATGAAATTACCCTTATAACCAAAAGATGGCAGCAGAGGATTAGTTATTGGCTGCAGCTGCCATTTAAACTCCCCATTCTTGCTTTTCAATTCATTACTATTGGTTTAACAAATGTTCGTACTTTTACCGCACTACAAATTTTAAAACTTAAATATTAATAATATAATAAATAAATAATGCATTCAATATGAATCAATATGAATTTGAAATATTTTAGATAAAATTTTATTAACTAGGCCTACATCTTTTACATCGTTTTCTCTTGAATTGTAAAAGCTATTAAATAGCCTACATTCAACCAACACAAACTTGTTACTGCAGTAGTTTTGTTACTCTGAATTTAGTCTGAATCATTGAATGCACAGCTCTGTTTTTGACATGGGCTTGTCAGATGTTTTGCTCCGTTAGCCTATTACTGTCAATCACAGCAACGGCTCACGCATATTTAGCGGATTTAATCATGTAGGCTAATTTTTTAAAACTAGTGTTTGTCATTCTTAAAATGGTATACATGGACGTTTGGTCTTCTTAGACAAAAAAAAAAAACTTTTCTTGTGAATGGATGATGTAGAGAAAACATAGAGAGCAAAGGACAGTCCTATTATGGCTCAGTACAGCTGACCGGAAATAACTGAGCTGGCTTATCTAAACAAGGAAGTAATCCGTGCATATGGTCAATTAACGAGGCATTTTTGTGAAATGCTATGAAACAAAGACACACAGTTGAACGTGTTCATAATATTCTAATAGCGCTTTATTATTCAAAATCTCACAGTTCATTCATCGTTATATGTATCTTCAGCAATAAATTAAACTCCTATGGCTTCATGTAACATTTGTAATAAGGTTTGACAAAAATGCTAGTTCATTCAACCACACATACAGTATTCATATTTTCATATTTTACCATGACATTCATTTTAAAAAAGTAAAAATGGTTATATTACAAACCCACATATTAAGAAACACCGAAAATATATATTTTGATGCCATACGAGAATATGATTATGAGTGTGTACAATGGTTTGATGTTATCTGAGTAATCCTCACAACTAGCGAGGATGCTGCCGAGGAAGACGATCTTGAAGATTTGTTTTCCAGTCATGAGTTGCAGTCCTTTCAGCATTGTTTGTCCTCCAGCCCCCGTGACATCCCTTTTGAACCCCCCTCACCACACTGTGAAACAATATAATGCCTATTGTTCTTTTACTCTTGCGTACTGTAATTGTTCTGTTTATACTCTGCTCGTACCATAGCGCTCTCTTATTGAGCCAAAGAGAACAGGAAATCCAGTTCCTCGTAAGCAAAAGTTACGGATGAATTAAACTAAATAACAGTCACCATTCACAGCTGCTTTTACTTGTTCATTGTCTCTACTATATACATTTCAGCCAGAAAACCCCCCTCCCAATGTCAAAACATTAAGACATTATTACAATATGCAATGTAGGCTGCTGCATAGTCAGAGTACACTCTCAGTGGGTGGGTGATGGTGTTTTTTTAGTTTTGTTTTGTTTGTTTTTTTGCAGTCCCTCAGGGTAACTTCTCAGCTCTAAAACATTCATTAGGCACATGGTTTGGCTTTGCCTCTTTAGACTAAAGACTTTCTTTGTAGATCTGAAGCATCTGTAGCTCTGGATGGTGATCAGTGTTTGAAATCCTCTGCTGTTTTTGACCAGCGATGGCGGTTCTGCGTTGATTCACTGAAGCGTCTCTTACTGTTGTTGTAATAGTTGTTGTTTTGATATTTGTGTGCATACATCTTCTGGTAGGTAGATGCTGCAGAAGGAAGGGAAAAGATTCATTTAGTTTACAAGGACAGTTTAACCAAAACTGTATATTCTGTCATCATTTACTCGCCCTCACTTCCAAAACCATTTTACCTTTTTTTATGTGTGGAAAATTTCTATTTAAATTACATTTAATTTATCCCCCTCACATAAATACTTTTGTATGGCATTGTACAACCAGAAATAAACTTTTTGTCATTTTTGACTCTTGATAGACTAGAGCATTTTGGAAACAGCATGAATCAGTTTGAATGAATTTATTTAGCTAACTAACTAAATACATAATTAAAATATATAATTATATATAAAATACATATAATTTTAAAGACTTTTCACTTTTTAGTATGAAAGCCAGTGGAATTTTTTATTTTTTTTTAATTTTTTTATTTTATTGCGACTTTTTTAAAATCTCACAATTCATACTTTTTTCCTCAGAATTGCATTATACAAACTTGGAATTCTTACTTTTTTTTCTCAAAACTGAGAACTGTGAGTTAGAAACTCAGAATTCTGAGATATAAACTCAATTCTGACTTCATATTTTGTAATTATATTATCTTTTTATTTTCAGATTTGCATGATATTAACTCACAATTGTGAGAAAGTCAGAACTGCTAAATAAAAAACGTGCAATTCTAAGAAATTAAGTCAGAACTGCAAGACAAAAACTTGCAATTTTTCACAACTCACTTTTTTTTCGCAATTGCGAGTTTATCTCTTGCAATTCTGACTTCTTTTCTCAGAACTGCAGAATACAAACTCACAAGAGTTAAGTCAGAATTGTGATTTATTAAGTCATAAAAACATGCAATTCTGACTTTTTCTCTCAAATGCGAGTTTATATCTTGCAATTAAATTTTTTTTCGCAATTGCGAGTTTATATCTCGCAGTTCTGACCTTTTTTCTCACAATTGCGAGTTACAAAGTCAGAATTTCGAGTCTCAAAAACGTGCAATTCTGACTTTTTCTCTCAAATGTGAGTTTGTATCTTGCAATTCAGACTTTTTTTTTCAGAATTGCGTGATATAAACTCACAAATGTGAGAAAGTCAGAAATGCGAGATATTTTCTTTCAGAATTGCAGAATATTCTGACTTTTTCTCTTAAATGCAAGTATCTTGCAATTCTGACTTTTTTTCACAATTGCGAGTTTATATCTCGCAATTCCGACTTTTTTTTGCAGAATATAAACTTACAATTGCGAGTTATGAAGTCAGAATTGCGAGATATAAACTCACAAATTTGAGAAAGTCAGAAATGCAAGATATAAACTTGCAATTCTGACTTTTTTTCTCACAGTTGTGAGTTTATATCTCGCAATTCTTACTTTTCTCTAAGAACTGCAGAATATAAACTCACAATTGCGAGTTATAAAGTCAAAATTGTGAGTTATTAAGTAAGAATTCCAAGATATGAACTCACAGCTTTAAGAAAGTCATATATGCGAGATAAAAACGTGCAATTCTGTCTTTTTCTCTCAGAACTGCAGAACATTAACTTGCAATTGTGAGTTATAAAGTCAGAACTACGAGTTATGAAGTCAGAAATCTGAGAAAGACTCACAATTTTGACATTTTTTTTCTCTCAAATGCGAGTTTGTATCTAGTAATTCTGACTTTTATTTCTCAGAATTGTGAGATATAAACTCACAACTGCAAATAATAAAGTCCAATCGAAGAGAAAAAAAGAGTGAAATGTACTCTGACTTAATAACTGGCAATTGCATATTATAAAGTCAAAATTCCAAGATATAAACTCTCACAAAAGACTATTTCTCAGAATTGCGAGTCTATATCTCGTAATTCTGACTTAACTCACAATTTTGACTTTATAACTCACAATCGTGAGTTTACATTGTGCAATTCTGAATTGCGATTTGTAATTTTATGCAGTGGCAGAAACGGCCTTTCATATTCTAGAGACTTTCACTAGCTAGTAAATTTTTAGAAATAATTACAAAGAAACGGCAAGTAAAACTTAAACTAAAATTCAAAAGTATAGTATCATTTTTGGGGAAAAAAGAGAAATGTAAACTTATAATTTCATGCCTGGATTTCACTAAACATCAGAGTCAGCAACTTACGATTCAAGCATGCGATTTTGGGCTTGTCCCAGTGCCCGTCTTCTCGGCATCTGATAGTGGGAACGTGTCTTTGGATGAAGCCGTCCTTGCAGTGATACCTGACCAAAGAGTTGATCTCATAGCGCGCCTTCATGCTGCCATAGATATGGGCGTCCTTTATGACAGGAGGCTGACCGCAGGACACTAAGAACGAAAGGTCAAAGACGATGAGTTGACATCAAGCCATACAGTAGATTAAAAAAGGAGTAAGTGGAGGAGGAATAATGAGGAGGTCTCACCTGTGCCCTTCTTGCATGTGAAGGTCAAGTGGTAATTGCACGGCACATCGTTCCACTGGCCGCTCTCATGCCAGATCATAACCACGCAGTCCTCGCCCGTGGAGAAGAAGCTGTCCGGCTGACCCTCTCTCCAATTCTCAAATTGCTAGTGTGAAAGTACACAAGGGGGTCATGTTATTGCAACTGCTCGTGCACCACTGCATGCGCCCACATGAGGGCGCAAACACCACATGTAAGAATCTAAATAGACTGCACTTTATAGACATCTGGCAAAGTAAAATGGGACTTTCCTTGATAAAATGGGGGAAAAGGGATGATGCCTTATTCTAACAAAATGTACTGCTGCAGTCAATTTGCATGGGTTGAACACAAATGCACAAGCCCCGTTTCATATGCATAAAGCCAGATAAAAATGTTAATAAATATCAAATAACCAGGATGACACATGATTATAAAAAACGATATTTGTAGGATTATTGTTCAGAAATATAAATGTATATAAAATCCCACATTTTGGTTTTCCTTGTGCACAAAATGTATTCTCGTAGCTTCATAAAATTAAGGTGATTACTGCCTTTTTGAGCCTTGAATGTGTCAGTTGTGTTGCCGTCTATGCAGGCTTAGAAAGCTCTCAGATTTCAGCAAAAATATCTTAATTTGTGTAAAGATAAACAAAGGTCTTATGGGTTTGAAACGACATGAGGGTGAGTAATTAATGACAGGATTTTTATTTTTGGATGAACTATCCCTTTAAAATGACCTGTGTGTTTCTATTTGATACCACACAAAATGCTAGAAATCAAAGTGAGAACTTTACCATTAGCATGAGAATAATCAACGTGTACGGTTTATGACAGAGTAACTGTTACACTTGGGTGGCACATTTTTATCATGTGATTTGTGAGCACAATTGCTTAGCACTAATCAATCAAGCAACTTCATTTATTCAGGCCGGAAAGAACAATACACCAAGAATGACTCATTTCTCTGAATTCATGGTTATCTGGAATACAGACGTTCTTCTAATAAACAGACATTATTAGAACCAAACTAATGAATCCCATCTTACCATAGGGTGTCCATCAGTCCAGCGGAAATCATTGTCAAACATTTTATCATTCAGTCCAATCCACTGATAGTCATGTCCCAAACCTACAAGACAATTACACAGATTTTAGTATATACCTCTGCCAAACTTGTCCACACAAACGGTTATATGACTCAGGATATAGTGGACAAATTGTGTGGTTTTACAATTTTTTCGACTATTTGTATTTGCTTTTTGGTGGGAAGAATGGAAAGTTCCCGCTCCAAGTTTAAACTGCTGTGTCAGACTGGTTGGGAAACTCAAACAAAACGAAAGACATGTTTTGATAGCACCGCAGTGTTTATACTCTTTGGAATAATCAATCTACTTAGTCGTCTCTGCGTATGAAGCTGGGAAAAGAGAAAGCATTATATAACATAGAAAAAGACAACTTTAAGCTAGTGGATGTGGCGTTTTTATAGAAAGGTCTATATGGAAGCCAGAGAAATGGAAGAAATTCATTAATCTTCTTGTTTGAGGGCCTTTGCGAACTACTTTGACGTCTTTAATAGACTACCTGGCTGAAGTGGAAATAGCAGGAAATCAGTTAAACCAAACCACACATCAAACGACAAACAAATGTAGAACAAATAGTTTCTGTGCCGAGGAGGCAAGACAACGCTTGTTTAGTTTAAAGTCAACAGCACTTTTAATATGACTTATGCTTTGTTTAGTCAGTGCTAGAATTCAGCTGAGTATCTGCTTTTTGCCTCATTTATAACTAGGTTTTTTACATTTGATGAAAATGTGCCTGTGCAAAACTCATCACCACAAAATGTTCTTTTGGTTTTTAGAGCATTGCAATAAAGTGCGGCAAATGGCCCAAACCTGGAAAGTTGGCATTTAAGTACTTCCGAACCATCAATCACCATTTTTAGTTAAATCAAAAGGGAGAGGGGGGTGCTTTTATCACAAATATGTTAGCCTTGTTTTCTATAAGCTAATGTGCATTCAAAACTTGCAGTCTCTAACTTCCGCCAATATGGATCAACGTTTTGATGACCCTGCACTTTCTGTCCAATCAAATGCTCTCTAGAATCCGAAGTATCCCGAATAGATGCTGAAGCTGCAGCTGAAATTGATCACTTGTTCACAGAATTTTTACAGTATTTTTTGTATGGTGAATGGATAGGGAACGATTCAGATAGTGTAAATATGCTTTCCATTGGGGCGAAAGCGAATAGCATGGAGTGGGTCGTATGCGTGAGTCGGCGCAGACCATAAAATGTATCATACCCATTTGAATTTCACACAGAATGGTATGTTTTATAGCGATGAATGAGATTGTGGCTGTCATACTCTGTCAAATGCAGCTTTACTTAATGGCTCTGGCCCAAGCTGTGATATAAACAAAACCCTATTGGCTATTTTAAAATGCTGGATATGTCCTGCCCTGTCTTCTTGTTTCAGTTGAAATTTGAAAGTTGAAAGTGTGTTTCAATGATCTTTAAATGTCTGAAATAAAGTCTCAAGCTCAAGATTTTTTTCCCCCACATTTTCTAATATAAAACCCCTTATGATTTTTACAACTTTTCCTTGTCTTGAAAAAGGCGGTTGTTAACAAGTAACTAAATGCACTAGGGATGAGCCTGAATACTGAAACCGTATTCGGAAAGGCATGGAAAACGAATACTGTGTTCTACTGAGGCACTAAAGGGACATGGTTAGACACTTGCTAGCGGTAGCCTGTTACATTACAGTACATCAAATTTCAGTAACCACATAAACAGAGTAAGAAAGGATGACTGATAGGACAAGGGCGAATGATTTGCAGATCCTGTGCACCACTTACAAACATCTAATCTTGTAAAATGTGTGGTAAGTATTGCCGCTCAGTAGTATAAACAGTGTGACCGCGGATATCCAAAGTCAAAGTAAAAAGTGAGCACGCATTCAAAAGCTATTTCAGTGCCCTGCTATATTGGTGATACTGGGATGTAAACAAAAGCATGGATTGCATGGTTAATGTACAACTGAATATGCTGTTCTGCTCATTTACATTGACTAAACCACGGGGGAAAAAAATATGAAAGCTGCTAAATCATATAGAGAAGGATTTAGTGAGCAGAAAAAGGTGCAATTTTTTGACAAAACATGACAATAATTGACCATTTTAAGCAGCAATATGCAGTAAAATATGCAAGTTTTGTTCGGTTCAGAAGTTTACGTTCAGTATCACCAATATGGCCAACTGATGCACGTTGTGAAAACCCTCTATAATTGTGAGAAAAACCACTGAAATAGGGCCCTATGGAATCCATTTTATTTATAACATTTATTTATATATGCATATTATTATTTTTTT
The DNA here is from genome assembly GCA_033026305.1 of Cirrhinus molitorella. Lineage (NCBI taxonomy): Eukaryota > Metazoa > Chordata > Actinopteri > Cypriniformes > Cyprinidae > Cirrhinus > Cirrhinus molitorella. Next base: position 9,823,047 of record CM065139.1, read on the forward strand.
TATTGTTTTTACCATTTTACATTTTTCTGTATTCTGTTTTTTTTTTATGGTTAAATAAAATCTTATTAATCAAAAAAGCATGTCTAATTAATTAAAATCATGAAACTTATACAATTTAACACCAATTTATTGAAGGTTTAACAAAAATTACATGTTTAGGGCCCTATGAAATATTGTATTTTATTGTTACCAAATTCTGGTTTAGCATGTCTAATTATTTGATATGCATAACAACTTTTATTTATTCTTACAATAGCCTTGTGAATTTTTATTCACTCAAAAATTCTGTGTTGTGTCTGTGTAATATTGTGCAATTATTCTTTAAAAAAGAAAGTTTTATTAATTTTTCAACAGTAGTAGTAGTATTACGTACATTCTAAATATTAAAAATATATTTCTGTTATTTTTCAGTTAAATCAAACTTTTATTTTGACGGGTTGCTGTGGATACTTGTAACTGAAGCTTGCTGTGGCTAGATTGGATACAGCTGCGGCTGGAAGCTAACAATAAATTTTACTCAAAAGGAACGGTCAAATGCGAATGAAGTGACACTCAGAGGAGTTCTGGAGAGGTTGCTCATGTATTTATGTCCTCATTTATTGAGACGGCAGATGCTGAAATCACCACGACTGTCACGCATGCGTCTGTATGTATAGTAAACAAAATGCACATCTGCGCTATTCATAAACACAGAGACCATCCAGGATTTATATTTAAATAGTATTTTTGCGGCTTAATATTTACACATACTAGTTCATATCGCGATTTGATTTAATGTGATGACATACTTTTGATAAATTCCTACAAACTTTGACAAATTCTGTGACATTTTCTGTGACAAATAATACATATACAATAATACATTCCATTTTTATGACTGGATTCCGCGTTTCATAGGGCCCTACTGAAATAAACTTTTCCTCCCGTCTCATATTTATTCCCTTTAGGGCTTCTGTTGTAGGCTATATGTCGTTTATTCGGATTTGGGGACATCCCTAAAAATGGGCCTACAGCAGTTGTCGGGGATATTTAACATCATCACGGCAAACAGGTAAACTCATCTACTCACTAGTAGACCAAAAGAGATGTCGGATCATTAATGGTGGCGACAATAAAGTCCTAGGGACCTCTCATACACCCGGCGCAATGTGGCGCAAGGCGCAGCGCAAGTGTGTTTGCTAGTTTAAGTCCGACGCAGTTCGCATTTTCCTGTCCAGCGCCGCGTCGTTTAATTAGCAAATGCATTTGCGCCTGTTTGGGCATGCTGGTCTAAAAAAGAGGTGTGTTCGGGCACATTGTTGACGCGTTGCTATTTTGAGGAACTGAAAATAGACTGCACCATAGATCAACTCAAACCTGGTCTAAAGTCAATGGCACAATATATATATATTTTTTTTGTTATTTAAAGAGCGCATTGGTAGATAATACGCCTCTGGGCAGGTCCACAACGCGCGTTCACTTTGCTTATTACACACAGGGATGCGCATCACACAAACATGCCAAATATTAAAAACTAAAGGATTACAGTGCAAAACAATATTATTGTGTAGGCTACATAAATCTAAAAATGTAATGATGGATAGCCACTGCGTGTAGTAGAATTAGGCTACCTATTTGCAGTTCAGCCTATTAGTGCTTATAATGATAATGCTTATAATGCTAATTAATTGAACAATCGTGCCAATACACACACATATATATTAACTGACTCCTCGCACGGAGCTATTTGAAAGCCTGCATCCAACGCAGATGAATGAAATATTGACTGGCCACTTAACGGGTAATTTCAGCAAAACATCACTCGCTGCACTCCTCAGTTTACTGAGGAGCGCAACTCGCTCTTAAAGGGAATGGGAGATGAGACTCTGATTGGTTTATTGCACGTTACGCCCAAAAAACACCCCTTACTTATTAAGAGAATAGGGACACCGCATTTCGACTACACGCCCGGGCGCACGGACCATTTTCCCGTCGTTAAATTAGCAAAAGTGGATCTGGACACGCCCTGAGCGCACCTGCGCCGTGCGCTTTGCACTTTGCGTTTAGATCGTTAAAATAGGGCCCATAGTGTTTGTAACTGTGGTGTAGCTTTTCTATACCCTACATTAAGCTTTTCACTTCTGGAGCTTGTATTTATGCTTTAGAATTCATAGAAGTTGTTAATTTTTATCAAGAAATGTGCAAGAATCATAAATAATACTTCAATGATACTTCAATGATAAAATCTTGGGTTTTTGCTGAGGGAACTAGGGTGATGCAAACTTCTGGGTTGGCCTACAAAAATACATCATCTACATCACTCTATATGTTAAGAAGTAAGAGTTGAGGGTTTGTTCAAGCCATTAAAATGACTGTTTTGCTTTAACAATACTGTTCATAAACTTACGATTAACAAAGAGCTGCTCTTCATGGGACAGGACGCTGGTGAGGTGACCGCCCTGCAGACGACACTCTCTTTCTGCCGCTTCCCATGTCCGCCGGTGTGTGAAGTATTTATAGCAGTGGCTCTGAAACTTGTGCCAGCCAAAGTCACAAACCTCTGTATCTGAAAGTTTAAATGACAGAAACATGAGAAACCTAAAATGAGGAAAGCAGGCAAAACATCAGTGCACCCTAATTCAAATGGCAAATGCTTTGGTAGTTCATGATACAGCTACAGGCAGCATCATAGTGCCCATAGTTCATTAAAGAAAAGACGTCTCATCATTGACTGTGTAGTCATTTTCTTAAGCGTTAACCATGAACAAAACTGTCTTTCAGATCAAGTCTAATCGCTTTATGGACGCACAGAACTGCGTCTGTTTTGAGTTCGGCCATTAACTGGGTTAACCTAGTGCAAAGCACTTTTTATTCTATGCCATACAATGAAGATCATCAACATTTAGCTTGGACCGAAACCCCCCAATGACCGCAGCGCTCAGTGTGAAAGCTAAATGCAAACAATGACATCTAATGAGGCTGGAAAGAAAACACCAGAAAATGAGGCCAAGTAAATCATCTCAGACACACAGCCCATAGTGCTGTTTTCTTTAACTGATTACGTACTATTATGTGCTCGCTTTGTCCTTTGCCCTGAACGTCCAGTAGATTATCAGAGCTGCTTTCATAGCATAGCGCACGTACATTAGCAAGCGCCACTGAAAATCTGTTATAATTGCTACAATAATATCCAAATCGTCAATCTACTTGAGAATGTAAATTGTCCCTCCAATTTCAGTTGTCTTAAGTGGCATATTTTTGTAAAGTAATGTTAAATCACAACAAATATTTGAACCGAATTGACCAAGTGAAACACATCATGATGCATAGCATCATCATTTAGTAACAAATTGGTAGCAGTTGTGGTCAGAGCAAATATTAACAAAATATCCATGATTTCTGTGGTTTTTAAATTGCCTATTTATTTTGCGAGACTTGGGAGTAATATAGACAATGGATTACATTTTTGACCACTAGTCAGCGTTTAGCAACTAGCCACTGCATTTGACGTAATAAATTGAGAACAAAGTTCTGTCTCATGCCGTTTGGCTAAAATATTGCATTAAATGTGAAATAAAGGTCTATTTTACATTACATGCAATGCAAGTTTAACTTTTTACAATTTCCCCCTGATCTTTGGCTAAAAAGCCTGAGAAAACAGATGTCCTCAGAGGTGATGCTTATGCATGGAGAAGATTAGCTCTGCTGACTAATGGCAGCAATATTTTGTATGAAGCTGGAACCAATCCATTGGGGGACCAACGCCCAACATGACCGTCAAGCCTGTGCGAGTGCGCAAAAAAAATGTGAAGCCCTAAGAAGGTTAATAGCTCTCTTCGAAGTTAAAACGTGCTCTTATTCATAAGTCAACTGATTATTTTCATAGCGGGGAAAGTCCTATTGGGAGTTTCTGTCCCCAATGTGACTTCGAGGGGTCTCCATGAGCCTCTTGAACAAACTGTGATGCATTAATTGATTCCAGCTGCTTTCCCAGTATGGACCCATGTGCCAATCACAATCGCCTTCCCAGAATCCTAAGAGCTTCACCTTTAAATGAGGGAACGGCACTGAAGGGCCAAGAAACCCTTGTCAGAATCAACCCCAGCCCTGCTTCCGTCATCAGTGGAGAACGGCTTGACTTCATCATCCTCAAACACTGTCCACAGCCATGTGAAAAAGAGATTCAGTATTTTCTTTTTTTATGAGCTGTTTGTCAAAGCTAAAACCACAACAGACCATCCAAAGGGGATGGTCTCATATTTGAAGTGCTTCACTGAGCATTTTGATGGGTAATGGAAACTAACTGTGGAGCAAGGCTCCTGCAGAACAAGACACTCTCTGTATGTAAATGTGATTTGAACTCTCATATTATGAATTTTATTTCCATTTCAAGCATATCAAAGGCTAACCCCTGCACAGAACAATGCCCAGGCTAAATTATGTGACTAAAGCCTCATGTAATATTTTAAGCGTAATTTCTACATACAGTACATGTTTAAAGGGAAAATTCGTCCAAAAATGAAAATTCTGTAATTAATTATTTACCTGTTATTACTTACTCATGTCGTTCCAAACCCGTAAGACCTTTGTTTGTCTTCAGAACACAAATTAAGATATTTTTGATGACATCCGAGAGCTTTCTGACACTGCATAGACAGCAATGCAACGGACATATTCAAGGCCCAGAAATGTAATAAGGACATAAGGATGTGGTGAAGACTGACACAGAAGAGAAAAAAAAAATAGTTTTCTTTGCACACAAAAGTATTCTTGTAGCTTCATGACATTATAGTTGAACCACTGATGTCACATGGACTATTTTGATGATGTCCTTACTACCTTTCTGGGCCTTGAACGTGTCAGTTGCGTTGCAGTCTGTGCAAGGTCAGAAAGCTCTCGGATTTCATCAGAAATATCTTGATTTGTGTCCCGAAGATGAACAAAGATCTTACGGGTTTGGAACGACATGAGAGTGAGTAATTAATGACAGAATTTTCATTTACTATCTTTACTATCCCTTTGACATTAGGTTGGATCCCTTTAACATTAGGTTGGATTGTTAAATACTGTTAAAATAGTTTATTGTTATAATGACATCCAATAATCCAACAAAAAATTGCCAAAAATTATGATTGCTAATGTCTTTTGAGTCGTGCTTAAGCACATTGCTTTGTGTTTGCTACAGTATTCTAAGCGTTTGCTTATTAGATCCACTCCAATGTCTCTAAGATATTCTGGGACCAGTTGCATAAACATGACCACCATGTTAAGACCGTCTGTCTCTCAAGAACCACTAGTCTGACCAACTAGCAGTTAACCAAATAGTAATTAGTCTGTCTTTTGGGATTTAAAACATACCAATTTGCCTTTTTATGTAACTGACTTAAATAAAAGTTTGGACCAGTCTTAAAGGAAAAAAATGATTCTATTAACTTGTGAGACTAGTCTTAGTAGTTTCTAGATATGGCTTCAATGTAGATCTAAGCCAGTCTCTATTGCTATTGCTTTAGCAAGCACTGCTAATAATATGATAGCCTGACTTGTCAAATCTCATTGGACACAAAAAAAGTATTGTCTTATATTATTTTCTGCTGAATATTTCAGTTCAGTGTTTGTAAACGTAATTTCATGCTGGCTTAAATTCGTTTCTGAAGTCACAACCTAAATATGGGAGCTACTCAAGGCATGCCTGGATGAGTATGACGAGGCGGCTTTAGGAAAATGCACTCATTGTTTACATAGCCACACTAATGTTCCTGGGACCATGACAAGTAAGTCAGTTGGCTCAGCAATGGCTCATCGAATTGCTCAGCATTTGTGAAAAGTGTGCTGGGTGTAAGGGAAGAGTCAGTACCGTCTCTGACTGTTTGACCTTTTCTCTGAACCCTACTGTTGGCACACATGTGCTTTCATTCCTCTGGATACCATACCGCACACCCTCTGGAGGATCAGGCCTGCCAGATGTGGTGAACTTTGTGGTTTGGTTTGCCCAAGCTAACTGTTTGGACTGACCACCATACTGTATACCACTTGCTTCAGTGGAGTTATTAAACAGCCATAGCTCACTATTTAGAAACTAGCACCCTAAATCATAACATATTCCATCCAACAGCTTCCAGCAATATTTTAATAGTTATATTTTATTCCACTTACAATGGAAACCTAGCAGGCAATCAGACAGAATGTTTAAAATATGCAATCATTGCAACGTAAACAGTTCACAACCCCGAAAACAATCCTTCAAGAATTTCATGTGTTAGCCCAATTAAACTGTATAGCATCATGTTAGTGTTGATTTCATACCTTGCTCACAGAGGGTTCCTGAATAGCTGGGCAGACAGAAACAGCTGAAAGTGTTTAACCCGTCAATGCATGTACCTCCATTGCGACAAGGGTTTGACTGGCATTCGTCAACGTCTGAAGGAATAAGGATTTGAAAATTTCTTACTTTACTTAAAAACTCTATGCATGCTAATCAAACCAGAGAATATTAAAGGCTTCATACCATTTTCACAATGTTCCCCACTAAATCCAGGTGTGCAGACACATATGTTTCCTTTTCCATTCGAAAAGCAAGTTCCACCATTTTCACACACATTGACAGAGCAAAGTGTGAGATCTGAAATAGCAAAGTATCCATTAGTGGATAGACAAATCCATGGATAAGTGGACTACGAAGCAAAGTAATTAAATTATTATGTAAACCTCAAGAGAGGAACTATACAAGATAAGAATTGTATAGTAGTGTATGAGTTACATAAGTATTATTTGAAACTGTACCTTGCAAATCCTCCATATGGCTCTCAACATTGTAGCTGGAATCCGTCCAGACTTCTGGTGTTCTTGTGGTGAACTCTTCCCTGGATGGTGGTTGTCCTTCAACAATTGATACCGGATCTTCGTAATCTACAGCATTATCTTCAAATGCCACAGTACTTGTGGCTTTAGGGGTGGTGAAAACGTGTTCTGTAGCAGAAGTAGTTCCTCTATTCAAGACCTGAACTGGCTCATTCATGTCTGTAGCAACTCTGGTGGTGGGATAACTGTAAACTTGGGTAAATGAGGTGAGAGGCTTCTCTGTTGGGAATCCAAATGTAGAAAGTGGTATTTCTTGCATTGTCTCCTCTGAAGTCTTTGACAGCTGCACTGAGGGGGTCGTCTCTCCTAAAGGTAATTCTTGGATTAGATCATTTTCTTGGAAGCCTGAGGCCTCTGATGGCTGCACTGAGGTGGTTTCCTCTTCTGAAGGTGATTCTTGGATTAGACCAGTTCCTTGGTAACCTAAAGTCTTTGATGTTTGCACTGAGGTGGTTGTCTCTTCTGAAGATGATTCTTGGATTACATCAGTTTCTTGGGAGTGTGGAGTATTTTGTGACTGCACTGAGGTGGTTGTGTCTTCTATAGGTGATTCTTGGACTAGATCAGTTTCTTGGGAGTGTGGAGTATTTTGTGACTGCGCTAAAGTGGTTGTCTCTTCTGAAGGTGATTTTTGGATTAGATCAGTTTTTTGGAAGCCTGGAGTCTCTGTTGACAGCACTGAGGTGGTTGTCTCTTCTGAAGGTGATTCTTGGATTAGATCAGTTCCATGGGAGCCTGAAGACTCTGTTAACTGCACTGAGGTGGTCATCTCTTCTGAAGGCGATTCTTGGATTACATCAGTTTCTTGGGAGCCTGAAGCCTCTGTTGACTGCACTGAAGTGGTTGTCTCTTCTGAAGGTGATTCTTGGATTAGATCAGTTCCATGGGAGCCTGAAGCCTCTGTTGACTGCACTGAAGTGATTGTCTCTTCTGAAGGTGATTCTTGGATTACATCAGTTTCTTGGGAGCCTGAAGCCTCTGTTGACTGCACTGGAGTGGTTGTCTCTTCTGAAGGTGATTCTTGGATTAGATCAATTCCATGGGAGCCTGAAGCCTCTGATGACTGCACTGAGCTGGTTGTCTCTTCTAAAGGTGATTCTTGGATCAAAACAGTTTTTTGGGAGCTTGAAGTCTCTGTTAACTGCACTGAGGTGGTTGTCTCTTCTGAATGTGATTCTTGGATTACATCTGTTTCTTGGGAGCCTGAAGCCTTTGATGACTGCACTGAGGTGGTTGTCTCTTCTAAAGGTGATTCTTGGATCAAAACAGTTTTTTGGGAGCTTGAAGTCTCTGTTAACTGCACTGAGGTGGTTGTCTCTTCTGAATGTGATTCTTGGATTACATCTGTTTCTTGGGAGCCTGAAGCCTTTGATGACTGCACTGAGGTGGTTGTCTCATCTGAAGGTAATTCTTGGATTAGACCAGTTCCATGGGAGACTGAAGACTCTGATGACTGCACTGACCTTGTTGTCTCTTCTGAAGGTGATTCTTGGATTAGAACAGTCTCTTGAGAGGACAACATTACTGCTCTATCATTGGGGAGAATGGTGGTCTTTGATCTTTGGGTTGTGAATTGAGTTTGAGTTCGGGCACTAGTGAAAGTCAGTGGTGTTGTGTCTTCTGCAGAGCCTTCAAATACTTTAGTTGCGTCATCGTAAGAGCCAACTCTCGTTTCTTCAGTTTGCTGAATGAGAAGGGATGGAACAGTAGTTGCAGAGAAGGGTTGTTTTGAGAATGCTTCAGTTGGCTCATCACCAGAGCTGATGTCCTCAGAGATGGCGAAAATAGTACTTGTATCTTTTTCAATCTCAGGCACCAATAAAGGACTCTTAGTTGTGCTTTGGTCTTTGTCAGCGTGTGTCTTCCCCAGAGTGCTTCCATCTGGGATTGCCTCTGTTTGAGAAGAAACCACCCGAACTGTAGGCTCCGTACTGGGCAAAGCTAAACTAACAGGTTGTCTTGGCTCTTCGGGATGAGTACTTGTTAAAGAACTTGTAAAACTGTGAGATGAAACAGTGAAAGATGGAGACAAAGTTGGGTGTTTTGATGCCTCTGTTGCATCTATATCTTGTCCCGAGCCCTCGTCTTCAGTGGAGGTTGAGCCCTCAAAATCTTCTGTTTCTGGTTTTATTTCTGTGTCCTTTGTTTTCTTCATTATTACAGTACTGGATTCTGGAGTTGTAACAGTCGGTCCTTTGGTATTGCAGTCCACCCCAAATGCCACTGTAGTTTTCTTTGTTTCAGCTATTTCAGTTTCGTCCGTAACCACCACATATGTGTCACTAGTTGTTGGCAATGTGTCATCCGCTGAACCTTCCAAGGTAGTCAATTCCTCTTCATCATCTGTTGGCTGCATCCCCGAACCTTCTTCTTGCATGCTAAAAGATATGGCTTGTGGGGTCATCTCCTGGATTGAGGATTTGGTTGCAAATGTGGGCAACTCTGTTGTGGTTATATTTTCCAGGCTCTCTGTTGTGAAATGGGGCTCAGTTGGGCTTCTGCTCGTTGAGCCAGATTCGTCTGTTTCAGGGGAAGATGTGGTGCCTTCAGCCTCGTCCGTAAGTATTTCTATCTCATCATCAGGGATGTTTTTTTCTGTTGGTGGCACAGCAGTGTCAAACTGGTCTCCTCTAGCTTCCTGAGTTTGGTCAGTGTCCGGTTTCAGAGTCAGCTCGTGCTTTCCGTTAATGAAACTCACTTTTGGGGTGATGGTAACAGAAGCGGATGAATCTGTAAGGTCTCCACTGCCCAAAGTTGGCTCATTGTCATCAGACGTTAGAAGTGGAGGAGAAAGCCCTGGCTCTCCAAGGAATTTCAGAAGGGTATCAACTCCCTCATTATCAAAAGGATCACCTGCAAACAAATAATTAAGACATTGCACACAAGTGAGTTAGTTTAATAATACTGAGTAAGCCCACAGCTTATCAAAGATGATCTACTGTAAAGCCTGGTTCAGTTATGTTGCCAAATGTTAAAATTACTTTATGGACATCTTAGAAACTGGCACTGCATATATTCCATTTATTTCACATTTTGGCAGTCAAGATATTACTGATTATTGTTTCTACATAAGTAATGGCTCTACTTATATAAAGAGAAAAGCTTATTATAAATTCCATTCAGTGATATGCCCTGTGAGATCCTAAAGTCACTATATTGCAAAATTAGAAAACTAAATTCAAAATTAAATAAAGCCATTGCAGCTACTGTTACATTACTCAGTTAAAATGTGTGAAATATAGCCAGATATTTTATTACACCCTCAAGTCCTCAGTAACATACATAAAACATTATTTTTCTTTGGTGGACCCAACTAGCAGCCACATATGGTAACTTGATCTGTAGACTGAGGTAAGGAAAAGTAATTAGCCTACAATGATTACATCGTTGATTGTTTTAAGAAGCTTTGCCATTTGACCCTGGAGGCATTTGTCTGTGGCTTTGAGAGCTACTCTTTCTCACACCAGCCACCTCTGTCTCTCCTTGACGTTTTACTAGAGTAGGTGCCCCTTTAACAGTACCAAATGGTATAAATGGGTCAACTGATTAACGCTGACCCACAGGACCTACAAGACAGGAACACTGGCTGCAGTCTATTTACAGATGTTTATCAACCTCATCACTCTTTCCAGCAACACGGGAAGTCAATTAAGGTCATGGGAGGCATGGAAGATCTGTTTCTCCTCTCCTCTTCATGCATATAGGCAGCACCACTAGCTTAGCTATACTTCTGAATGAGGTAAAGATTTGGCACAAACCAAACGTTAAAGCATGAAATCAAAGGACCAAGTCCAAATCTTTTGTTTGCAAGACAGCAGTAGGTGTCTCGACAGAGCCAAATGTGGCCTCTCTTTAGCCAAAAACTACATTCATTTTGCATCTCAGAGTTTCCTAAACCAAGTCACTCATTTACAACATGCTGCTTTGGACAAGCAACAATCACAGAAGAACACTGCCACACCAAAATATGAAAGGACAAGCAAAACTGGTTCATGTGAGCAAGAAGTCAACCTGTATACTGTCTTGCTCTGGTAAAATTAGCTTTTATTGCATTTCTGAACTTCCATCTTACCTACCTGACTGATTTCTCTGTGAAATGTTGTATATGAACAAATTGATGCCCAGTGGAAAGTCGACGTCCTTCTCTTCACCTAAATGTGAGGTTATCAAAGTGGACCCAGTCAAGTCCAGGCTTTCTTCTGTCGTGTTTGCTGTGGTTTCGTTCTCTTTGTACACAATTTTTGGCTTCTCTGGATCTTCTTGCAATTCTGTAATGAACACAGGTGAAGTAGGAATCACACTCTCAGTGTCTGTTTCACCGCTGCTGATACCCTCCGTACCACTGGATTGCCCATGTGGGGTATCCATCACAGTGTTCCCTACGATGGGCTGACGGGGTAGATGGATGGAGAAGAGGGAATCTGAATAATGTGACATTTCAGGTTTGGTAGGGTCCGGGGTTGACTGGACAGGAACGTAATTATCTACATCATGGGGTACCCCTTCCACCAAGGAGCTGTCTTTGTCCAAGGAGCTGTCATTGTCAATAAATGTGGTTGTGGTTTCCATATCTGAATTTGTCTCAGCTTCAGTTGGTACAACAGCAATGGCTTCAGCAGAGGGATACGCTTCAGGAGCACCTCTGTTGTGTGGTGCCATGCTTGTAGAGAACATAGATGGTGGCTCTTCTGTGGTGCCATGGGCTGGCATAGACGAGACTGCTTTAAGGGAAGAGATTTGATGGGTGACTGAGAGAACTGGAGTTGTTGTGGGTCCAGCTGTGGGTACAGTTGTTGGATCCCATCCTGAGAACAGAAAGAAAAGGAAAGATGTCATTTTGACTGAGCATTTCGCAAATACATTTCAAGATGAAGCTGGTAGCTTTGGGGCACTAAATGGAATTTCAAAATAATAGTTTCAATTGTGATTGGAATGAAATTCTTCAGCTAGTCTGAATCTGAATACTGTGTTTGGAAATGAAATGACTTGTACTACAGAATCCCTAAAGGAAATAAATACAAGGAAATATATAATTTAATGCTTTCTCCCGCAATTATCTTCAGCGCTACATGAAAGTAAGTCTATAGGCGAGCTATAAAGAAATAACGAGAAGAATAACAATGTGCAGTAAATGGTAGAACTGTTTGCATTACAAACCGGTGTGTTCATAAATAAGATAATACATTAAAATAATGGTAAGACACACCAATTTGCAATGTTAAGCAGCAAAATAAGCTAAACAGATAAAAATAGATGGACGCAGATGAGACCAGACCCATAAAATTTACAATCCCGCTCTTACAGGGAAGAATAAGGTGGATGTGTCTCTACAGTGGCATGCGGAAGTTTAGGAACCCCTTGCTGTATCTGTGAAAATGTATTTTAAATGAAAATAATTTTAACAAAATAAGAGAGATTAAACAAAATGCATGTTTTTTTTTTTTATTTTAGTACTGTCATGAGTAAGATATTTTACATAAAAGATGTTTACAAGTCCACAAGACAAAAATAAAAGCTGAAATGATTAAAAAAAAAACCTAAAGTTTGGGAACCCTTGGTTCTTCATACTGTGTGTGATTACCTGGATGATCTATGACTGTTTTTTTGCTTTGTGATGGTTGTTAATTAGTCCCTTGTTTGTTCTGAACATTTAAACTGAGCACTGTTCCTGGTCCTGCAGAATTTTCAGTTTTCCAGCATATTTTGCCTTTTCCAGCAGTGACTCTTTTCACAGTGAGGATGATTGAGGGACTCAAACACAACTATTAAAAAAAGTTGAAACATTCACTGATACTCCAGAAGGAAACACAATGTATTTACAGCCAGGGGGGTGAAAACTTTTTGAATGTGAAGATCAAAGTAAATTGTACTTAATTTATCTTCCGGGAAAAATGCAAGTATCTTCTGTTGCTTCCGAAGTGCAGTACTAAATGAAAAAAATATATATATATTTCAACAAAATCAGAACAATTTGGACATCTTGTTCATAAGTTTTCACCCCCAGCTCTAAATGCATTGTTTTTTCTATCTGGAGCATCAGTGAATGTTTGAACCTTTTTAATAGTTAAGTTTGAGTCCCTCAATTGTCCTCAGTGTGAAAAGATGGATCTTAACATCATATAGTCACTGCTGGAAAGGGTTCAAAGGTGCAAAAGATGCTCGAAAACTGAAGAATCTGCAGGACCTGGAGGGTTTTTTAAATTTCAGAAGAAACAAGGGACTCATGAACAACCAAATGAGAAAAAAAAAATCATCCAGGTAACCACACACAGTATTAAGAACGAAGGGTTCCCAAACTTTTGAAGGGGGTCATTTTAATAATTTCAGCTATTTTTTTTGTCTTGTAGACTATATGTAAACATCTTTTATGTAAAATATCTTACCCAGGACAGTACTAAATAAAAAGTAACATGCATTTAGTATGATCTCTCTCATTTTGTTAAAATTATTCACATTTTCACAGATTCTGTAAGGAGTTCCCAAATTTTCGCATACCACTGTACATTAAATTGTGAAACTATATCACCTTTTTGAGGTGCTATTAAGTAGAATACTTTTGCAGTTTTATCCCAAATAAGACACAGCCCTCAGACTATTAATATTGACCAAGTAAGTACAATTGCTGGCAGCAAAGTCAAAATATTTCTACAAAATGCCAATAACAGCAGAATCGTCTAGGAATAAAGGATTTTTTGGCTGGTAATGAGTTATTTTGGGAAAATGACGCACCATGGAAGGGTAGAACCTGACAGTTTATATTTCTTTTGAAACTTAAGCTTCCTTTCCAGAATATTTCTGGCTAGGTTGCATATTGCCTAACCACTTATTTTGACTTCAATCAGTAGGTAAATAGTCTTGAATAAGTGCACTTGGAACGTTTCATAATGTAGGGGCCAACACTGCTGTCTACATGCATGCTAAATCTGACACACTTTCATGGACCTATATAAAAATGTAGAAAGGCCAGGTTAACAACAGTATAATGTTCACTCTTGTCTGTTTGTACACATATAGCTGCTGTGCTTATGACATGATAGCAGGCCTCCAAAGGTTTGACTCAGACGGTAAGAGTTTCATGCTTAGCAAGAGGTTTCAACACCATGGTAAAAACATTCATGACGACATGCATGGCGCTTGGCCATCTGGCAGCATGCAGGGGAATAGTCTGAAAGTCTGAAAGAACAAGTGAAAAGGCCTACATTTGGCTGAGTGTAAAAACAATACTTAGATTTCAGAATGTCTTAGTATGTATATGAGCTCCTGACATGAGGTCCTTATAGACCTTTTAAAGGCCTGGGTATACTTCACTTTCCAGCCGCGTCCACACAGTTTTCAAAGCATACTTATAAGCAAATTAACGCGCAGTACAATTGTTTGGACTTGATGTGTCTCTCCTGAGTTTTTCTTGCGCATGCGCTGTTGTATGCACACCGTCCGTGTGGTCTCAAAAAATTGCCTGTATGCAGACAATAATACAGACGATGCGCTGATGCAGATGGCCGAAGTATACTTTGGCCTTAAGTGATGAAAATCTCTCTCTCTCTATATATATATATATATTTTTTTTTTTTTCTTGTATAAATGTATACTTTTATTCAGCAAGGACACATTCAACTGGTCAAAAGTGACAGTAAAGACATTTATATTGTTACAAGAGATTTCTATTTTAAATAGATGCTGTTCATTTGAACTTTCTATTACGTGGATTTTGAAAAATATGCACTTATACCTTTTCCACAAAAAATAAAGAAATAAAAACAAATAAAAAAATTAAGCAGCACAACTGTTTTCAAGATTGATAATAATAAATAATGCTGAAATTTCAGCTTTGCCATCACAGGAATAAAGTACATTTTATAACATACAGTACCCATTTTAAATTCTAATGACATTTAACTGTATTACTGTTTTTACTATATTTTTGATCTAATAAATAAAGCCTTGGTGAGCATAAGAGACTTCTTTCAAGCTCTGAATTGCTTTCAAACATTAAATAAATAAATAAATGTTTTTTTTAAAAGTTAAATGCTAAAAGAATGTATATATTTCCATACAAGAATATTTATTTACTTATTAATTAATTAATTAATTAATTAATTTATTTTTTAATAAAAATAGAAATGTAATAGTTTTAGGACCAGGTTTTAAAATTTAATATATTTTGTTTAGTTTTTTTCTTCAAATTGCGCCATTTTCTCTCAAAATGCTCCTTACTGCAATGGGGGAAAATTAAATTAAATTAAAAAATATATATTTAAAAAATTATTGTGGGACAAAAAGATTAAGTAATTATGTTTTTTAAAATCAAATATATTTAAAAAGTATATATATATATATATATATATATATATACACACACACAAATTAATTACTTTATGTATATTTATGAAATAAAATAAAAAAATAGTAGGATATTATGTTTTTTTTTTTTTTTACTGTAACTGTAAGTAATATGAATTGTACAATCATTTATTATATTAATTTTTGATATTATTAATATAACAAATACTAACAATATATATATATATATATATATAACGTATATTAAATCTTAAAACCTGGTCCTAAAACTATTACATTTCTATTTTTATATATATATATATATATATATATATATATATATTGGTAGCATAATTCCCCTAAACTAATATATAAAATTAAATTATTGGCCATTTGGTTGTTTTATTAATTTTATTAAACCTTTTGGCCAACATGAATTGTTTGTAAAAGGGTATTGTAATGTTCAATATTACTAATATATCAGATATTATCTACAAAAAAAAAAAAAAAAAAGGAAATAAAAGTATTTACTATTTATACATTATTGGCAATATTGATAATATTTGCATAATTGTATACTGCTTCTAAAGTAGGCATGCTTTTCTGTATGAATATTTAATTTAATTTAATTTTATTTTATTTTAGCCTTTGAAACAGAAAGCTCCCACCTTCTTTCTGGCTGAAAAAACTTAAAACATAAAAACAGACCCCACCATTTTAAATGTTAATGTACATTTATTAAATGTTGAATATTAAAAAATATGACACCTACAAAGATTTTCAGCTATTCTGAGTGTTCTCAGAGGCGTTTCACCAACAGTATGTCTGACTTCTGCGACAAAACACTTGTTTTCACTACTAACCACCCATTGTTCTTCTTTCCGCATTTACTGCGTTTGATAATTTATGTCCTTTTGAATCTGTTTCTGCATCATCAGATGCATAATGCTAGAGTTATGCAGAGTGCTGTGGGCATACAAAGTCCCACACCCATCCCAGCGTCCTTCAGTCTCTTCATCTGTAGATCTAGCTCCATTTTTCGGTAAGTCTGCACACGTCATGACCAGGCTAACAGAATATACTACGACAACATGACATAATCAGGATTCAACTAACATAGGGGTGAGGAAAAGCCTCCCGCTTTTGCTATTGACAAGAGTATGACGGTACAAAATCACACTGCTTCTTTGTCTCTGGCTCAGTGTGTGGACACAAAAAGCCAGCTGTTAGACGTTAGGGACGTGTCCTCTTTTCTGTGCAGCGCCTCTGATGTAAAACATCAGGCATCTTTTTCCCTTATAAAACCCCAGTGATCTTGAAACAGCAAGGGAGGAAGCCACATCCCCCCACTAGCGCTTGTTTATATATTATAGTGGGGCGCTCTTGCCCTCCACGCTCTTTTCTGGCCTACCCAGAGTGCTTTTGTTTGTTTTGCGGTACTCTGCGGTAGAAGCCCATTTAGGAGAAGTGCTTCAAGACCGGTTACATGAAACAAGCCGCGGCTAACAGGAAAGCCACAGAATCCCTGGAGGTAGGGGGCGAAAAGGAGATACCCGATGTAAAATCAGATTAAATGCATGTTAAGCGCTGCTGTTGTGTGGCCCGTTTCCATTTTCCCTGTCGAGCGACGACTGAGGTTGTACAGACGGAGAGTTTAAACAACCCCCAGCAGGACAGTTACGGGGTTCAAAGGTCGTAGTCGTTCTGGGCAGAGGAATTGACCTGAAAGCAGTTTAGTTTGCCGTTTTAAGGCACATATTTGAGCTAGACGTAGGACGGGGGTTCAGCAGATGAAATCTAAAGACACCCTGGAGAGAACGAATTATTCTGCTTCCACCCAGCCAGCGGAGGAGAGAGGAAAGGTCCGCTCGGAGTCACAGCTGTTATGATATCACAGCAAAACAGACGCCACCCTATCTGCAAAACAATATTGCGCTGTTGAACAGGCACTAACAGAGATCTATGTGACTCTCACGAAACTTGTCAAAGAACATATCTGTTATATTTCATCTTAAAGTGGACAGAAAGAAATAGGATGCTTGACTAAAAGAATATTTATTTATTTTAAATCAAAATGCAATACTTTTAGGACCAGGTTTAAAATTTTATATACGTTTTTCTTTAAACTGTTAGATTTTAATTTCAAAATTGAGTATTTATTTATTTTATTTTTATTTTTTTTTTTTTAAATATTATTTTATACTTTTAGGACCAGGTTTTAAGATTTAATATAGGTTTCTTTTCTTCAAATTGTGACATTTTCATCTCAAAATTGCTAGAAAGAAATAGGATACTTCCATAAAAGAACATTTATTTACTTATTTATTTTTAAATAAAAATATACCTTTAATACTTATAGGACCAGGTTTTAAGATTTAATATAGGTTTTTTCAGGTCAAAATTGAAAGAGAGAAATAAGATACTTCCGTAAAAGAATATTTACTTTATTTATATATATATATATATATATATATACACACACACACACACACACACGCATATATTTTTTTTTTTTTTTTTTTTTTTTTTTATTGTGACATTTTTATCTCAAAACTGAAATAAAGAAAGAAAATACTTTTATAGTATTTTTCAAAATATAAATTTAGTTTTTTTTTCCAGGTCAAAATTGAAAGAATATTTACTTATTTATTATTTTTTATATTATTATTATTTTGTTTTAATAGAAATACTTTTAATACTTTTAGGACCAGGTTTTAAAATTGTATATACATTTTGTTATTCGCCTGACATTTTTATCTTAGAGTAAAAAGTAAAAAAGAGTAAACTGCTTTTATAAAGTAATATATTTATTATTATTATTATTATTATTATTATTATTATTATTTTATTTATTAAATAAAAATATAAATGTAATACTTTTAGTACCATGTTTAAGATTTAATATAAGAAACATAAGATACTTCCATAAAGCAATATTTATTTACTTATTTATAATAATAATAATAATCCATAAGGTAATATTTATTTCCTTTTTTTTTATTATTAAAATATAAATGTACTACTTTTAGGACAGGGTTTTAAGATTTAATGTTTTTTTTTTTTTCAGTTTCATCTCAAAATTTAAAGTAATAATTGAAAGTAATAATAAAAATAAGCTACTTTCATAAATAATATTTTATACATTTATTTATTTATTTATTTATTTATTCATTCATTCATTCATAATAAAAATATAAATGTAATACTTTTAAAACCAGGTTTATTCATAGAGAAATAAAACACCTCCATAAAATAATATTTATTTACTTATTTATTGTTATTAATACTTTTAGGACCAGTTTTAAAGATTTAATATACGTTTTTGTTTCTTGAAATTGTGATATGTTCATCTTAAAACTAAAAGAAAGAAATGAGATACTTCCATAAAAGAAAATTTGTTTATTTATTTATTTTTAAAATAAAAATAAGGACCAGGAGGTTTTTTTTTTAATTTTTAATTTTTATATTTTTAAATAATAAAAAAATGATATATATGTTTGTTTTTACCATGGTAAGCCCTCTGAATTGTTTGTAAAATGTGCAATATTTTTTTATGTTAATTTATGATATTATTAATGTAATAAATACTACTAATAAATATTTTGTTTATTTTTTGTTTCATTTATTAAACCTTTTCATCAGCATGAGTTGTTTTTAAAAATGGGTTTTAATATTTATTTATTTTTTTTTTATTAACAATTTTTTATTGAATTTTCCGGAAACAATAGTATAACAAAAAACAATTTTGCACATTTAAATCCCACTCCCACCCATCCCACCCCTGGTAGACTTTGAAAAATAAATAAAATAAAATAAAAACAAATAAATCAATAAAATATATTTTACAGAGATTTTAAAAAGGATGACACAACATTAAAAGCTGAATGCCATATTTTGACAGTTTTCATATTAGATCCATGAATTCGAGCGGTTGAAAGTTCCATCGAGAGAATGTAATATTTATTTTTTTTAATTAATATTATTTATTCGTATTATTATGATTTAAACAAAACAATAAATGTATTGGTAATATTTCTTGCCTAATGCTCCAAAAACAGGCTAACTTTTCTTTATGAAAATATAAAAAGCTATGTGTGTATTTTATAAACATTTTCCTGAAATATTGGAAAACCTTTCAGTCAACATGAGTTTTTGTCTTTGGATTGTGAAGCTTTCGTGAGATTTGTTTTTGTATTTTTGTCATGAGCATTTCATGCAGACATACCTTTAAAACAGAAAGCTCCCAGCTTCTCGCTCGGTAAAGGAAATCCAGTCTGGTTGAGGAAGCGGTACATAGTCCTCACACCCAGCTGTCCTCTGCCGCACTGCATTCTGGGTACAGCGATGGGATAACGAGCGCTGCCATCAGACAACCAGCTGAAGTCGCAGCGGTCCAAGCCGTTCCTCCAGGCCGCATGCAGGTGACCAGGAGAAGCTAAAACT
Source organism: Cirrhinus molitorella (assembly GCA_033026305.1). NCBI lineage: Eukaryota > Metazoa > Chordata > Actinopteri > Cypriniformes > Cyprinidae > Cirrhinus > Cirrhinus molitorella. Next base: position 9,842,607 of record CM065139.1, read on the forward strand.
GCGTCCTGTTTCTCGCACGCCTCCCTGGCCTCATCCAGAGTCATCTTAACATCAGCATCAGTGAAAAACACCTCACCTGAGATCACACACAATAACACATCACCATTTGACCATTGCACATCCTTATCAAATAAGGCAATCCCAGAATGCACTTTTACATACTAGAAATATAACTTATTATTAATTGCTACAGAGAAGTACTAAAACTGTAATAGTCAGTTTACTCAAAAGGTAAATATTTCATCCAGCATTAGTTCATATATATATAATTGTAAATATATAAAATAAAAAAATATTCTTTAAATAGAAAAATAAAGCAATAAATGAAAACCAATAAATAATAAATTTATTTTTGTCACATTGAGACATTTTTATTGTGAAAAAATTTATTAAATAATAATTTATTTATTTAATGATATTTAAATAAAATAAATAGTAATTAAAAAATAATAGAAATAATAATAAATAAATGTATTTAATCAGTATAGTAATATTTCTTACATTTGTTATATTTTTCTTTTTGAAAATATAATTTTCTATTATAATTTGAGTTTTTTTTAATAAAGACATACTTTTTTCAAGAGAATATAGTCAATTACTGCTCACCACAAAGCCAAACAATGACTGATTATTTTATTAATAATCAATCATTTGTTGAATGATATTTAAATAAAATAATTAATAATAATTAAGTAATAAATACAAAAATAAATGTTTTTAATGAATATAGCAATATTTCTTATTTTTGTTATATTTTCTTTTTGAAAATATCACTTTATATTATAATTTGAGTTTTTTTAATGAAGGCTTTTTTCAAGAGAATATAGTCCATTACTGCTCACCAATAAAGCCCAACAATGACTGATTATTTAATTTACATTTTTTATAAACAATTTATAATGAATGAATGATTTATTTATATAAAATGATGTTTAATGATATTTAACTAAAATAAATATTAATAATTAAATAATAATTCAAAAAAATAAATAAATACAAAAATAAAAGTATTTAATCAATATAGCAATTTTTCTTATATTTGTTAGATTTTTCTTTTTGAAAATATAATTTTCTATTACAATCTGAGTTTTTTTAATGAAGACTTTTCAGAAGAATATAGTCAATTACTGCTCACCAACAAAGCCAAACAATGACTGATTATTTTATTTACCTTTTTTAAAACAATAAAAAAATAAATCAACAAATAATTTAATTAAATAATGATTTATTTATATAAAATTATGTTTAATGATATTTAAATCAATTTTTTAATATAATAAAAAATAAAAGTATTTAATCAATATAGCAATATTTCTTATATTTGTTATATTTTTCTTTTTGAAAATATAATTTTCTATTATGATTTTATTTTATTTTTTTCAAGAGAATATTGTCAATTACTGCACTGCTCACAAATGAAGCCAGACTGATTGATTTTATTTTAAAGTTTTTTTAAACAAACAAACAATCAATAAATAATGCATTTAATTTTTGTAGACCATTCAGATTTTTTCCACAATGAGATATTTTCCCTCCAAATTTTCATTACCACAATAAAAAAGAACTATTTCGAGGTTGCCATAGAAACAAGTAAATTCTGAGAGAGGAAGTGAACACCTCCGAACAGACTTTCCAAACTGTCATCTCATAATTATAGTAATTCTGACACGACGTGAACACAGTGTGAGTCTGGTGCGTTTCCCAGCTAATATCTAAACTTACCCTGCAGTTTTCCTACATAGCAGTACACATCGTATTTTTCGGAGGAATTTCTGAGTCCGTACGATCGGACTCCTGGTTTCAGTATCATATCGCCATGGCAACCTTCACGTGGCTTTGTTATGGGGTATCTGTGGAGAACAACACATATCAGTAATATTCAAATGTAGACAGCATGATTTCTTAGATTTGAGTCTGGAGCTGAAGAAAATCACCTGACGGTTTGGTCGGCCAGCCATCCAGCGTCGCACTGGTCAAATCCATCCTCGTAGGCTGAATGAAGCTGCTCAGCGGTGGCAATAGTGGCGTCCACATCAATGCAGGCCTGCTTGGCGTGCTCGAAATCTAATGTGTAGCGACTGCTGCTGGCGCGGTAATGAAACACAACACCTGTGAGGAAACAAAAATCCAATTCATGAACCAAAGGTAAACACCGATTAACATCCACTAATTTGATCAAATGGGCTGCATTTGTGAGGAACAGAATTCAAAGAGGGCTGCTTTTGTACTGAACGCTGGATGTTTCAGCCACAACAACAAGCTGTTGTCTGGCAAAAAATGAAGATCATTGTATTGTTCAGCTATTAAGGAACCTGTCGTGTCAAATACTGAACATGACCTGAATAGTAATCGCTCTCACAGCATCACACAGCATCAAAACTGACTTATGATGCTCGTTTGAACTATTTTCCTGTACATTATCCTTAAAATTGCTCTGAACTTACACAAGTCAATTATCTGATATAACATTCTCTTCAAAACATTTTTATATTTTCTGTGAGTGCCCAAAAACAGGTAGACAGATCTCACACAAAATAGTTTTAAAACACTATGGCAGATTGCTTAAAAAGAAAGGAAGAAGAAAGTAGGAAAAAAAATTGAATAATCCAATAAAAATAAAATAAAATTAAATAAATATATTATATTTCTGAATAAAAATCATATATATAGCGTTAGGACTAGAAATAAAATGACAAATAAACAGAATACTATAATGTAATATAATATAATTTACAAGAAAGTTTTATTGTCCAAACTGTCTAAAAGATAAATTTTTAAAAAAAAAAAAAACTAACAATAAAATGAATATATAATATATATGTGTAAAAATCACATATATAGCATTATGACTAAAAATAAAATGACAAATAGGCATGACATGCTTTTCCAAAAAGGATAAAGCATAAAATAAAATAAAATAAAATAAAATAAAACCCAAGAGGGTTTTACTGTGTAAATTGTTAAATATATATATATATATATATATAAAACAATATAATATAATATAATATATACAAAATACAAAATACAAAAAAATAAAATAAAATAAATAAAAAATAACAACAAAAAATGAATTCTGGCTCCTAATTTGTTCACCTTTTTCATGTTTAACTGTATTAAATGAAAAAAATATAGGACTACAAATAAAATGACAAATAAATTGAACAACTATAATAAAAAATTATGGATGCAACTTTTCCAAAAAAGGATAAATAAAATAAAATAAAATAAAATAAAATAAAATATGTAGCATTAGGACTAAAAATAAAACGACAAATAAATGTAATACTATAATGTAATATAATACAATTTACAAGAAAGTTTTATTGTACAAACTGTCTAAAAGGTATAAAAATAACACAATAAAAGAAAAAAAAAACTAACAATAAAATGAATATATAAATAAAATAAATTAAAAAATAAAATAAAATAAAATCCAAGAGGGTTTTACTGTGCAAACTGTTAAACAGATATATATATATATATATAAAGGATCAATAATAAAATAAAATATAATTAAATTAAATTAAATTAAATATGTAGCATTAGGACTAAAAAATAAAACAACAAATAAATGTAATAATATAATATAATATAATATAATATAATATAATATAATACAAAATGAAATACAAATGACTTAATATACATTATTACTTCAAAAGGGGGGCTGGGTTAGGACTAAAAATAAAATGACATAAATTTAACAATAAAAAAACACTTCCGATTCCTAAATCACTGTTTTTCACTTCGACAAACAACATAAGTTGACTTTGATACCTACTGCATAGTTCAAACATCCTGAGTTACATGCTGAATTTAATACTGCATCACATTTACAAGCAACCATACTAGTGATTGTTGCTTTAGCAAACACTACTAATAAGGCTCAGAACAGGCCATGCAGACCGACTCTGTTATTTGTCCTTTTATGGGCTTTTCTAGTGTTCTTTTTTTTTTTTGGGTACATTAGCAGAACCGCTTGCTGACGGGCCAGGTTCTGAATGCTCTTTCCTCAAAGGGATGGCAGTGTGTTTTCTGGGTAGGCGCTACCCAGAAAAGTTGAGTGGCAATCAGCGCTGCCCGGGGCCCAAAAGAGGGCATCGAGTGTATTTGGCAAGAAGGCACATGGCTCTCTATGGGCCTACAAACAGCGTCCCACCTGAGCCAGATGTGCTTATGTTTAACTGAATATCACAGTGCCCTAAACAAATACACTGTTGTATTTGTTTAGATCTTTAACACTGTTTCTTTCACTTTTTCAATTATTTGAATACACTGTGTGCTTTCAATCTTTGCATGGCACTGCCTTGCAACAAAACAGTATCTTGAATGATTTTTCAGACGTTCGTTCATAATGCAGTCATTCGAGGAACCCCAAAAAAGGTTGAACATTTTCTTGTATTGATTAAAACACGAATCATTCAGCCTTCCTTTCTATGACTTAGAAACACAATAGGGCCTTGTCAAGATTCGAGGAAAATCCAGACTCTGAAAGTGATTTTTCCAGACTCTAAAGCAAAATAATCTTCGCCCCTTGTCTCCTGACAGAAACGCTGTTCCATTTTGGCTAGCGATGACTAATTACATCATCACATGTGCTTACGAGAGTAAAAAAAAAAAAAAAAGAAAAAAGCGCAGCACATCTGAGAGCCATTGCTGATTGTGTTTGCCAGTGGGAACCCTGATGAAGGAAGTTAAAGAAACACCAATGTACTCCGCAACGTCACATATGAAATGAGATAATATGTATAGTATATATTTTGGTAAGGAGAAAAAAAATAATTTTGCATGCTTATTTACTCTAGATTTAATTTTAGATCACCATTACAGTCTAACCTTTAAAAACAAAAACAATTTAATAACACTGATAAGTCTAAAACGGTCAATTTGATTAATATGTAGGTATTATAATATTCTATATTATAATGTATTATATTCTTATATAAATATTAGAATTAATATTTCACATGAATGAATTATTATTTATATTTTTTATAATATCAAAATATTTCTCGTCAATAAATTATTATTTATAATATTTTTAATAATATTTTATATTAGTAACGCTGATAAGTCTAAACATATAATATTATATATCTACGATTATACATTAAATCATTCGCAAATATCTTAATGAATATTTCATATGAATTAATATTTAATTATAAATATTCATATTTATTACCATTCAATATAATGATAATCTAATATTTATATATAATATATAATATTCAAATATAAATATCACATTATATTATAATATAATGATAATCTAATATTTATATATAATATATTATATTAATATTTAAATATAATATTGAATATTATAATATATTGTAATCTTTAGCAAATATCAACATGAATATTTCACATGAATTATTTATAATATTTTTCGATAATATTTTATATTAATCATGATATTTTAGTACCCAGTGCACTATATTTATACATTTAATAGAAAAACAAAAAACAGTCTACGCATGTTATACATCAATATACAGCAAATATGGAAATGAATATTTAATTTAAACTAAAATTTATATTTATTAATTGGTAATATATATTATAATATTAATAGAATATTTTTTTAATCGCTTTGGATAAAAGTGTTTGCTAAATGACTAAATGTAAATGTAATATTTACTAAATAATACAAACAATTTCACTTTAATAAACAGTATTAATATTTTCATAGCGTACAGTACTTAGCAACATTTTATTTTATAACATGATGTATTTCCAGATTAAATATGGGGAAGAAATCTAGACCAGGATTTAACTGGATCAGGAAAATTGGCTTCACTTAAAGTTCAAATCTTAAAACAATATTAATATGAATTAATATTTAATAAAAATATTTAAAATGTATTAATTAACATGTAATTATAATAGTATTATAGTCAAAATATAACATTTTGCATGCTCCCCTTTTCCCTTATTTTTTTTATATTTAGATTTTCTTTGTTGTACAATAAAAAATTATCTAAACAAATAATAATTTAATAATATCTATAAATCTAAATATAATTAGTGAATATTTAATTATATATAATTATATAAAAAGTTAATATTTAATTATATTGAAGTGAATATTCAATAAGCATTAATAAATATTTAATTATAGCATTTTCATTAAAATATTTATTTTTGCATGCTCATTAACTTATTTATTTTTTACATTTAGAATACCTTTGCTGCATGTCTAATTTTTAAAAATGCTAATAATTTAATAATACCTATTAATCTAAAAACATAATTACATATATAAAATTAAAAAAAATCAAAATAAATATTTCACATTAATGAATTACTAACTACAATATTTTAAATAATATTTTAACATTTCACATAAATTATGACATTTTTATTATTATTTTTATATTATTTTTATTATTTCATTGTATTTACATTTAACAAAGAATGTTTTTATTACACATATCCTATTTTATAGCTTTTTTTTAAACCAACTGGTCACCCTGGACCACAAAACGATCATGTAAAGAATATATTTATTCATTTCCTACTGTAAATATACCAAAACTTAATTTTTGATTAGTAATATGCGTCGCTAAGGACTTCATTTGGACAACTTTAAAGGCGATTTTCTCAATATTTAGATTTTTTGCACCCTCAGAGTTAACTTATTGGCAAAATATTGTCCTATCCTAACAAACCACACGTCAATTTATTCAGCTTTATGATGTATAAATCTCAATTTTTAATGAGTGATTTTATGGTCACATTTTAGTTCTGAAAAGTAACAAAATTTTAGACAAAACGTCAGTTGGAGAAAAGTCATTAGCGATCATATAACTCAAATTTGACCAGGAACATGTGTTGCTTTCATAAATTTCAAGAGAATGACTGACCACTGACATGCAGGGAGATGGACTCTTGAGTGTCTTCGATGCCATGCATGACCTCGCAGCGGTAAGAGCCCGCATCGCTGGCCCTGAGCCTCTCTATGGTCAGAGACGCGTCGCCCTCGTTCTCAGAGTGGCTGGGAACTGATACCCTGCCTTTAAACTCTGGCCCGATCTTGAGGAACCCATTCTGGGTCACGATCACTGTGATTTCCTCTTCGCCCACGAGTTTAGTCCACTTGATGCGGAGATGGTCCGGGTGGGAACTGGAGGCCGTGGCTGAGGATGCAGTGGTGGAGGTGCTTGAGCTGCTGGTAGGAGGTGGGAGGATGGAGAAATGGCAGGGCAGCACCACCTGCTCCGCCAGCGAGCCTTGCATCGGAGAACTCATCTCCACTCTCATCCTACGAGCAGAGTCTGCAAAGAGAAATGACAGAAATTAATACTTTTATTGAGCGAGGATGCTTTAAATTGATCAAAATTGATGATAAAGACATCTATAATGTTGCAAACTGTTTATATTTCATATAAATTTCTATTCATCTAAAAAACCTTTAAAAAATTCTACTCAGCTGTTTTCAACATAATAATAACAACAATAATAAATGTTTTTGGTTTTTTTGAGTTGCAAATCAGCATATTAGAATGATTTCTGAAGGATCATGTGATAATGATGCTAAAAATTCAGCTTTAAATCACAGGAATAAATTATGTTTTAAAATATATTCAAATAGAAAACAGTTCTTTAAAATAGTAAAAATATAGTTTGGATCAAATAAATGCAGATGAGCAGATGAGACATTTTTAAAAATATACAACCAAAAATTAAATATAAAACAAACTAAACAAAAAAGAAAAATGGCAACTAGCTCAAATAAAATAAGTTGAAGTATTAAAATAAAACTGATCATGAAAATCATTTAAAAAAGAAAAAAGGTACTAAAAGGTTAACTAAAAGTGAAATGATTTTAATGTTTTACTATTCTAATTATAATTCAAAATATAAACAAAAACTATAACTATAACGTCAGCGAAACGAAAATATGCTTGATATATATCGGTATCGGCCGATATTGCGGGTTTTTTTAATACATCGTCTTATTTGTTGATTTTAAATATTGCAAATGCTCATTTCACCTTCATTTTAAGTTTAGCATTTACTCAGCGTCAATCTTTAAAAACACTAATATTTTAATAACACAATTTTAATTAAATTTTAAAGTCGAAGCTTTAACAAACCTCAAAAAACATTGAATATTAGCGCATATTTAATTATAATATTTATTATTATAATGTTATTAGATTTTCAACTATTATATACTATTTCATCTATTTTATATTTAATAAATTGTTGATTCTTTGACAAATCATCTTTTGTACGTTGCTTTGGATAATAGCATTAAATGGATAAATGTAAATGATATTAATATTTTTCATATCATACATTAATGATAATATATATATATATATATATATATATAGTAAATATTACATTAACAAATATCTAATTAAAATAATTTTATAACATTTAAATTTTAACTAAAACCATTTAATTTGTGAATATTTAAGTGTAAAATATAATAATATAATAATAATACATAATACATTATAATATATAATTATATTTAATAATTGTATTTAATATTATATTTAGACAATTCACAAAATTATATAAAATAGTAGATGCAATATATAATTATAATATTTAATACGTATAAATGAATAATTAATTTGAATTATGAATTAAAATTTAATTTATGCTCATTTACCTATTTTTTTTTACTTTTTTTTTTACAAATAATAACCTATATTCACCACCTTTGCTAATTTAATAATATATATCGATCTAAAAATATAATTACATATATAAGTTTATATAGTAAAGTTAATCTTTAGCAAATATCAAAATTAATATTTCACATTAGCGAATTAATAATTATAATATTTCTGATAATATTTTATATTGATTATGATATTTTAGTAATCAGTGCACTATATTTATACATTTAACAAATAATAAGACATGAATACATTATAGCCTTTTTAAAACCAATTTTAGTTTCAGATGAAACTCATGAAGATCCTGAAAAATGGCCATTCTGTAACAGAATAGCCTGGTGAATATATGATGACAAAAGTAGGCTAACTTATCTTAAAATTAGGAGAAACGAGCATTTACAATATTTAAAATTAACTAATATGATGACATATAAAAAAAAGGTCAGTAACCGATACGATACCGATATATCAAGCTAGTAATCATTGTAAACCAACTTCCAATCATTCAGCATTTCGTGTGTTGTGTGCTAAATGACTACTTCCTGTTCGCTGTGTTATTTTAGTTTTGCTGATTATTTCGATATTTTTACAAATATTTTTAGTCCTCAATATGCTATATTTATATATTTAATAAATTGTTGATTCCTTGACAAATTGTTCACTGCATGTTCCTTTTTTTGTAAGTTGCTTTGGGAAAAAAAAAAAAAACATTAAATGCATAAATGTAAATAATATTAATATTATTCGTATCATAATGCCTAAATTCACTTGTATAATTTAAAATGAAAAATAGTGTGACATTTTAATATTTGCCATTTAAGTTATCGGCCATTACATAAAAGTGATTATCTGTGATAAATTGAATATCTTCCATTTATTGATAAATCCATTTCGTGAAAACGATACAGAATATTAACTTCACTGCATCCCTAGCGTTTACCTGTTTTAAAGGTTTGGACAATCTAAATGAATGTAAACGAACGTTGTTTATCATTTTAATGAGAACAAAGAATCAAAAAACGCCTTAAAATACTCCAAAAACTCACCATCTTTGGTTACAGCAGAGCTGCAGGCACAGAGCAGCCAGAGGATGTGCTTCACGTCCAATAACATCTCAGTTCTGTAAAGAAATAATTACGTAAAGGCGTTTTGTAAAAGCTATTCAGTCGTGAGTTTAATTCGTTTCGCATTAGCAGCTACAGTTTACTTCTAAACGTGGGTTGGTTGTCAAACTGCTTGTGTTTAATGTCCGTCCATGTCTTTGTTCCAGGTCCAACTGGGTCTTTAGACACCCACTGTCTGTTTGCTTTCCTGTCTCCCTTTATTACTTCAATATATGGCTTTGCCATCAGATAGAGAGCGTGTTTATGAAAGCTTCATTCACAATTAGCGGCTTAAAAGGATGTATATGTTCCATCTTATTATACCGGACAGCCCTACTTCACTCATTCCTCAGAAACACAAAGATCATTTGTGACAGCTGTGGTGACAGCCACACACGCCCTGTATAGTACACACTATCAAACACCAGAGAGCGATATATAAAGCACCTTCACGCATCGCTTTACAACAATTAACATCGCCGTGAAAATCTCCAGCCCGCTAATGAAGACAGATCAATCACACCGGAGCAAATGAAATCCAAAGGCTTATCTGAAATGAATCCATCGCTCACATTCTCAGTTATCTTCATTAAAGCAGAGCTGGTATTACAATGATAATGATGAGATAATGATAAGTGGATCTCCACTGAGAAGAGAAGGTGCCAAACGCAAACAAAGCTTCAAGGTGACAGACAAGATCTGACAACACAATCAAATGAGAAACAAAGAGATGCGCTGAGGTAAATCTGCCATAATGTCAAAAGAGCATGGGCAAATTAAGATGACATTAACAAGAGCAAATTACTTATACATGTGAAAGAATAATCTATATTCATCACATAGACTATTAATTGGATATAACTGTTTTAATATAATATAACATGATATAATATAATAACATAATATAATATAACTTACTTTTTCTTGTAGGCAATCTTGGCTATTCCTGTTTCTCCAAGTGCAATCCTTCACAAAAAAGTGCAAATATTTCGGATGCTCCAACCAGCGAGCAGTAGACTTCAGTGCTGTTTCTTCCTCTGTTGCCCACGAAAAGACTGGAGACATGAGCCGGCAGCAAGTTCAAATTCCATGTCCACCCATGATTTCGTCAGTTTCCAGAGGAGGGGCAGAAAGTGCCCACCCAAAACGAATCTGATCCATCCTGATGAAGACGAACGGGGATGTTAGGCGCTTTTCGACTTGGTGCAAACTGTACTTGAATCACTGAGCAACTACTTTGAACATTTAGGTTGCGTTGTAAGTAATTAAAAACAGATTAGTTGGCGGTTTCTTATACTAACTTCCTTACTGCGCGCCGTCTTGGAAAATCCAATCCAATTCAGTGCTAAATAAGTGACTGTCTTCGATTTAACTTTTCAAATCAGTATTCATTTTACAGATTACATGCACGTTCGCAGTCCTGGCCATTAGGCAGCTCTCTGTAGTGCATTACGCGGAGACGTGCGTAAAAGCGCATCCGTATCTCACTGCACGGTCTGACGGAGCACTGATAATCAGACAGAGAAGGTGCTGATGGAGTTGCTGGGTTATTAAGGGGTGTGAAAGTGACCAAATTACTCTTGTGAACTAATGTAAACTGCCAAACTCCACTATAAGAGCTTGCCGGAGCTTTCCACACGGGGGAGAGACAGTACCGTTACCTTCTCTAGAAATACCCTGCACCATTTATTGGATTTAGCCGTTGCAGTGTAAGATTAAAAATCAAAATAAAAGGTTAAATTCGTCCACTGCGGCTGCCGTTTAAATATTATTTTTTGATGTGCTGTGTTTACCAAGGCTGTATTTATTGGATCAAAAATACCGTAAAAACAGTGACATTCTATTCCAATTCAAAAGAATCCTCAATTGTAATACATTTTAAATATAATGTATTTCTGTGATGCAAAGATGAATTTTCAGCATCATTATTCCAGTCTTGAGCCATTGTGCAATACATTATACAATATATGGAATATTTCCTTTTACTAATAAAAACTGAGGAACAAAAGGCGTTGGTTGGCCAAACTCATTCCAGGATTTCCAACATTCGTGTTTGTTCTTATCGTAGGTAAAATATTATGCTAATATCTTTATACTGCTCGTATTTACCCCCCAGTAACTTTAGTTTGACAAAATATAGTGCCTTTTCCTGCTTACAAACTCCTCTATCTGATTTATCAGCTTCCACACTTTTTGTAATTGATGTAAGTGCAAACCCTGTTTTTTCACCACATATGTGGTTACTTATGTTCAATTATTTCGTTTATCAGATTTGAACATATTTTATTACAGTTTACTTATACATTCCTATGGCAAATCAACCTTTAAATACAAATATACATATATGAAGTTTCTCAACAAAATAAGGTAATAAAAAATCCACCTATTCACCATATTTTTCTCGTAAGAGTGGGTGCGGCCATTTGTAAATTTAACGTGTCTGATTTCCGGTGTCATGGCTTCCAACTATTTTTAGTTGTTCAAAATGGCAGCTTTGTTGCTTGATATTGCAAACCATCTTAAAGGATTAGTTCACTTTCAGAGCAAAAATTTACGTATGTAATCACCCCTTGTCATCCAAGATGTTCATGTCTTTCTTTCTTCAGTCAAAAAGAAATTACGTTTTTTGAGTAAAAAAACATTTCAGGATTTCTCTGCATATAATGGACTTCTATGGTGCCCCCAAGTTTGAACTTCCAAAAAGCAGTTTAAAGCCAGCTTCAAATGGCTCTAAACCAGGGTTCCTCAAATCTTGCCCTGGTGGGCCAATGCGCTTCAGACTTTAGCTCGAACCCTGATCAAACGCACCTACCTGTGATTTTCTAATGATCCTGAATACACTGATTAGCATGCTCAGGTGTGTTTGATTAGGGTTAGAACTAAATTTTTCAGGAAAGTGCATCTCGTGGGCCAGATTTGAGGATCCCTGCTCTAAACGATCCCAGCCGATGAAGAAGGGTCTTATCTAGCGAAATGATCGGTTATTTTCAAAACAAATTGACAATTTCTATACTTTTTAACCTCTAATGCTGGTCTTGTCTCGTCTCTGTGATGCGTATGCCTAGTTTGTGTGATCTGGGTCAATACAGTTAGGGTATGTTGAAAAACTCCCATCTCATTTTCTTCTTCAACTCTAAAATCATTCTACATTGCTGCAGGAGCACCAACCCAGTGTTTACAAAGTGAACATACAAAGAAGATCAAACACCCTTTACAAAAAAAGGTAAAACAGCGATGTAGGCCGATGTAGAGCCCCTTGAAGCTTTAAACTGCATTTTGGAAGTTCAAACTTGGGGGCACCAAAGAAGTCCATTATATGCATAAAATGTTTTCCTCAAAAAACAATTTCTTTACAACTGAAGAAAGAAAGACGTGAACATCTTGGATGACAAGTGGGCGAGTACATTATCTGTACATCTTTGTTCTGAAAGTGAACTAATCCTTTAAGGGTTGTAGCTGAAACATTTTTACTGTATTGTCCACTTTGTTATTCTGTATCCCTCTAGAGAGTTTACATACAGTATTGGAGACACTCAGATGTAAACAACAGTATTGATTGCATGGTTAATGTACTAATGAATTCATTGTTCTGTTAATTTATGCTGTCTAAACCACAGAAAAAAAATGTGTGGAAGCTGCTAAATCATATAGAGAAGTACTTAGTAAGCAGGAAATGAAATATATTTTGACAAACTAAAGTTAATAGGTGGTAAAGATACATACGAGCAGTATTAATTAAGCCTAATATTTCACCCACATGACCAGAAATAAACATGAATGTCGTCAAGATCCTGATTCTTGTCCTGGAAATCCTGGTTCAGTTTGGCCAACCACAAACAGCTTTTCTTCTCAAGACTATAACTTTTGTTCCTGCTATGACATTTAGCAGTAACTAGTACTCCAAATGTTCTTCCCCGTCCGACCGATTAGTACAGCCCAAAACATGACAATAATTGACCATTTTCAGCAGCAACAATCAGCAAAATATGCCAGTTTTGTTTGGTTCAGTGGCACTGTTTACATTCAGTGCCGCCAATATGGCCGACTGACGCGTTGTGAAAACACTAACACGGCTAAAGAACCATAAGTCTCGCACATTCACAGAAAACATCTTATTTCCACACTGAAAAATAAGGTGAATAATAATTTATTTTCTACCAAATTTCAAAAGAATGTGAGTGGTGCTTACCTGTCTTGAACGATAGGGCTTTGTCAATGTCACACAGGATGTTAAGCGGCTATGAAGTTGCTATTTACCATAGTTGCTAGGAGGTTGCTTGCTGGATCAAAGAGTTCACTCACTTTAATATCAATGATATTCTCAAAACCCAGCTTAGACTGGTTTGCCAGTCTTAGATGGTTTAAGATGATCTGGCCAGCTGAAAAGAGACCGGCTAAGACCAAAAGTTCAGCTTAGAGTGATTTTTTTTATTTCTTTTTCTCCAAGCAAGGATGACTAAAACAAATGCTGAACAATAAAACTTGGGGAACGAGCAAAAACACATCTTTATTCACATTTATTAGAATTATTCACACCTTACAGAGTTAAAAATGGACCAATTCATAATTTTACCTCACTTTTCATCAAAAAGTAGTTTTTTTTTTAGTATAGAGATAATTCATCTTTACTATAAAACACTTTTAAAAAAGTACAATTTTATTACTTCTACAATTTAAAAACAGTACAAAAGTCATGCTTATCAGGTGCTCATTAGGCCTATAAGAGGGTCATATATCATCGAACAGGTCGTCTGGATCAAGGTTCGCAGCAGCGCTTGGTGGTTTCAGTCGGACGCTTGACGTTTTGCTCGTCTCAGCTCTGGCCTCCTCTGTCGGCTTCTCTCTAAAATTACAAAGCGAAGTAACAACCGTCAGCAGAAGGTGAAGGTTAAATACATAGCAGGAGCTAGCATAAGTCATGACACTAGAATAAAGTCTGACTGTTTCCTGATTACAGTGACCCAGGCAAACCCGATCCCCTTAAAACGGGGTCAAGACTAACCGCTGTACAGTTCGCCCCGCTTCTGCCAGGAGTTTATAATCAGGCACATGCCATGTGTTTTTAACATCACACATTTACCACATGCTAATGAAAGGTCACTTTCAAGGTGAGTCTGACACTGATGTACATCCTGCTGGAGATATTAATAATGTGACATAAACGCCCCGAAGTCACAACTAGGTCAAAATGACTTTTGTTACTAAATTGTGACAAACTTAGCATGTCAGAAATGCTTCCTCAGCATTAAAACAAGAAAAGAAAGGTTAAACTACAGGAATTCCCACAGGATCGTGTCTATAAGGGCTATGAAGAGCTTTTCAAAGCGCTTGAAGAAATCAGGTCACAGGGAAAATAAATGAGATTTATGGTCCCGTAAGCCTGTTAATTTCAGGATGTGCCGAGGATCATGTAGCCTTTTAAGCAAAGCTTGTCCGCTGGCGTACCAGAAAACACATGGACAACACGGCTGGAATTGAACATACACACACATTAGAGAAAGTGAGTTGGATTACATCACACACACACACATACAGGCTACATTATAAAGACAGTTTCCTCAAACCAGAAAAAAAGGTGGTTTATAGGGACCATGCTTTCCTTTTATGCTAGAGCTTTCAAATAAAAATTAAAATGCTTTAAAAAAAATCAGGGAATCAAAACATTTTATTTTTCATTTATCATTTATTAAACAAGATACACAACATCCAGATTTTTTGCCTATTTACAAGGACATATGTCCTCAAAGACAAAATCCAGAATTATGGGGACAAAATGGTTTACAAGGACAATGTGATGTCATGATGACATCACAGATCATTATAATATGACCAGTACACACAAATACGACAACACCCTGCACTGCAAAGACAGAAGGGTTTATGAGGACTGTGAAGTCATATTAATAACAATAATTCTTATTAATATGATATATAACTGCAGTCCAAACTATATGTATATGGTGCATCTAATATCCTGAAAATGTTTGTTTTTGTTTGTAACTTTTGAAACTTTCATATATTCTATATTCTAGATTTATGACATGTAAAGTAAAATACATCTAAAGGTTTTTTGTTGGTTTTATTTTTGATGATTAGTCACAAATCCAGTATCTCAAAATATTAGAATATTTCATAAGATCAATCAGAAATGTATTGTATGTATTTGGAAAAAAGTTCTTTCAAGTATTTTCATTTGTGCACTCAGTACTTGGTCGGAAGCACATATTACAGCAAATGACTTGCTCCTAACACAAATGACAGCATCAGTGAAATGATCAGCCTATGGCACTGCTGAGGCCCTATTGAGCCTTCAGATCATCTGTATATTGTTGGATCGACTGTTTTTCATCTTTCTCTTGAAAATATCCCATAGATTCTTTATCTGAAAAGAGGACTTTGGACCACTGAGCAACAGTCCAGTTTTTTTCTCCTTAGCCCAGGTAAGGAGGTGTCAGTAATTGTCTCCTGGGCCATTGCCAAGTCAGTAGTTTTCCCCATTAGTGTGCTTTCAAAGAACAAGAAATATCCAGAATTTATATTGTACACTGTAAAAAAAATCAGCAAAAGTTACGGTAGAATACCGGCAGCTGTGGTTGCCAGAATTTTACCGTAAAAAATATGGTAGCAACGTTTTACAGTTTATAGTTTTCAGTTAAATTTACAAGTAAATACCGTAATTTCATTAACTGACATAATTGTAATGTACCAACCTGCTGAAGTACTGAAATCTGTTTTATACCTTTGTAATACACTGATTACCTCCAAAACCAGGTGGTGATGAGAAAGTCACATAATAAACTAAAGCCCATCACAAGCAGCTTTTAAATATTAACATATATAGAAGGTGCACAGTGTCATTCACACAAACACTAAACACCATCATGGTAACACACATGAAACTGAAATAATGCAATAAACGTTCATTTAACAACATTAGATGTAACATACAACCCTAATGTACAAACCTGCTAAGAAAAAACTAAGAAGAAAGAGTTTTTTCAACAAAAAACATCAAATTTAAAAAATAAATGTGTAAATTTTACAGTCTTTTACTGTTAACCATTTAACAGGTTTTTACTGTAGCATTTTTGCAGTTTTTATTTTTTTACAGTGTAGGGATGGTCATTTAATGAAACTCAAATGTAAATATTCTAATATTTTGAAATACTGGATTTTTTACTGTCATGAGCTGTATGCTCGAATCATCAAAATAAAAAATTTAAAATATATAAGCCAAATGTCAAATTCTCAGAATTTTCCCTGACTTCCACTGACTAAAAAGTTGAATTTCAATGACCTAATGCAAGGAAAAGGTTGCTGTTTCTGAGCAGACATTTGTTTTAGACTTTCTAGAAGTGTTTTATTTTAAATGATGTTTAATATAAATGTGAAACCCAGGGAATTAAAGCCATAATCATGTTGCTTGTAAATGCATAAATGCAGATTCAAAGCCAGTCTAGCCAGATTATACGCATGCATGTATGTATAGTATAGCTATAAGCAGTGATGATGGGCCCAAGTTGTCAGCGCAAACACCAGTGATATTCCATGAATTGAACAGAAAAATAAAACAACAACAAGAAGGAAGGACCTCATCATCCAGAAGGCCAGAAGTTCTGGTCATGTCATATGAGTGAAAGATCTAGATCGAATGAGCATTCCCCAACTCTATATGCTGTTTCAAGCTCTTCATTTTAATGGAAAAGATAGAAAAGAAACGATATTCAGTTTAATTAAACATGAAGTAACCATCTGAGAATAAAAAGCTGAAAACATTTTTTAAAACTCCTATTTTTTCAATTGTAGAGTGTCATTTCACCATAGAGTCGTGCTGCTTAAATCACACTCAGTGTGAAAGGGCCTAACAAACTGCCTACTGAATGCCTATAAAAATACGATGTAAAATAGACATCATGACCGCAGTATGAAACAACACATTCACAATGAATCCTGCTGAAGACAGATTTTAATGAATACTAATAACAGCGAAGAAACCATACCTAAAAATTAAAGAGGCATCTGAGTGATGCAACATCCATTTTGGATTCACTAGAACAGCTTAAAAACAGTCAGTGTGAACACATTTCGGTAGTCTTGCAAAAAATGCAGATAACACAAGATTTATTATTTTTTTGAAGTTCATGACTACAAATTACTGACTACTCTTAGAAAGCAGCTTCGTCAACTACAGAAAATGGAACATTTAACTCAAAACTAGTTCAACGAAGAAGCGTGTGCAAGCTAAAACAGCAAGTAAAAACACTTAAAAATACAACAACAAGAAAATACAAGATGTGTAAAATCATCATTATAAAGTGGAACAATCTTTGAGAGACAGGCTGGAAAAACTAATTTTTATAGCTGCATTCTAGTGCTAATCAAAAGATTAATCACAATTAATCAAAGATTTTGTTTACATAATATATGCATGCATGTATATATTTAAGAAATTATGTTTATTTAATACATATATTTATATGTAATATAAATTATATGAATATAAATATATGCATGTATATACACATGTAAATATAAAACAAAAAAGACTGTATTTGTATGTATATAAACACAGTGTATACACATATTGAGTAAAGAGAAACTTTTATTTTGGATGCAGTTAATCGTTTGAAAGCACTACTGCAGTCTATAAACACTGACAGCTTTAGTCGTTGGAACTTTCAGACTGACTCCACCTTTAGCGTTATACCTCTGTTTCTCATGAAATCCCTGATGTTTTGTACTGTACTCATCAGCTTCAACACTCTGATTAAGTGGCCAAATGTCCTTTAGCTATGTGGGGCTTGAAATGTTTCATCACAGCAGCAACATCTGCTTTTGCCCACACCATTCCTCTCTTCCTGGTCTCAGGATGTTCAACACTTCCAGTCACTAAAAACAAAAAAGCAAAATACTGTGAACCGCTCTGACATTGACTATTACAATTTGTTTTGTACAATGTTAATAAATGCATCTGGTGTCTATAATACTGTAAATCTAAAAGCATGATTGAAACACAAGATTATGAGTTGGCTGCTTATAAGGAAAAACACTGTTGAGCTTCACTCTGAAAACTACTTGATTAGTTTAAAAATTAAGACAACACAGTAATAATAATAATAATGATAACAATACGCACCAGTTTTAAGTCATACTGAAATGGTAAAAAACTGTAGAAACGTGGTTGATGAAAAATCAAGTGTACAGATTAAAAAAATATATATATAAAGAGAAAGAGATTTGAGTTGGTTCTTATAAGACTGAACTTAAAGGGATAGTTCACTTTGAAATTAAATTTTGATATGTTTTAGCTTACCCCAAGGGTATCCAAGATGTAGGTGTCTTTGTTTCCGCAGTAGTTTCAATTTTGATATTTTTAGGTCCAACTGTTCTTGTCTGTCAGTCATATAATGCATGTCTATAGTCACCTCACAAAAGAAAATGCACAGATTCAAATTAAACAGTCCAAATGAAACAATTCCCCACCGTAAGTACACATTAATGACTTAAGACATGAAACGAGTGGTTTGTGTGAGAAAACAAACAGTATTTATATTGTTTTTACCTCTTGTAAACAATCACGTCCAAGCTGAAGGGGGCGCGCGTTCTGGCTTATTGATGCGCCGGAGCTACTCCCGGAAAGCGCCGGACGTGATCCATTGCGCGAGTAATTCTTTTCTTTTTTAAACATCCCTAAACACACCTTTTTTAACCATTTCTTGTTTAAACATCCCGGATAAGCGCAAACGAGCACCATTTCTGTTAGCCGCCTTACCTACAATCTCTGTTCTGTGTAAACAATGAGTGACACACACCAGGAAGCGCGCGCACTTCAACTTGGACGTGGTTATTTACAAAAGGTAAAAAACGACATAAATACTGTTCGTTTTCTCACACAAACTGCTCGTTTCGTGTCTTAGGTCATCAATGTGTACTTATGATGGGGAATTGTTTAATTTGGACTGTTTAATTTGAATCTGTGCATTTTCTTTTGTGAGGTGACTATAGGCATGCATTATATGACTGACAGACCAGAACAGTTGGACCTGAAATTATAAAAATTGAAACTACTGCGGAAACAAAGACACCTACATCTTGGATGCCCTTGGGGTAAGCTAAAACATATCAAAATTGAATTTCAAAGTGAACTATCCCTTTAAGCATTAAAAAAGCATTCAGCCTTGAAAAGATGGTTCACCGTCAACAGGAAAAAGTATTGCAATGTCACTTTTTTTCTCTCTCTCAATATTGTGCAGCCATAACAGCTACATTTCAGACAGGACTTTGAGATAACATCAGTGTTTATCTTTGAAATAACCATGAACATTGTGACTTTTATAATTCCTTTTTTTTTTAAAAATCAACTGTTTATAAAGGTTTCCTTAAACAGCGTTTTTATCTGTGGTATCGTGCTACAGCACACATTCTCACAGTTGTTCACTTTTAATGTTAAATTAGCGGTTACACTGATGGGACACTGCATTTATTCACAATCACCAATATGCATTATTTGCATGTGCTTTAATGCCTTCCCGGTTTAACAGTTCATTTGTGTGCTGTTAATAGATTCTTCAGGACAGTACTAAATAAAAAAAAATTACAAAAATTATTTCATGATGCCTCTTACTGTTAAAATGAACATTTTGCATATTCTGCAAGGGATATACACCACAAACTGTTGTAGAATAGTGCACAAGCATGCAATTTGAGACACACATTTTGTTTTTATATTAGTGTGTCTGTATAAATCATTTAGGACAAAATTTAAGACAATTTTAGAAAAAAAAAAACAAAACAATAATAGAGCAGTATTTCTTAAATGCATTAACTCCACAAATTCCAAGTAGTGAGCTCTTCCATTTAAGAATTATGGAGACTCCTGTGGTCTTTCATACATAGCTTGTTTTCTGACATCCGTTGTCAGCTGATAGACAGACATGTGTCTTTCCAAACCATGATTAATTGATGGGACTTACTATTGGCAGATTCTAATCAGATCTGAAATCGCAAAAATTTTACGGCAATGGTACAGGCACAGAGTATACATTAAAGTTAATGTGCTATTTCTTTAAACAACAATTTATTTATTATAAGTAGTGGTGTCAATTGATTAAAAAAATAACTAAGTAAACCACACATTTTTCCTGAAATTAATCGTGATTAATCCTACCTGACATCAAAGTTTTTAATTATACTTTTATATTGCAATAATTTCACATTCATGATTCAAATAAATGTAGAAACAACAAAGAATGTATAGTTTTAACATTTGTTTAATGCCATCTTTTTTTATGACTGAAGGCAAGTATCACTGATTTCAAATAACCTCTCTCTGATTTTTTCCCCAAATATTTAACCATTAAATATAACCATTCAACATTACAGTATAATTGAGAGCTATCACTTTAACATTTACTAGACTTTAAAAAATAATATAATAATTTAAGCAAACCTCAAACAATCTTCACATAAACCCATTACAACAGATGTCATATAGGCTAGCTACAGGAAAATATAGCCTAAAGCTATCAAACACTAAATTAGCCTATATAAAATTCTACATTATACAGGTCCTTCTCAAAAAATTAGCATATTGTGATAAAGTTCATTATTTTCTGTAATGTACTGATAAACATTAGACTTTCATATATTTTAGATTCATTACACACAACTGAAGTAGTTCAAGCCTTTTTATTGTTTTAATATTGATGATTTTGGCATACAGCTCATGAAAACCCAAAATTCCTATCTCAAAAAATTAGCATATTTCATCCGACCAATAAAAGAAAAGTGTTTTTAATACAAAAAAAGTCAACCTTCAAATAATTATGTTCAGTTATGCACTCAATACTTGGTCGGGAATCCTTTTGCAGAAATGACTGCTTCAATGCGGCGTGGCATGGAGGCAATCAGCCTGTGGCACTGCTGAGGTGTTATGGAGGCCCAGGATGCTTCGATAGCGGCCTTAAGCTCATCCAGAGTGTTGGGTCTTGCGTCTCTCAACTTTCTCTTCACAATATCCCACAGATTCTCTATGGGGTTCAGGTCAGGAGAGTTGGCAGGCCAATTGAGCACAGTAATACCATGGTCAGTAAACCATTTACCAGTGGTTTTGGCACTGTGAGCAGGTGCCAGGTCGTGCTGAAAAATGAAATCTTCATCTCCATAAAGCTTTTCAGCAGATGGAAGCATGAAGTGCTCCAAAATCTCCTGATAGCTAGCTGCATTGACCCTGCCCTTGATAAAACACAGTGGACCAACCCCAGCAGCTGACATGGCACCCCAGACCATCACTGACTGTGGGTACTTGACGCTGGACTTCAGGCATTTTGGCATTTCCCTCTCCCCAGTCTTCCTCCAGACTCTGGCACCTTGATTTCCGAATGACATGCAAAATTTGCTTTCATCCAAAAAAAGTACTTTGGATCACTGAGCAACAGTCCAGTGCTGCTTCTCTGTAGCCCAGGTCAGGCGCTTCTGCCGCTGTTTCTGGTTCAAAAGTGGCTTGACCTGGGGAATGCGGCACCTGTAGCCCATTTCCTGCACACGCCTGTACACGGTGGCTCTGGATGTTTCTACTCCAGACTCAGTCCACTGCTTCCGCAGGTCCCCCAAGGTCTGGAATCGGTCCTTCTCCACAATCTTCCTCAGGCTCCGGTCACCTCTTCTCGTTGTGCAGCGTTTTCTGCCACACTTTTTCCTTCCCACAGACCTCTTGCTTGAGGGTGTCAATGATGGCCTTCTGGACAGCAGTCAGGTCGGCAGTCTTACCCATGATTGCGGTTTTGAGTAATGAACCAGGCTGGGAGTTTTTAAAAGCCTCAGGAATCTTTTGCAGGTGTTTAGAGTTACTTAGTTGATTCAGATGATTAGGTTAATTAGGGTTTTCATGAGCTGTATGCCAAAATCATCAATATTAAAACAAAAAAAAGGCTTGAACTACTTCAGTTGTGTGTAATGAATCTAAAATATATGAAAGTCTAATGTTTATCAGTACATTACAGAAAATAATGAACTTTATCACAATATGCTAATTTTTTGAGAAGGACCTGTATACAGATAAAGCTTAAAATTGCAGAAGTTAATATTTCCTCTTTTTAATTTTGCATTTTGATTAGCAGACATCATGGCAACTGGTTACTGTGGTTTGCTGTTATTTTAAAAGACCTATAAATAATAAATACATGCACAGTTTAAAGGCAGCTTTAATTTGCTTTAAAGCTTTTCTTTGAAAATGTATGTCTTAACTGACAACATAACTACTACATTGCATTCTCGCAGTTTCATTTGAGTTTTATATGATACGTTGATATATTTATTACTATGATACAGCGCTTTAATATAGGCCTACAGCGTGTGCCGGCACATTTGTGCGTGCACTTGAAGAGTGCATGCTGCGTGCACAGTATAACGGCTGACAAGACAGGAAGATTTGTTCTACATATGGCCTGACAACAATCTCATCTGACCGATGTTCAACTGAAACTCCTCGTCACCGGTACCGTTTCCGCACTCGTTTGACTCACATCTGGTGGAGAAGTGAAGTTAGAGTGCGTGTCTGAAAAGTCTCCCGTTTGATATATGCTGGTAAAGATGACATGTGTTAGGGGTGGCATGGTACATGAAAAAACACCCGAACCGTTCGGTTCGCTTGTCTCGGTTTGGTTCGTGTGTGCACCGCACGGTTCGACGCATTGGCCTCAGACAGTTTCGCGTGAACATACATATAGACAGTAAAAGTGGAGTAAGGAGTGCTGCAGAAATGGCAAGTGGAGGAGATAATGAAGGATACCCGGAGTTACCGCATGCGGCCACGTCGTTCAAATCTGGTGTGTGGGAACATTTTGGAGTTCATGTTACTTACGATGACAACGGAAATAAAACAGTAGATAGAACTGCCAATGTGTTCAAGCATTGTGCAAAATGCATTCAATTTGAAGAGCTCTTTTCCAAAACGCGATTAAATGCCATTTAAAAAAAAAACATTACTATTGCCAACATTACTATTGTATCTGGTCGGTATTGAAAAGTCCATTATTAATTTTACACAAAATGCAATATATTCAGTGTTATTCTGTCATGTGTTCTCCCTTTTTTCCCATACCGCGACAAACGCCAGTCTCCTTTCTCTGCAGAATGCGACAGATCCGCTCAACCAATCACAGCGCACCATTACACGCACTGTAAACAATAAAGGGAGTTTGTAAATATTGATTTAATACAACAGTTAAATAAACAAGAAGGTAATATTAAGTTACTTACATTGTCTGACTCTAACACTATTGCCCGATTTTGCTCCATTTCTTTGTGAAAATTAGTTTGAAACAATGTCACAACTGAACCGCAGCGCATCTCCATTCAAACACAGCTGTGTTTTTTTATGAATGAACGTGCGTTTTTAGTGACCAAATGTGTATTCTAGTGAGTCAATTTCCCATTCATAAACACAGTCACTTGCTTTATTCCTCAATGAATCAGCGTTCAAACGAATTAAATGAATATGATTCAGTAATTAAATAAGTGACTTGACGCCACCTACTGGCTTGTAGTTTCATGTTTAAAGTATATTTTCAGTGATTTAAATCATTTAATATTTCTATATTCAAAATTTTATATTTAAAACATTAATCTCAACATTCTTTTTTTTCTCTCTCTCTCTCTTTAAGTTTGTAACAAAAAGTGCTGGATTTATTGCATAAACGAAAAACATGTCATCATCAATGTCTTCTCTCTTGCACTATCAAAATCTCACCTAGCTTTTACTCAGAGATGGTCCAAATAATGTGCTTAAAGTCAAGTCTGATTCAGTTAGTGCATGATTATATTACAAAAATGTTAATACTGTATCCTAAATTGTGGATAATTAAGCTAATAAGCTATATATCATATGCTGAAGCAAATATCTGGAGTGTTAAGGATTAAAAGAAAAAATAACAACAAGAACCGCACAGAACCGAAAACCGTGACCCTAAATCTGTGATACGAACCGAACTGTGGGTTTTGTGAACCGTGCCACCCCTAGAATGTGCATCTAAATTAATGCATTTCTTCAGCAGTTGTGAGTGGGTGGCCAAACCTAACCCCGCCCATGCATTAATTGCGTTTTTAACATGTTAAAATAAAAAAAAAATAATAATCAGCTGTGGTAACACACCTATTTTCACACCACTAATTATTAGATGTGTACATTTTGGCAAATCAAGTCAACAAATTGAGTCTTACAAGCACAGCTATAAAAATGAACTCATACTAACCTTTACATCTGACATCAATCCACTTGATTAATATTCTGCACTTGTCCAGGCATCACACAGTTGGGATATTTGTGACACTATTTAGTGGCAGGGAAGAGTGAGGTAGAAAATGTTAGTTTACCTTCAACAACTGAATTTTAAGTATATAGACAAACGAAAAACTAACAAACTTTTTTTGAAGCATTGAAATTGTCCACAATACATTATGCTGTCAGTTTAACTAAGTGCATGACTGTCCATCTGTCAGAGTTTCCATATCAACTTTTTGAAGTTTTGTAGATTTAAAATGAAAACATTAATCTTCAAAATTATATATTTAAATTTACATTAAAGGGGTCATGAACTAAAAATGTAAATTCCCTTGATCTTTTGACATATAAGGGATCATTGTCCTGTAAAAAAACATCCTGTAAATTTAAAACTTACAACTCTCTGATTAGTCTAAACAGTGCAATAGTGTTGCTTTTTTAATGTAAAGACGCCAAATTAAACATTTGCAAAATGGAGAACACGTTACACGCAGATTAGATTAATTTCTGTCATATAAATGCTCTTTTGAATGCATATAATCGTGTACATGACCCGTGTTGTTTATTAGCATATTAGCTTTTCAAACACATGAATTATTTATATCATAGGTATGCCTCATTCTCTTTACTGTCATCGTTTTCTTTACCAATAAGTCCATTTCATTGAAAAAGATCATTAATCAACTCAATCACAACGAGAATTCAAGGCATTTTTTTTTTTGTAATTTACATGTATTATTCTTATTTACATAACTTTCAAAACATTACATAACATATAATAGTCGTGGCCTAACGTTATCTTCGAGCTTCTTATATCGCACGGATTATGACTGCGCAAATATATCTTTTAAGGACTGCCAACAGAAAACAAAGCACATAAAATAAACCATAAAGACAAGTTTTTATGATTCAATATTCAAATCTGTATACTTTATTTACTTACCTAATTGGCTGCTTCTGTTTTGCTTGTCCATATGCAGATTGCGCAGCACGCTCCTCCCGGAGAGACCCCACCTCCACTGTGTGTGAGCATGATTAACCAATCAGAAGGCAGCCCGCGTTTTCTGAACCGTCTCCGCCCATTTAGGTCGTAATGTCTATAAATCAGCAGTTACAAATCTTGGCAATAGGCGGCGCGATGACATACACACGAAAACACCAGAAAACTGGTTTACGCGCTTAAAAGGACATTCCAAAAAAAAAAAAAAAAGAGCAGGAGATCGTTCCTGAGGCTCAAACATATGAATCTACGTCGTTTGAATTACAAGGACATGTCCTATGTCCTCATAATCCCAAATGTCCTTATAATGCTGGTATGTAAACTGGTGAAATGTCCTTGTAATCCACCAAAACCAACGCACGCACACACACACACACACACACACACACACACATATATATATATATATATATATATATACACACACACACACTACATGGCCGTTGAATGCTTGAATCTGATTGGCTAACGAAAGTTCTGAAGGTGTGCATTATTTTCAGGGCAACGGAAGGCGAACATAGTTCCAGGCAGGTCTTGGCCAAAATACATGTCTATATATCACTTAGCCATAAGATTTCTGTATCAAAAGGTCCTTACAGCCTGAAACAGCAAAATAACCTAAACCCACAACGA
Source organism: Cirrhinus molitorella (assembly GCA_033026305.1). Taxonomy (NCBI): domain Eukaryota; kingdom Metazoa; phylum Chordata; class Actinopteri; order Cypriniformes; family Cyprinidae; genus Cirrhinus; species Cirrhinus molitorella. The sequence goes on from CM065139.1 coordinate 9,869,268, forward strand.
CACTGGCCACACAAATAAATACAGTAAACATTAGGATAAAACCGAGGATAAGACAGATTATTTCTATGTTTTTGCCACAAAATTACGTTTTATGTACTGAAACATACTGTATTTGTCCCACCCGCAGAAGCGCAAATTACTAATTAAGGAATAACTTACGACGGGCCATTGAATTTCTCCGCTTCACGTCGTGGCCGCATCACCACCTCGTGTGTGCATTATTTTCTAGGAATTTAACGGCCCGAAGTCAATTATTCTGCTTATACTACGGTTACCACACCTCAAGACACTGATCAGATGATATATTTCAAGGCATTCATCCGTTTTTTGTCCTTAAAGTGCTATTGTGAGTAGGATTAATTTCTTATGCAGCTCATCCAATTCCTTCTATGCTAGTTCCAAAATGTCATTTTAGACCTAGTAACGATGCTTGAGCCATTGATAGCAGACTATGCAGTTAATAATGTAATTTAGACAGACAGACTGGCAGGCAGACAGACAGAAAAAGAGAGAAAGAAAAAGATTAAGCTCGTGAAATACCTCTGTGAGTCTGTGCTTCTCTCAAACGTGATCAGCAGCAGTGTCTCTACTTATAGTGAAACTTTAAGTTCATTTTCTTCAGGAACAGCGTCGTTGTTACCCCGCTTGTGAGAAATGTCATGTAGTTTTTAAGTTGTTAATCGTCAGAGCAGCGCTAACAACATTAGTGCGTATGTTCACGTGTGTGCTGACTGTTATGTGTGCATCTGTAAGAGAGGGAGAGTGTGGGAGAAAAAGAGTATGTGCTTTTCGTACACAATAAAACGTAATTGTGTGGCAAAAACATGGACATAATCTGTTGTTTTTATCCTGTTGTTTACTGTATTTGTTTGGCCAGTGTCATTGTGGGTTTTGTTTATTTTGCTGTTTTAGGCTGTAAGGACCTTTGAAATAACTGAAATAATGTGGTGAAGTGATATAGACATGTAATGCGGTCAGGAGCTGCCTGGAACTACATTCGCCATGCGTTTCCCTGAAAATAATGCACACCTTCAGAATGTTCGTCAGCCAATCAGATTCAACCATTCAATGGCCCCGTAGTATAACAACTTGAACTACATGACATTTCTCACATGCGAGGTAACAACGGTACTATTCCTGAAGAAAATGAACAAAGTTTTACTGTAAGTAGAATCGCTGCTGCTGCTGCTGAATACTTTTAAGAGACGCACAGACTCAGAGAGGTAATTCACGAGTTTAATCTCTCCTTCTCTCGCTCTCACTCCTTCCGTCTGTCTGCCTGCCTGTTTGTCTGTCTAAACTTCATTATTAACTGCATTTTAGTTTGCTATCAATGGCTGAAGCGTTGTTTCTAGGTCTAAAATGACGTTTTGGAATTAGTAACGAAGGCGGTGGATGAGCTGCGTAAGAAAGTAGCGTTTAAAGGACAAAAACCGGACAAATGCCTTGAAAATATAATCTGATCAGTGTCTTCAGGTGTGGTAAGCGTAGTATAAGCGGAATATTTGACTACGGTCCATTGAATTCCTAGAAAATCATACACACCGGAGGTGTAACGTCCACGATGCGAATCACCACCTCAGGTGTGCATTATTTTCTAGGAATTCAACGGACCGAAGTCAATTATTCCTTACGTATATGTATATAGGCTCTAGTTTTAAAGGGAAGGTTGAACTGGTTTGTGTTGATAAATGATTTCATGAAACTGAAACACCTTTGTTTCCAAACTGCTTTAGAGACACTAGAAAATAAAAGATGAAAACGTATAGTGGCGGGCAAAATTTTTAATACACTAGTATTTTCATCAGCTAAAAATTGGTTTTAAGTCAGCTATTTCTATCTTTTGCTGTAGTGTGTCAGTAGGAAATATCAGTTTACATTTCCAAACATTCATTTTGCCATTCATTGTAGTAATCCAGTGAGATTTTGGAACAGTCAGTTTTCTTGAAGCATCTTGGAGACATTGCCACAGCTCTTCTGGATTTAGTCTGTCTCCATTTGTTCTGTTTCTTCATGTCATTCCAGACAGACTGGATGATGATGATGATGAGATCAGATCAGATCTCTGTGTTGAGCACTGGCTGTGGTCAGACTCCTTGTGCAAACAAAAATCTCACTGGATTATTACAATTATTGGCAAAATGAATGTTTGGAAATGTAAACTGATATTTCCTAGTGACACACCACATCAAAAGATAGAACCAAATGACTTAAAACCATTTTTTTTAGCTGGTGAAAATACTAGTGTTCTAACAATTTTGGCCACCATTATATGTACACCAGAAATGATATTCAGAGTTTTCTAATTCTGTCTCAAGCAGACCAAAATTTGTGGGCTTTAATAAGCCTCACTGTTGGGGAAATGGAGTTCATTAAAAGTTAACAGCGTCCACGTAAGGAATTCACACACTCTTAAGGAGCCCATCTCTGGAAGCGAACTCTTCCTTATTAGAAACAGGTTTGCATCCAGCAGTGTTCCCTCATAACGCGGCTACAGGACTCAGGTGAATAAGATGCTGTTTTAGTGGATCATGCTGAGGAGATTCCAGAAACCCTTTAGAATCCTGGTGAAAAAGTAAGAGCTCCTCCATAAAATACCACCATAATAACAATCAGGAAAAATAAAAATGAAATATTCAACTGCAATGAGCCTCATTTGCTCAGCAGGAAATGTTTAAACTACAAGGGGAAAAAAAGTAACTGACAAAATGTTAAAAAAAGATGAATGCTGCTGGGTATAAAAATGATGACAGTGTCGTATTTCACGTCACTAAGATTCACAACACTGTAATAATGTTACTGCCACATATAGAGAGGAAAAGTCTGAACCACATGGAAAATATAGGAGTTTCTTCATGTAAATGTAAAAAAACGACAAGAATGTGATGAAGTAATGAAGATTTAAAGGGATAATTTATCCAAAAATGAAATTTCTGTCACTAAGTACTCACCCTCATGTTGTTCCAAACACAAATTAAAATATTTTTGAGGAAATCCGAGAGCTTTCTGATCTTGCATAGACAGCAACGCAACTGGCAAGTTCAAGGCCCAAAAAGGTAGTAAGGACATTGATAAAATAGTCCATGTGACATCAGTGGTTCAACCGTAACGTTTTGAAGCTACAAGAATACCTTCTGTGCGGAAAAGAAAACAAAAATAATGACTTTTTTCAACAATTTCTTCTTTCTTTGTTGAATAAAGTCATTATCTTTGTTTTCTTTGCACTCTCATAGCTTAATAAAATTAAGGTTGAACCACTGATGTCACATGGACTATTTTAGCTCTTGGATTTCATGAAAAATAACTTCAACTGTGTTTTGAAGATGAACAAAGGTCTTACAGGTTTGGAACAACATCAGGGTGAGTAATTACTGACAGTATTTACATTTTTGGATGAACTATCCCTTTAGACTTTTCAGATTGTGCTCTATTTAAAAGTTACTAATCATAAATGAGAAACAGAAGCATTCTGGCTGGAGGAATCAGACTTTTGGACCCCGATATAAAAGCAACAAGGCCTTATTGTAAAACAGATCATGTTTCCAGGTTCATTATCCCCGTAGAATTGCATCTGAGGGCTCATCCTGCCACAAGTGCAGTTTCGGATTCAAATACCTGCTTCCAAGGCGTGCAATTAGAAAGCAAGTGTCAGGTGAAGTACACTGGAATTGATGCAACAGAACGGAGCGGAAGTCTCTAAAAGGCACTTCAGAAACAGCTGCCACATTCTGCTGCTTGTAATAAATCCATTTATTAGCATAATCATCAGTGTATACAAGAACAAATCGCAGGCTGGTTGATGTTCGAATTTCATTTCAGAATTTTGTTCGTGTGAATGATTTAGAAAACATCCCTAGTTAGCTAGTTAAAGGTTCAGTTCATTTTCAAAAAATGAAAATGTGCTGAAATTTAATTAACCCTTAGGCCATCAGATGTAGATAAGATTGTTTCTTCATCAGATTTGGAGAAATTTAGAAGTATGTCACTTGCTCACCAATGGATCCTCTGCAGTGAATGGGTGCCGTCAGAATGAGAGTCCAAACAGCTGATAAAAACATCACAATAATCACAAGTAACCACTCCAGTCCATCAGTCTTGTGAAGTGATTAAATGTAAGCATCATTAAATGTTTTTAACTTTTAACTTGTTTTAAAAGTCCAAAGTCCATAATCCATAATAACACTTCCTCCAATGAAAAATCCATCAAAACGGTGATTGTTCTGTGCGTATTTCTCTCCTTATTCAGACAAGATGACTTTTTCACTGGCAAAAGCAATATTTTGAATAGAAGACTTGTATTTTATGTTTAAACGTTGTAATGAAGGATTTGTTTCTTACAAAAAAGCAGCTTTTCACTTCACAAGATGTTAACTGATAGACTGGAGTGGCGTGGATTACTTGTGGATTATTGTAATGTTTTTATCAGCTTTTTGGACTCTCATTTTGATGCAAAATGGCACCCATTTACATTGGTGAGCAAGTGATATAAACCTAAATTTCTCCAAATCTGATGAAGAAACAAACTCATCTACATTTTGGGTGGCCAGAGTTAATTTTCTTTCTTTTTTAAATTTTTTTTCATTTTTGGATTAACTATTCCTTTAAAGTTATAAACAGCTCCTGCTTCCAAACAGATTCTTCCTCAGAAATACAAAGACCAAAGAGCTTTTATTTGGTGTGTTGGTACCAAATAAACCCTGAGAGGCCTGAAGAATGTCATCTTTTTTTTTTAAACATATAAACACCAAAACAGAATCAGCTGATTCATTCTTTCTTATTTGACTCTCGAAAACCACATTTTATTCAACTAAGTAACTCGAGCATCAAAATGGCAATCTTTGGTGCTTTCAGCAAGCCTTTTAAAAAGCAAACCCCAAACGTTCATCTGTGAAACAATGCTTAGTCAGCACAATTGAAGTGTAAACAGTGTATAACACGTAAATATAGCGGTTCGATCAAGGGGTTTCCCTGCGCGCCGCATCTGGAAGTCATTTTGACGCAACTAAACTCTGTAGGGATAGCTTTGAGAATTAACAGAACAAGTTACTTTCCTACTGCCCTCAGGGAGGAAATCCATAGGTATGGGCACGGATAACGGATGAGCATAAACATAGACGCTGTCGCCTTGTAAGCCACTATATTTGCTGTCATGATTCACTGGGAACAGGGCGGGAATTGTCTGCGGGTTGGGAAAAAAGGTCTTATGTTTCTTTTAAATTATTATAGACATGACGAGAAGCTCTGGAACTGGTTAAGAAAATGCAAAGGAGCCCAGAAAGGGGGACAGACATGATGGTACGGTTTCTTATAAAGACAAATGTCAGACTACAGCCATATGAGCAGTTTTGGGGGTAACACAAGTTACGTAATAATATTACTTTTTTCAAGTAACTAGTAAAGTAACGCATTACTTTTTCATTTACAAGAAAACATTTGAGTTACTTTTTGTTTCCTTCATGTATTTAATCCCATTTTATTAACCAATGACTTTGCTGCTGACCTTTGTTTATCCAATTCAACCATACGCTGCAAAAAATGCTTTTCTTACTTAGATTTTTTGTCTTGTTTCCAGACAAAATGTATATATAAAAAAATTCTAAACAATTTTCTAGACACAGAAGTAAATAATTATTTTCTTGTTTTCAGAAAAAACAATCCAAAATTAAGTGCAAGATAATCTGCCAATGGGGTTAGCAAAAATATCTTATTTCAAACAGAAAACAAGATTATTTTGCTTACCCCATTGGGAGATTATTTTGCTTGTTTCAAGCAAAAACACTTAATTTTGACTTGTTTTAAAAAAAAAAAGACAATAATTTTTACTTGTCTAGAAAATCCTTCTTGATTAAAATTTTTGCTAGAAACAAGACAAAAAGTCTTTTGAAAAAAGTAAGAAAAGCATTTTTGCAGTGTACTAATAAGCAAAATTTACTTTAGATAAACTAACTTTTGTGCTTTTTTTCATTGCTGAAGAGTGTTGAACTTCTTTTCCTACAGTTCTACTGTATAGATGTGAATTTAATTTTCCTTTAGCCTTAGCCTTATTCACTTAATTTAATTTTGGTGTGAAAGGTATGAAAGAAAATTAATGACATATGTATTTGAAAGAAAAAAGCATGTTGAATTGCACTGAAAAAATAACGCATTGCATTAACAGTGCTTAAATTTTAATGCCTTGTATTTTCAGGACTTGCATTTTAGGGGCTGAAATTTAACATAGTTGTTCATTTAAGCTGTGGATATTTCAATTCAAAACATTTCACACATATTTTCATAATTAAAAATTCAATAATTCATATTCACCTTCCAGAGTTCACTTCTGCAGTATTCAATCGGTATAAAACTACGATGTATAATTTTCGACCGGCAATTTTTCGTCCATTTTATTTCATTTTGACGGGACGTGTCCCTCCCAATATCCAGCTACTGTCAAACTGTCCCTAGCAATATTTTTCCTCAAAAAATAATGGGGGATGTCCCCACCAATGTCAAAAACAAACCTATGCCCTTTTTCCCTTCTACCAAAACAGCTTATAGGCTACTTTTCAGCTATTAAAAGAGTTCAGTTTTGTATGAAATGGCAAAGTGATTAAGTTAATTTATGAAAAGGTTTAGAGCATGTTTTGTTCGTGAAATGTAGCCTACGTTTTTTTAAGTAAAGACCAAGCGGTCAGTGGCAGACAGTGAGTTGATCGTATCATATGATAAATTGATCATATGTTTGACCAATTTAGCCTTCTTAAATCATCACGACTTGCCTAAAATAAAATCTATAGATATAAAACAGCTCAAGCATATCACGTTAGTTTAAAGCTTAACCTGTGCGCTGTAAGATGCATATCCAATCCTTTGTGCGGAGAGAGGAAGCTGAAGCGCGCTTTACTGGACATGGAGGCGCCAGCGCTATCACTTGCATTGGAAACATTTTTATGCCATCATTTTTGCTAGGTAGGTAAAAGTAATACAGCATTCAGAACTGTAAAGGGTCTATTTTTATTTGTGTGCACTCACACTTGTGTGCCCGGATCAAAGGGAGTTTCATTGAACTTGAAATTGTGACAAACATATTACGATGCTTCTCGAAGTAATAGTCTATTATATAACAACAACAAATAATCCTATAATTATGAAACAATAATTTTTAAAAGGAATAAATTAAATGTTTTAATTTTTACAGTAAACCTCTGCTGTACAGCACTTTGTTTATGAAAATTAAAAGGAATTGGTATATTTTCTTTTGATTACATTTTGAGATGTAATGAAATTTTTGATAGCCTATTTCATTTTTTTAAGGATTGTGTAATAAATTCACAACACAGAAAAATGAAAACAAACAACACATGGATATATTGTTGTAAAACTGTTAATAAAATATTAGGATGTTAAAGTTTCATAAATTCAATTTATCAGACGTGTTAAGATGACTAAAATTGAATTAACCCATTAAATTGGAATCCAGGAAATTTAAAAATGGAAATTCCAATACCAATACAAATTACTATATGCTTAATCACTGTTATAATTATGAGGGAATTATGAATTATATAGATAATGGCATATTACGTGCTTTTGGATTTTTCACCTTTTAAATAGGCTATTTAAGAAGAATTTTAGTTGCAACCAGAATTTCTTCGTTTCACGGAACAAATCCAGCACAAATAAACGCGGCATTTGGTGTGAAGAGCGTCTCCAGACTATATATAGCCTAACCTAAGTAATATTAATATAAATATATACAGGTCCTTCTCAAAAAATTAGCATATTGTGATAAAGTTCATTATTTTCTGTAATGTACTGATAAACATTAGACTTTCATATATTTTAGATTCATTACACACAACTGAAGTAGTTCAAGCCTTTTTTTTGTTTTAATATTGATGATTTTGGCATACAGCTCATGAAAACCCAAATTCCTATCTCAAAAAATTAGCATATCATGAAAAGGTTCTCTAAACGAGCTATTAACCTAATCATCTGAATCAACTAATTAACTCTACACACCTGCAAAAGATTCCTGAGGCTTTTAAAAACTCCCAGCCTGGTTCATTACTCAAAACCGCAATCAGGGGTAAGACTGCCGACCTGACTGCTGTCCAGAAGGCCATCATTGACACCCTCAAGCAAGAGGGTAAGACACAGAAAGAAATTTCTGAACGAATAGGCTGTTCCCAGAGTGCTGTATCAAGGCACCTCAGTGGGAAGTCTGTGGGAAGGAAAAAGTGTGGCAGAAAACGCTGCACAACGAGAGGGGGACCTGCGGAAGCAGTGGACTGAGTCTGGAGTAGAAACATCCAGAGCCACCGTGTACAGGCGTGTGCAGGAAATGGGCTACAGGTGCCGCATTCCCCAGGTCAAGCCACTTTTGAACCAGAAACAGCGGCAGAAGCGCCTGACCTGGGCTACAGAGAAGCAGCACTGGACTGTTGCTCAGTGGTCCAAAGTACTTTTTTCGGATGAAAGCAAATTTTGCATGTCATTCGGAAATCAAGGTGCCAGAGTCTGGAGGAAGACTGGGGAGAGGGAAATGCCAAAATGCCTGAAGTCCAGTGTCAAGTACCCACAGTCAGTGATGGTCTGGGGTGCCATGTCAGCTGCTGGTGTTGGTCCACTGTGTTTTATCAAGGGCAGGGTCAATGCAGCTAGCTATCAGGAGATTTTGGAGCACTTCATGCTTCCATCTGCTGAAAAGCTTTATGGAGATGAAGATTTCATTTTTCAGCACGACCTGGCACCTGCTCACAGTGCCAAAACCACTGGTAAATGGTTTACTGACCATGGTATTACTGTGCTCAATTGGCCTGCCAACTCTCCTGACCTGAACCCCATAGAGAATCTGTGGGATATTGTGAAGAGAAAGTTGAGAGATGCAAGACCCAACACTCTGGATGAGCTTAAGGCCGCTATCGAAGCATCCTGGACCTCCATAACACCTCAGCAGTGCCACAGGCTGATTGCCTCCATGCCACGCCGCATTGAAGCAGTCATTTCTGCAAAAGGATTCCCGACCAAGTATTGAGTGCATAACTGAACATAATTATTTGAAGGTTGACTTTTTTTGTATTAAAAACACTTTTCTTTTATTGGTCGGATGAAATATGCTAATTTTTTGAGATAGGAATTTTGGGTTTTCATGAGCTGTATGCCAAAATCATCAATATTAAAACAAAAAAAAGGCTTGAACTACTTCAGTTGTGTGTAATGAATCTAAAATATATGAAAGTCTAATGTTTATCAGTACATTACAGAAAATAATGAACTTTATCACAATATGCTAATTTTTTGAGAAGGACCTGTATATATATATATATATATATCAATATTATATTTTCGTTATATTTAAGCAGCGTTCATAATTACAGGAGTTCTTTTAACGGCACAAATCGAGCACAAACGAATGGCACCGGTCTGGAATGATTTAGATAGCACAGAGTGTAGAGTGACAACACTTTTCGTACAAAGTTTTGTTTTCCTTATATTTAAGCAGCATTTTATAATTACAGGATTTCTATTAACGGCACAAACGAAGCACTATTTTGGGTCAGTTTGGAGCGTGTAGGGGGGCTGGTGACGTCATCGCCTATATGTCTAATATTTTCAAAGCTGAAGCTGCACAAACGAAAATATTACTGGCACAAACCAGCACAAACGATTGAGCCTATTTGGGGTGGATTTGGAGTATGTGGTATGTGCAACTAACATTAGTTTGAGATTACGCATCGGTGCTCTCCTGCTTTTCCTGCAGCTCCCGGATGTACAATGTTGAATATTCAGGCGAATTTGAACCAGTGAATTTGTGGAAGCGAATTTGTAAAGTGAAATAAAATGGACCAAAACTGATTGAATACTGCGGAAGTGAACTCTGGAAGGTGAATATGAATTATTGAATTTTTAATTATGAAAATATGAGTGAAATGTTTTGAATTGAAATATTCACAGCTTAAATAAACAACTATGTTAAATTTCAGCCCCTAAAAATGCAAGTCCTGAAAATACAAGGCATTAAAATGCAAGCACTGTTAATGCAATACATTATTTTTTTCAGTTAGTGCAGTTCAACATGCTTTTTTCTTTCAAATACATGTCATTAATTTTCTTCCATAGAAAGGGCTTTTACATTTGCTACACTGCAAAACCTGCTTTTCTTACTTAGAATTTTTGTCTTGTTTCCAGCCAAAATATCTAAAAAGTCTTAAATCAAGAAGGATTTTCTAGACAAGTCAAATATATTGTCTTGTTTTCAGAAAGAAAAGTAAGTGAGATTTTGCTTGAAACAAGCTAAATAATCTGCCAATGGGGTAAGCAAAATAATCTACTTTTCTGCATCATGCATTATTCAGTAAACTCCAGAAACTCCTCTTTCTGTTTGAAATAAGATTATTTTGCTTGTTTTAAGCAAAAACTGACTTAATTTGACTTTTTTTTTCTGAAAACAAGACAATACATTTACTTGTCTAGAAAATCCTTCTTGATTTAAGAATTTTTTAGATATTTTGACTGGAAACAAGACAAAAAAATCTAAGTAAGAAAAGCATTTTTTTTTTGCAGTGTAAGAATCTAACTTTTTTAGATTAAAAACAAACAAGCAAGTCCTGCCCAGATTTAAAAAGTAACGCAAAAGTAATGTAATGCATTACTTTCCATAAAAAGTAACAAAGTAACGTAATTAGTTACTTTTTTAGGGAGTAACGCAATATTGTAATGCATTACTTTTACAAGTAACTTTCCTCAACACTGCATATGAGACATAAGACTAGGTTAAATGTATATTTCCATGTCATAAAGTAAACGTATAGATTATTTTATTAGAATGATATAAACAGGTTGTAACTAAACTCAAAATTAACTTGCATCAAGTTGACATATTTCGATCACTTTAAACGTAACATCCTGCACAACAACAACAACAACAACAAAAATCAATATTAACAAATAATAATAATATAAATAACCAACAATAATAAAAGAAGTCTTAGGATGTCTGAAACACCACCACTGGCTATTGTTTACCAAGGCTAGCTAAATAAATGAATTTATATTATAATAAATTAATAAATTAATTTCTTAACAGAAGCAACACAAGGCTGAACTCACAAAAACTGGCAGAGCAATAATAATAATAATAATAATGATAAGAAGAAATTATATTATGTTGCAAAAAAAGAGTTCTTAATACCATTAAAGATTTTGCAGAATTATGAATTACCACACCTTTTGTCTATGACATACTGTAATGAAATAAAAAATAATTAAAATATTAAATTACATATATATGCACATAAATGAAAAAAGCAGTTTACACAATTACAACATTTTTTTATAATGAATAATAATGACTAATTATTAATTCTACACAATACACAATATATAATAACAAAATAATTATATTATCACCTAAATGTCGAAAGAAAAATATCTAGTCCATCACAACCTTACTAGTCCGCATATATATTTATTTTGTGCAAAAAATATATTTTAAGGACAAAATTTTAAACATCTATAAAACATTTTTAAAACATGTTTAAATTACAAAAAAAAATATATTTATATATATATATATAAATATAAAAATATATTTTAAATATATTATAGTAAATTAAATCTATCAAATTAATGATTTAATATATTATAGTAAATTAATTATATATTATATATATATATATATATATATAATAAAAAACTATATTATAATTATTATTTTATTATTTAAATTGAATGTACACACCATTGTAGTACTTTTTTAGACAATTTTAGTTTTTTTCTTCACATTATGGTACTGCAATGTAAATTTGGGGGGGAATGTATTTCATTGTACATCATTGAAATGACGTCACAATGCAAAACAAAAAAATATATATTAATACGCAAATGTTGTCATTTTTTTCCCCTTCTAATTGTGGGTTAAAACTCGAGTCACAAATTTCTTTGGGAAACCCACGAAGCGACCGTCACACACACTGAGGTCTGAATTAATGCAGCGTAACTGGCCTGATTGTTGTCTGTTGTCATGCTCTGCCAGATCCATCTCTAGGCAGGTGCTGGGAGACTGTAGAACAGCACAGTTTAAGCCAGGGGCCAAATGAATCCATGTCTTTCTGCTCTCTCTCCCTCCCTTCATCTCTCTCTTTCTGTCTTTCCTCTTCTTCTTCTTCTTCTTCTAAAAAACAACTATTTAACTTGCTGCATTTTGGAATCCTCTAACAGAGTTTCGACTTCCTTCTCCTTGACCTGGGAAGAAGACACTTAACAGTCAATATTACTTTACAGTCTCAGTGAAAATATAAAACACTTTAACCTTCTCCTTCTTAGAAATTATTTTTTCACAACATTACAAATCCCTAAAAGTAACACCCATTTTACACAATCCAGTTGATTTACAATAGATCAAACCAAGTTCCGCTCCACACAGACTTGCATCAAATTCACTGGCAATGGATTTTCACTTTCATTTGAATAAAAAACACCCCAAACGAAACCAAAGACTCGATTGCACTCTCCTGATCGGAACATGTGTCTAGAGTCGAGGACGTGCGCCACATGCGGTCCTGTAGCTGAATAAACAAATGATGTCTGCTGGGTGATTCCTTTCAGCCTTTAGAGGAGAAATGCTTTTAAAAATGGGCTTTATTAGAGCAGATGTCATGGCACAGAGTCTCACCATCTGTAGTAAGCAGTGATTGTGCCATTTGTTTGTAAGAAGAAGAAGAAGAAAAAAAAAACTGTGGCACTGATACTTGTTTTTATCCAATGACTGTATTTTGCCTGCTGGGAAGCTGCTACTGGCAAATTTCTTGATACCCATACAGGGCCTTTAAATGGACAATAAAAGGCCATTTGCTTTTTGATTACTCTAGAGATGCTGGCAGAGCGTTAGAGACACTGGCATGGAAGGTGCTAGAGGTCTAAACAGAGACTGTTTTCATAATCTACACTCGTTAGTGAACTTACTTTGATATTTACTTTACGTTTGGGGTCAGTAAGACTTATTTTTTTTTTTTATAAATTTTATTCAGCAAGGATGCATTACATTGTTCAAAAGAGACAGTTAAGACATTTATAATGCTACAAATCTATTAATAAATGCTGTTATTTTTAACTTTCTATTCATCAAAAAATCCTGAAAAAAAAAAAAATTGTTTTCACAAAAATATGACGCATGGCACTGACTACTGAAGTAATGATGCTGAAAATTCAGCTTTGTGTCACAGAAATAAATTACATTGAAAATATTTTACAACATTACTGATTTTATTGTGTTTTTGATTAAATAAATGCAGCCTTGGTGAAAGACACCATCAAAGTTAAACCCATATGATTTTTTTTTTCTTTTCTGAAAACCAAATAAGACTCTTTGTGGAATGTTTTAATGCAATAAAAGTAGACAATCAAGCTCTAAAAAGAACAAAAAACACCTGAAAAATAATTTATAGAGTCTCATAAAGTAGTATTTTTTGTAGATTTAAAGACTTGTGAAGCCATGGAAAAATATATTAAATTAAGCAAAAACAAAACATGTATGTACACTACCAGTCAAAAGTTTGGACACACCCTCTCATTTAATGTTTTTTAAATAAGTTTCTTATGCTTATCAAGGCTGTTTTTACTTGATCAAAAATACAGAAAAAAATGTATATTGTGAAATATTATTACGATGTAAATGAATGTTTTTCTATATTAATATACATAAACATTTAATTTATATCTGTAATTAAAGTTGAATTTCCAGAATCATTACTCCAGTCTTCAGTGTCACATGATCCTTCAAAAATCATGCTCGAAACAGCTGCACTGCTTAATATTTTCTTTTGGAACCTGTGATACTTTTTTTCAGAATTTATATCAACAAAAGGTTAATAAAGAACAGCATTTATTTGAAATAGAAAGGTTTTCTAGCAATATACACTACTGTTCAAAAGTTTGGGGTCAGTCAATTTTTATTCTTTCTTTTTTTGAAAGAAATTAATACTTTAATTCACCAAGAATGTTTTTAATTAATAAAAAGTGATAGCATAGGATTTACATTGTTAGAAAATATCTATATTTTTAATAAATGCTTTTCTTTTTAACTTGTTATTCATCAAAGAATCCTGAAAAAAGAATCACAGGTTGCAAAAACATTTTTGGCAGCACAACGGTTTCCAACATTGATAATTCTAATAATAAATCAGCATAAAGACTAGAGTAACAGCTTTGCATTACAGTAATAAATTATATTGTAAAGTTTATTAAAATAAAAAACATTATTTTTATAACATTTTTTTCCGGTTTTATTTTCTAGACTCTGTTTTAACTATGTTTAATGGTTAGATATTTATAAAAAAAATGTCAAATTAATTGAAATCATGAAACTTGCACAATTTAACAGCAGTTTATTAAATGTTTAACAAAAATGACATTTTTAAGGTCCTATGAAATATATTTCCTTTTTTTTTCTTAAATTCAGTTTTATTTTTAACAAATTCTGTGTTTCCAATTTATTTAAATTAATTTAGAGAATAAATAATTTATTATTATTATTTTATTTATTTATTTTAGAAACACTGTGTTGTGTATTTACATTTTTCTGGTAAATATTCCTTGAAAAATAATGTTTTAATAATAATTTTATTATTAGAAGTAGTACTATCCTTACATACGGTAATATATTTCTGTCACAGTTTCTTCATGTTAAACCCAACTTTTAATTTGATTGGTTGCTGTGAAGACCTTCAGTTTCTGTTTGTATTTGATATGGCTATAGCTTTTCTCAATTGAAATGGTAAAACACTCATGAAGTGAGTCTCAGAGCAGTTCTAGAGGCTATGTTTATGTGTTCATGTACTGTATTTTGAGGCAACAGAGGCTGAAAACGTGTGTCATGCGCGTTTCAGCATGTGTGTGG